>VZQC01010439.1:2704455-2800515 GCA_009823505.1 Rhizomys pruinosus
GTTTAAAATTTTTGTTGTAGAGATCTTTGGTGTCTTTGGCTAGGTTTGTTCCTAGGTATTTTATTGTTTTTGAGGCTACTGTGAGTGGGAAGTTCTCTTTGAATTCTTTCTCCAGTTGCTTGTTCTTGGTGTAAAGAAAGGCCATTGATTTTTTAAGGTTAATTTTGTATCCTGCCACTTTGCTGAAGCTGTTAATTGTTTCTAGGAGTTTTCTCATGGAGTTTTTAGCATCCCTTAAGTAAACAATCATATCATCAGCAAATAGGGATAGCTTGACTTCCTCTTTTCCAATTAGTACTCCTTTAATATCCTTTTTTTTTTTTTTGCCTTATTGCTCTAGCAAGTGTTTCAAGCACTATATTGAAGAGGAGTGGTGACAGGGGGGCAGCCTTGCCGAGTTCCTACCTTTAAAGGGAATGTTTCTGTCATTTCCCTATTTAGGATGATATTGACTGTGGGTTTCCTGTATATGGCTTTGATTACATTGAGGAATGATCCCTCCAATCCAGTTCCCTCTAGGACTTTAATCATGAAGGGATGCTGGATTTTGTCAAAGGCTTTTTCAGCAAATATTTTTATTTTATATGTATGAGTGTATTGCCTGCCTGTATGTAAGTGCACCCATGGTGTGCAATGTCACAGAGTCAGAAGAGGGCACCAGCATCCCAGGGTCTCCAGCTTATAGACAACATGTCCTCGGATTTCTCAGATACTGTAATTGTGTGCACTCTTGTCAAGTAAATCCCCTTTCATCTGTCTACATATGGGCCCTATCAATCTGATACTCTAAAGAACCCTAATATCATGCTGATACTGTAATACCAAGCAAGAGGCCCAGAGCAACACCACATAGTGATGGTTGCATTAGTAGTCCTTTATTAATATCTGGTGGTTAGAGAGGGAGCTAATGTCCCAAAGAACTCTCTCAACACTGAGGAGAAGCGAAGCAGGGTTTATAAGGTTTAAAACCACAATTACATCATAGCACTAGGGGCAAAAATCAATAACCATAATTACATCAATCAGATCACCATAGTTACACCAAACTAGGGCAGGTCAGTTAAGAAAAAGTTTCAGTTAAGCTGGGTGGGAGGATGTGTTACCTGGACATGCTACCTGGCTACTTATAAGTTTCCCAGCATTGTGGAAACAATGTATTCCCTGAAACTGCCTGCATGAGGTATTCTGTCTGGCTGGCTACATGGGAATGTCTGAGCAAAAATACAGGGCAAAGCAAAACTCAGGTAGAGCAAAATGGAGTTAGTTTTATCATATCAATGTAAATTATCATACAAAAAAGCCCTCCCAGAATGATAAACATTAAGGACTTTTAACTTGGCTTTTGTTTCATTTGGATTTTTGTTTTTATATTTTGGGACAGAGTCCCCTGCAGCTCAGAGCTGTCTTTGAATTCACTATGTAGTCAACTTCTGATCTCCTATTTCTACCTGCAAAGTGCTGAGATTACTAATGTGTACTACTGTGCCTGGTTTATGTGGAGCTGGAGACCAAACTCATCATTTTGTACATGTTAGATAAGCACTCTACCAACTGAACTATACCCTAGCCCCATTAATGACTTCTTAGAAAAGCCCATCAGATATCTGTGTATATTCTAAAGTAGATGTTGAATATACAGTTTATCTGTGGGTTTGGAGTTATATCTCAGAGTCATCACTTGCTTGTGTTATCAGTGTGTTTGCCTTACTTCTTGACTTCTTGCTCTGTGCTGCCCCAAGAGCTGGGCTGGGCTGGGCTGGGCTAGGCAGTTTTTCTTCTGTGACCCACGCCTAAGCAGGAATAAAGGTTCAAAAGCCCTCACTGGACAAAATTTCTTTTAGGCATGTCTGCAGAACCAGTTTTTCTTCTTCCAGAGGTAAACTAAAACTGCACCTGTAGAAAGGAAGGAGAGGAGTGGTGCCAGAAGGCCAGAGAGGACGGTTGAGAGATCAAGTATGGAAGTGGGGGGGGGGTTCACAGGTGTGACTTCACTGCCAATTCTGCAGCTGACGGCCACCTGCTGTTCAACAGCTCTAGGTGCTTGCAAGACTCATAGTCACATGAGGCTGCATCTACTTCAGATGCCTTTTCTAAGCCCTGGGTCTCTGGGCCTCAATCAAATGAGTTACAAATCAAGGGCTCCCCAACCCTATCTTTCTGTTTGATGATTTGTTATAGTGGCTAATAGAATCCAGAAAACCAGTTATTCGTGTTTACCAGTTTATTATAAAGAAGACAAATAGGGCTAGGATATGGCTCAGCTGGTAGACTGCTTGCCCAGCATGAAGCCTGGCATTCCACCCCCAGCGTGGTGGCACATGCCTTTAATCCCAGCACTTGGGAGGCCGAGGCAAGTGGATCTCCGTGAGTTCAAGGCCAGCCTGGTCTACATAGCAAGTTCCAAGACAGCTAGAGCTACAGGAGACCCTGTATCAAAAAGATTAAAAAAATATATCAATGTAGAGGCACACAGGGTAAGCATGGGGGAGGGGTCCTGGGCCCTGTTCAGGCATACCACCTTCCCAGCATCTCATATGTTCACCAGCCTGGAAGTTCTCCAGCCTCTCACTTGGGGTTCGTATGGAATTCCCTTTATATTGACATGCTTGATTAAATCATTCGCCATTGATGATTGAGGTTATTCTCTGCTTCCTTCCTCATCTCTAGACTTCAGGAGGTGAGGCTGAATACTCCAGTTCTCTAATGACATGGTTGGTTTCTTTGGCAACCAGTCCCATCTTCCAAATTCACCTCATCAACACAAATTCTTTGGTTTAAGAGGTTCATTGTCAACAGCAAAAGTTTTCATCCCAGCTCTGTTATCAGGAATTCATAAGAGCTTTAGAAGCTCAGTTCCCAGAATTGGAAACAAAGGCAAAATATATATTTCTTCTTACATCACAGTATCACAACGGTAAACTTTATTAATACTGGATGTCTATGTATGGTTGGCTGGATGTTCTTACATCAAGATCTCCTTGTCATTCTTTTTTTTTTTAATTAAGATTGATTGATTGATATTTTAAGGACTTTATTTTTGTAAGATTTTACTTATTTTTATTTTGTGTGTATGAGTGCTTTCCCTGCATGTATGTAAGTACATCACTTGTGTGCCTGGTACCCACAGAGGCCAGAAAAGGGCATCAAATCTCCTAGAACTGGAATTACAGACAAGTGTTAGCTGCCATCCAGGTGCTGGGAACTGAACCCAGAAGTAATTGCACTTAACCACTGAGCCATCTCTCCAGAATCCTTATTTTCATTTTATGTATCTGTCTGTTTACATGTGTGTATGTGCACCATGTGTGTGAAATGCCCACAGAGGCCAAAAAGAGGGTGTCAGATCCCCTGGATCTGGAGTTATAAGTGATTGTGAGCCATCGTGTGGGTGCTGGGAAGAGAACCTAGGTCCTCTGCAAGAGCAGCAAACTGAGCCATCTCTCCAGCCCCTCCACAGAATTCTTGCACCAGGATCTAGTCTATCAGAGCAGCTACCTGAACACTGCCAAATACAAAAACAGGGAAGAATGCAGTGTGTAGGAAACTGCATGGGCTCCTGAAGCTTCCACCTAAATGGACCATATAATTTCACATC
The DNA here is from genome assembly GCA_009823505.1 of Rhizomys pruinosus. Classification (NCBI taxonomy): domain Eukaryota; kingdom Metazoa; phylum Chordata; class Mammalia; order Rodentia; family Spalacidae; genus Rhizomys; species Rhizomys pruinosus. The sequence continues at coordinate 2,708,051 of VZQC01010439.1, forward strand.
ACATCATTGACCAATATAAGTCCTATCTACTTCCATTGGGGCAGGAAGGTGCAATCTAACCATATATTCAGGAAATCTAGAAGCATAAGGTAACAGATATTAATGAGTATCACTGTGGAGAATGCAGACCTAGGTCTGGGGAAGGAGGGAAGAAGAGATGCTGTCAGTCTCTTGGCAAGTAGGATTGATCACATCATGATTTCCCCTGTAACCAGAGCAGCAATAGACTCTCCACTGAGGTTTATTTGCTTCTGTATAGGAAATTTCTAGAAGGAATCTGATTGTCCCCAAAATAGAACATATAGAGAAATATGTGTGCACATTTGTACAGGGGCGCGTGTGTGTGTGTGTGTGTGTGTGTGTGTGTGTGTGTGAACCAGGCGTGCCCATGAAGAGACCAGAGGTCAATTCTGGGGTTCTTCTTCAGTCTCTCTCTAGTTGAGTTTTCAAAATAGGTTCTCTCACTAATCCTGGAGTTCACTAATTTGGTGAGACTGGCTGGCCACCAGGCCTTAGAGTTCCTCTCGTCTCCACCTCCTTATCCTGGGTGTCAGGGATCCAAACTTGGGTCCTTATGCTTGCACAGCAAGCATTTTACCCACTGAGCTATCTCCCCAGCCCTCAGACATTTTGATTTTCACTTTATATCCTTTTGCAATGCTTCAACATTTAACTCTGCCATTCATTTGTACAGATTGATCTATAAGACATGGGTCCCTATATCATAAACAAAAGATAATGTGAACAGCCAAAAGGAAAACTAAAGGACTGAGTGCTTATGGGTTTGAATAAACAGACTTCACAAAAACAGAACCATCCAGATGTTGATAGGCCAGACCTGGATGAAAAACCACTGTTCTGCTTCAGGAGCCAGGTCGATGCCTACCCAGATGCTTCCTGATGCCAGCTACTTCCTTTAAGGGCACAGGAAGTTCTCAGAAAAATTTTTTTCCAATCTAAAGTCCACATTGGGCTACTGAAATGGCTCAGCAGGTAAAGACACTCGCCACCAACCCTGAGGGCCTGAGTCCAATCCCCAGGACCTACATGTTGAAAGGAGAGAACTGGGGACTGGGGAGATAGCTCAGTGGTTAAGAGCACTGGCTGTTCTTGCTGAGGACCTGATTCCAATTCCCAGCACCCACATGGCAGCTAAGAACCATCTGTAACTCCAGTTCCAGGGGATCCAACTCCTTCTTCTGTCTTCCACAGGCATTAAATAACACAGGTACAGTTACACATATGTAGACACAGCACTTATACATATAAAATAAAGTTTTAAAAAAGAGAGAACCAACTCTCACAAATTGTCCTCTGACCTCCACATGTTCTCACCCTCTAAATAAATGTAATAAAAATAAGTAACTAAGCAAATAAGTAAATAAATAAATAAATGCTATAGCCTTGATAATTCCTATGCCTCTTCTGACCTCATAAAAGAGAAATAACTATGGATACCATGATCTTGAGTTGAGCAAAATAGTCATATGTACTGATTCACTGAGAACTCCTAGTTATCTGTGATGACTCCCTACCAACCTCCTTGGACCATGAGGAGATCTGAGGCAGGAAGGCAGCAGAAAAGGTGTGTAATAGCTAGGGGTAAAAGCCACAGTGAACTCAAGTGGTCCCCAAAAGCCACATCTGCAGTCTGGGACTGGAGAGATGCTTAGTGGTTAAGAACAATGGCTGTTCTTGCTGAAGACCCACATTCGGTTCCCAGCACTCACATAGCATTTGACAATTGCCCATAACTCCAGTTCCAGGGGAACTAGTGCCATCTTCTGGCCTCTGCAGGTGTTCCATGACACAGCTGCACTTACATACATGTAGATGTAGCAGTCATACACATAAAATAAAAATAAACTAAAAATATTTTTAAAAGAGTCTGCAGACTAATTGACTTGATTGTGGAGACTTAAAATGTGGTAAACTGAGAGAAAAAATTTTTATAATGCTTTTATTGATGTTTTGTGTATTTCAGACATCATTCCTCAGTTCAATTTAGACATATTCCCCTTTCCCTTCCCCCCACCCCACCCCAGATCATACACTCTGCCGTAACTATCCTGCATCTTTCAACTGAGAGAAAATTATCTTTCATCCTTTTAATAGCCATTTATCACTGGTTTCTCTATCCAATCTTTCATCTTTTTTTTTTCAATCTTTCATCTTTTTGACCATGATAAAACCTTCAGAATGTGTTAACTTCTCAGATCCCTAGTTTCCAACACTCCAAAAGTTAATAATGTTTTAGGTTGAAAAAAATCTTTTCTTTTTTTTTTTTTGGTATGTTTGAGACAGGGTCTACCTTTAGTCTCAACTGGCCTGGAGCTTGCTCTGTAGACCAGGCTGGCCTTGACCTCACAAAGATCTGCCTGCCTCTGCCTCCCCAAAATTTTTCCTAAGTCCTCTCTGTCTCCTGAAAGGAAGCACGTAGCGTCAGGAAGCATCTGGGGCAGGCGTTAACCTGGCTCCTTCATTTGCTCTAATTTCCCACTTGCTATCCCCGCCAACCTAGTTGGTAAATGAATTGATTGGTGACTTTCTCTTATTCAGTGACTATAAAAGACCATGTAACCTTTCACAGTGGAACATGTCATCCAGAGCAAACTGATTTCATATTCCTGGGCCACTGTCACTTATCTTTGGCTCATAATAAATGATCTCTTACTCCCTGTGGAATAAGAGCTGTGCTTTATATCACACAACCTTTGCAGAGCCTATCCAGGGCCTGGTCTTTCCCATTCCACTGGGGCTGGGAGCCAGAAGGCCATTTGGTTTAGGGAAGGATGGAGAAAGACAGGGTCACAAAGAGCCCACAGGGTATAGGAACCAGGGCTCAGCCTAGGCCTGGTGCAGCTCTCCACTCTGCTTTTTGCTGGTGAGGAAAATCCACAGATGGCTATAGGAATCCTGCTCAAGCTGGATGTCCCTCCTTAGAGAAACCTGTAACTCAGGGCCTTAGAGCTGAAGCTGGGGGGAGAAAGACACAGGGGCGCATCTTAATGTAAATCAATGTGAACCATTCTTTCATCATGTAGAAAATATTTCATTATTTTGATTCACCAAATATGATTGCTTAGCAAGAAGCCAGGGACCATAATGGGAATGGACAGGTGTACAAACATCTAAGAACATACCCCTTCCATTAACCCACAATCCAAACTTTCACCATAATCCATGGTCTCTTTAGATGACAAGCTGGATAGAACCAGCCTTTCTTAAAATTTTCTTTTCTCTGAAATAAGCTGTCCTCTTGGGAGAGATGGTATACAAGGATTTTCCTAGAATTTCACTGGCAGTATTATTGTGACCAGAGTTAATCAAGAATTCACAATTCAGGGGGCTGGAGAGATGGCTCGGCAGTTAAGAACACCAACTGCTCTTGCAGAGGGCCCAGGTTCGATTCCCAGCACCCACATGGAGGCTAAGAACCATCTTTAACTCCAGTTCCAGGGGAATCCGACGCCCTCTTCTGACCTCCACAGCATTGCATGACATGGGTGCACCAACCTACACGCAGACAGTACACTCATACACATAAAATAATAATAATAAAAAATTTAAAAATTCACAATTCAGGACTGTGGTAGAACATAAATAAATATTTGGGTTTTTGTCCTCACTTGCTGGCAGAGCTCCTGAAATCTTTGAAATGCCTAGGGTTATGAATATTTTTTTGGCCTTTTTGAGACAAGGTTTCCCTGTAGCCCCAGCAGGACTAAAACTCACCATGTAGACCAGTCTCAAAGAAATATACCTGCCTCTGCTGGGATTAAAAGTGTGAGCCACTGTGCCTGGCATATGATGAATATTTTTGTATGCTTATAAGATGACAGGTAGCTGGGGCCCCTAGGTAGCTTCAGGAGTAGGACTTGATTAGATGGTTAGAACTTTCAGCCCACTCCCCCTAAGGAGAGGACAAAGGGCTGGAGATTGAATTCAAGCCCCCACAACAATGACTTAATCAACCATGCTTGCTTAATGACACTCCATACAAAACCCTGAATAATGGAATTTAGAGAGCTTTTAGAAGAACACATGGAGGTGCCCTAAGAGTGTTGTGTGACTTTTCCTAAAGGAAACATGAAAAGCATCTATTCACCCCAGGGCAGTTAAGAAGGCTCAGTGAGGGACTGGAGGGATGGCCTAGTGGTTAAGAGCGCTGACCGCTCTCACAGAGGACCTGGGTTCAATCCCCAGCACCCACATGGTGGCCGAGAACCGTCTGAAACTCCAATTCCAGGAGAACTCCAGTTCCAGGGGAATCCGAAACCCTCTTCTGACCTCTGCGGCATTGCACGACACGGTGCACAGACCTGCATGCAGACAGTACATTCATAAACATACAGAAAAAAAAAAAATAAAAAAAAATTAAAAAAAAAAAGAAGGCTCAGTGAATAGAGAGTCTGTGTGTGGGCCTGACCACCTGAGCTTGATCCCCAGATCCCACAAGGTGATAGGAGAGAACTAATTCCCGAGTTGTCCTCTGACCTCCACGTGCTTCCCACGCCAAATGCATGCTTTCACACATGTGCATGCACACATACACACATTAAAATAAATAATAAGTAAATAGATAAATAAAAGATGTGTGTCCCAGATACAGAATCAATGATCACCCAAAGTAATGATTCCACCAAAGTCCAACTTAGAGAATCAATGAATTTATTGTGGTTACTACAGGGAATTGCATGGCTCAAAAGCTGTTACATCACTGAAAATCCCACCCTGGATATGTGACAAAATCTCTGAAGCTCTCTACATACCTGCCAACGGCTTGGTTGGTCAAGAAACCTCTGCCAGCAGCCTTACTGCTTACATAGTAACCCTGGGGAAGAGCCTGTGAATCTTCTGAGCCTTGTGAGTTTTGTTAACTTCCTGAGTCTTAACAAACCTCCTTCCAGGATGGAATATTTGAAATCAGAGGAAACTGCTATGTAACAAAGGACAGAAACTGGAAGAGGACATGGAAGCTGCACCCCGTGCCCTTACCATGTGCTATGTATCTCCTCCATCTGACTGCTTCTGAGCTGAATTTTTTATAATAAACTGGTAATAGCAAATAAAATGGTTTTCTGAGTCCTATGAGTCATTCTGGCAAATTATCATACTTGAAGGAGGAGGTTACGGGATCCCTCAGCTTCAAAGCCATGCTGGATAGAAGTATAGGTAGTTTAGGGACCTGGTACTTAAACAACTGGTATCTGAAATGAAGGCAATCTTAAAGACTTTAACCCTCAAATCTGGGGAGCCTGGATTAAATTCAGACACTGTCAGAACTGAACTAAACTGCTGAACTTCTCTGACTGATGTCTACCAAGAAGCAGGTTTATGGCTCTGAATCTGTTGTAACCTTTCTGTGTCAGTATTAAAACAATATATTAGGGGCTGGAGAGATGGCTCAGCGGTTAAGAGCGCTGACTGCTCTTGCAGATGACCTGGGTTTGATTCCCAGCACCCACATGGTGGCTAAGAACTGTCTTTGACTCCAGTTCCAGGGGAATCTGACACCCTCTTCTGACCTCCGCGGCATTGCAGGACACGGGTACACCAACCTACATGCAGACAGTACACTCATACACATAAAAAATGATAAAAAATAAATTAATAATTAAAAATCAAACAAACAATACATTAGTTGTCTAAGTACAGTTTTTTTTTTGTTTGTTTGTTTTTTTGGTCTTTTTGAGACAGGGTCTCCCTGTAGCCCCAGCTGTCCTGGAATTTGCTCTGTAGACCAGGCTGGCCTTGAACTCACAAAGATCCACCTGCCTCTGCCTCCCAAGTGCTAGGATTAAAGGCGTGCGCCACCACGCCCGGCTAATACAGTTTTTTTTTTTTTAAAGAGGGCATCGGAGTCCCCTGGAACTAGAGTGAAAGACGGTTCTCAGCTGCCATGTAGGTGCTGGGGATCGAACCCAGGTCCTCTGCAAGAGCAGTTGGAGTTCTTAAACCACTAGGCCATCTCTCCAGTGCCTAAGTACAGTTTTGAGGAGAAACTGAACAGTGTTCTTCCCCTTCCCCTTTGAGTGACCTCCCCAAGTGCCTTAGGGCTATATTCCCAGCCTCGTTCCAGGCCCTCATCATTCTTCATCATCCACATTCTTCCCAGGATAGCCAGACATGTCTGTCCCCTGTTTCTATTTAGTCCTGTAACCACATTAGCTTTCAGGGGGCTGGGGGAGGGTTGTTCTAACTCTTCATCCTTTCTTCTAGAAATTTGACTGTCTTTCTTTGACCCAAAGACAATAATTCCTCCTACTTAGTGATAAATCTCTTGGTTTTTACCCTGTTCAAAGCAAAGAGGCAGCTTTAAATCACAGCTGAAATCTCCTATATTTCTGAACAAGAAGTCTTACCATAGAGAAATATTGTCTAGTTGCAAGAAACACATACCCATTCAAACTCACTTTAGTCAAAATGGGAAATTTATTTTAAGATACTTGATTGTCCCAGCAGCCCTCATATGCATGAGACCCTGGGAGTAACCCCAGCTTCATAAAACAGGAAAAAGACATAGACAGCAAGAGGGACCATCAAGCAGCAGTTAGAACACAGGACGAGGATCAACACTGAAGAACACAGAGAAGTTGACCCTGTCAGACCCCACCTCCCAAATCTCTTTAAGCCTATCTCATCGCACGGCGTCTTCACTCTTCTTGCCGTGACGGCCTTCTCTACTTCTTGGCCCACGTCATATAAGATGCAGCCAAAAAATAAAAAATAAATAAATCCAAAGATGGGAAATTCTGCAGCTCAAGCAATATCAGTGGGCAAACAGGAGTAGAGAATTCTCATTCCAGAAACCTAAAGGCAATTTATTCCATGTCCATCTAGGTTACAAATAGCAACTAGATGACTATTTGTAACTAGAGAATTCCTCTATGTAACACCATAGTACATGTATTAAAGGAATAGGTTTTTTTTTTTTCTTCTTTTTTTATCTGGGGCTGCAGCAGGAAGCTGCTCGTTCTTCATCTTTGCTTTTGCCATGTTGTAATCCCCAGAATCAAAATACTTTTGCCCTTTCTGTAATCGTTTCCTTAAAAAGTCAGAACCACCAGGCTTTTGTCCCAGGTGAGGATACCTTGCTTTTAATTTTGCTTCTTCAGCTGCTTTCTCTGGACTAGTCACTTTATCTTCCATTTCCTTCTGTTCCTCCGCCGACGCTGCCTTGGGGGCTTCCGCGGAAATGGTCCTCCCTATCCCCCGCGCCTCTGAGGAATAGGTTTTGGAGAAAGAGGAAGATAATCCCAAACTCCAAACAGCTGTAATTTAGCATTTAAGTCTCTACTAGAATTATATACAGAACCATTGAGAACTGTAGAAATAGAGCAGTTTGTAGCACAGAGGGCAGTGCAGAGCCTGTCCAGCTTCCTAGTCAATGATTTTTTTTATTTTTATTTATTTATTTATTTTCTATGTGTATGAATGTACTGTCTGCATGTAGGTTTGTGCACCCGTGTCATGCAATGCCGCGGAGGTCAGAAGAGGGCGTCGGATTCCCCTGGAACTGGAGTTCTCCTGGAATTGGTGTTACAGACCGTTCTCAGCTGCCATGTGAGTGCTGGGGATCGAACCCGGGTCCTCCGCAAGAGCAGACGGCGCTCTTAACCCCTAGGCTATCACTCCAGACCCCTAGTCAATGATCTTTAGTGGTTGGAGCGACTTCCATGAGCAGCTGGAGACACATAGTTGCTGTCTGCAAACACTTGGGCTGGCACTGGAAGTAGAAAAGCAGGAAGTACACCAGGAACCCGCTGAGCAGGAATAGGAAGATGTACAGGAATTCCATCTGTGGATGGCCAATAATAGGTGCCAGCACCAGGTAGAGAGAGACCGGAAGCATGACGGCAGGGATGAAGGTGGGAACCTGCAGGGGGCACAAATGGTGTGTTTGACTCCTGAGACTGGAATGATGAAGGAAGGGTATCCCTGAGTTCTGTCCCTCCTGCCTACCTTCCAGCTGATCCCACCTGCCACTAGAGCCTCTCTTTCATCTCCGCCAGGGAGCCACCTGCTAGGCTACAGGCTCTTTAGGAACCCAAGGCCTGGGGCTCAGCATGGTGCTCTCTGTACTACATGAAGCCAAGTGTGAATATGCAACCTCTACTTTGTGTCCCCTCCTTCTCCTTCCTAGCCCTCCAGAGGAGAAAGGATTAACTCCCCAGGAAACAGATAATGATTCTGTTACCCCTCACTACCCTCAGGAACCCTGTGAAATAGAATGATAGTGACAATCCCCTACATTCTTTGTCTAGCTCTTGAATGAGACTATGGCCTAAAGATCTGCTTCATATAGGAGAATAGATTGAAAAATGCCCAACAATTATCCCAAAGACTACCTTGTAGGTTTTTGGAAGATCCTTTCTCTTGCTTCGTAAATACAGGAGACAGCCAATGGTAGTTCCATTGGTGATCCAGGCAAGGATGCTGCAAAGAAAGTCTAAATGAGGCCTTCTCTGATAGGCCCTGCCTAGATCAGGAGAAAATATTCAAAGAGGAGGAGGAATGTTTGGGTTTCTTTACAAGGTAATCCTTGGCACAAGCCAGTGGATCGCAAAGCAAAAACAAAAACAAAATAAAAAGCCATGAAAGTAGGATGGGAACTTGGTGAGAGGAAGGGGTAGGGTTGGGAGGGTGGGAGGAGGGTAAGACAGGGGAGAAAGGAGTGTGACCGGAATGTATGACATACATGTATGAAATTGTCAAACCACTTCTCCGCCTTTAGCTAAGATCAATTATGAAACTGTCAAAGAATGAACCAATTAAAAATAAATTTAATAAAAAAAGAGAGCCTGGTAGAATCAAGGAAGCTTGTGCTCAGAATAGGGATAGCCCACTGGAAACACTAGATACTACCCTTCCTTTCCCTGTGGTTGGTGACACAACACGTGGGCTTTTAAGCATCCTAACAATCTTTCCTTCCCCGTATCTATAGTTGAGTGGCTGCTACCACTCTGATAAAAATCTCCTCTAAGTGCTGAGGAGATAGCTCAGTTGGAAAAGCACTCGCCATAAAAACACAAGGACCTGAGTTTAACCCTCAGAACTCACGTGGAAAGGCCAGATGCGGTGGCACTACTACTCATGCCCCCTCACTGAGGAAGCAGGGACAAGAGAATGGGGCTGACTGGCCAGCCTAACCTGCTTGTCATTGAAAGCCTGTGTCAAAAAGGAGGGTGGGGCCGAGAATGGTAGAGCACCTTTAATCCCAGCACTTGGGAGGCTGAGGCAGGTGGATCTCTGTGAGTTCAAAGCCAGCCTGGTCTACATAGCCAGTTCCAGGATAGCTGGGACTACAGGGAGACCTTGTCTCAAAAAGACCAAAAAAATCAGGAGGGGAGAAGGAGGAGCAGGGACTCAGTATAGTGGCTCCTACCTGTAATCCCAGCACTTGGGAGGAAAACGCAGGAAGATCACAAGTTTTAGGCCAACCTGCTCTACATAACAAGTTCCAGGCCAGCCAGAGCTACATAGTGAGACCATTTTTGTTTGTTTGTTTGTTTGTTTGTTTGTTTTAAGTGGAAAACATCCAAGGACTGACACCAGAAACTGGTGCCCTACCTCCACATGTACCCACACACATGTACCTATACACACTTGAACACATATACATACACAAATTCTGTCTAATCTGGGCAATATCCAGACTAAGCCATAAACCACCTCTTGAAGACATGGTCAAGACTGTCAAGTGTTAGGTCCTAATTAGGATGGGCCACCCCAGGATTCTCACTCTAGGCTGAGACATTCTCAGTTATATGCCCTAGTCTCCAACTGAAGACATCCCCCAAGACCAGAATGGGCTAGATCTTATGCTCACTGTATGATGATTTCATTCATTCTCATGGGAAAAAGATAAAAGAAAAAAATGTAGCTGCTACTTATGGTTCTTAAGAGTCACATCAAGCACTGAATGTCCTGTTTTGTTCCAGATTAATTAGACAATAAGGGAAGGGAACATGTAATGCCTGAGAAATTACAAGAACTCCCCTGTACCTAGACATTATGATCACCTGCTAGTTAAAGGATCTACCTATCAACCAGGCTTCAAATGAGCTTATAAAATTACAAATGGATGTCACAACAGCCCATAATTTCTGTCTTAAAGAGAGTGTTAAAAGGGGGTCAAAACATAGTCTTCCTTTAGTGCAATCATTCATTGTGACTAAACAGGTTGGTTCTAGTCTACAATCAATTCTATGGAATTTTGTTAGGCCAGTGTCCCAGAATGCAGGCCCAGACTACAAAGAATATTATACTATGTCCAAGGACTCCATAGCATCAACAATGCCCAAATGTCCTTTAATATTGTCTTAACAGTAGAATAAAGTAATAAGAAAAAGAAATGGCAAAGACAGCACAAGCCTTAAGGTATCTCTTGGTGAAGCATCTGTCTTATTGAATATGCTAGAACAGACCAAGGAAGAAGAGGGCTGTGTGTAATGTAGGAAATATAACAGAGAGAAGGGCTGCAATGTAAGTATAAATGTGAGGACCCTAAGCCTGGGCATTCAGAGTTTTACACACAGATGTTTATATATATATATATACACATATGCACACGAGTGAGAAGCTATACATGGAGCTCAGGACAAACGTGTGGAAGTGTGTGGAAGTTGTGTGTGTGTGTGTGTGTGTATTCAGACAGATAGACAGATAAGAATTGAATGTAAAATACCCCCTATACACACACACACACACAAGCTCATGTGGGAGACTATGGAGCTTTTAGAATAGAGGCTAAATGATGCAAGAAGTAAGTCTCTTGATGGGTGGCCTTGAGATTTATAATCCTACCAAGCTTCCTGCCCTCTCTCTCCTTTCTCATCCACTGAGATGTAAGAAAACAGCTAGCGAGACACCCCTGCCTCCAATCTCCCCATTATCATGCCCTCCCTGTCAGGATGAACTACACTGTGTACTTTACAAGTGTCAAAATAAATCCTCCCTCTCTTAAGTTGTCTCTTGCCAGGTATTTCATTGTGTGATGAGAAAAGTAACTGATAATACCATAAATATATATATGTATATATATATGTGTGTGTGTGTGTGTGTGTGTGTGTGTGTGTGTGTAAATATAGATTTGTTTTCAGCCTGGGAAAAATCTTACTTGCCTCAAGAAGTTCACAATGGTACTGAAGTCTCCTGGTATGATCAAGACCAAAGCCACAGCCGTGGTGAATATCAGGGCTGGAGCTGGTGTAAGGTGATGCACGTGAACCATGGACAGAAGTTGAGGCTAGAAAACAGAGTTGGTGTTAGAGAGGTTGCCAAATGTGTTCTGAACTCCAGTGTGCCCAACCTAACAACCATCAATACTAAGGGGAGGTAGACCTCTGTGGTTTCCTTGGGTTATCATGATGGACTGGAAGACTGCCCTCCAAATATTCAGTCTCCCTCTCTCCACTTCTGTGTCAAGAATATAGTTTCCCTGCCACAGATATGGGCTTGGCTGTGACATATGCTTCATGCAGTAAAACATGAGAAGGAGTGACAAGCAAAGGCTCTAAATGCGTCTGCAAGGTTTAGTTTGATCTCTTGAACAACTAACTCCTACATCAGGCAAAAATGCCTTAGGAGTTGCTATGCTTTGGCATGGGTCCCTGAAATAGGAACAGATTCAGACTAGGATAAAAAATGGTCCAAACAAATAAGGAAGGCCTTAGCTAACACAAAGAGAAGCAACTGAATGTTGCAAGCCACTGAGCTTTGGAGTTACCTTTTACTTAATATTACTATTATAGTAAAAGCTCACACGGGGCAGAGTCTCTGAGGAAGAAAGCCATTGTGTGTACTGTGGGCCACCTCCTTGTGGCCTCTGCACTATTGTTATATACAAATATTCTTATCACCCACACCATCCATCCCACACGATCCAGTCCCATGATTGCCTTGATATCTGGAAGCAAAGAGATTAGGGTGAAAACTGAAAGTACAGAATGCTTATGTCCCATCCTCAGAGGAAAAGAGAGCCACATCTTATTGGGGAAGTCCAGACTTAGGCTAAGCATGAAGTTCAAGCAGTAGAATGTATAGCTGGCAGGCCTTCGAGTACCTTCTTGAAGCCCCACCACCCTGCTCCAGATCCCATCTCTCACCATGTGGCCCTCTCTTGCAGCCGCATAGCACAAACGACTTCCACTGAAGAACAACCCATTGACAGTACCAAACGTTGAAAGTGCAACAGCCAAGGGCACCGGCCAGGCCCAGGACCCCAGAACCTGGTTCCTAGGACAACAGAGGGATCAAGGGAAAAGGACCAGGTCCTACTTGGAAATAGAGCAAACAATGCATTTAACAAGCTCAAATCCACATAGAACACTATCCTTCTCCATCTCACAGTATTTGTCTGGTGTCCGAGGGACACACCACATGACTCACTCACCCCCAGCTCACAGCTATGGCATCAGATGAGATGATCTCACTGGGTGACATCAGCAGTAGGTAGCTGATATTGACCAGGACATACAGGACGGTGACCAGGGGGATGGCAATCATCAGTGACCACACCAGATTCTGCTGCAGGGTCCAGAAGAAGAGGGTAAATGTCAGCCAACAAGGTCGTTCTATGTTTCCAGAATAAGCTTAACACTGTGATAGCCACAGGGCGCTATGCTAGACACTAGGGCCTAGAGCCTCCTCCATGAGATCACGGTCCCCATGGCTTGGGAACACAATCAGGGAGGAGTGCTGGGAGGTGTCAAGAGGCACTAGATAGTGACAGGTGTGGTGGTGCACGCCTTTAATCCTAGCCCTTGGGAGGCAGAGGCTAGCGGATCTCTGTGAGTTCAAGGCCAGCCTGGTCTACATGGTGAACTTCAGGCCAGTTGGGACTAAAGGGAGACCCTGTCTCAAAAGGACCCCCCCCAAAAAAAGGGCACTAGATAAAGGCAGAGCAGTGGTGATACAGAAAGGACAATGCAGCTATCACCAGAATTTCCAGGATAAAGAGGGCTTTCTTTCACGTGGGCTCTCTTTAAAGAATGGAAGAGATTCAGAAAGGTGGGAAGAAGACTTCCCTACAGAGGAAATCAGGAGAGAAGAGCAGGAAAGTGAAAAGATCTCACTAGTCTGCTCTTCAGCAGGTAGGACTTTTCCCTCACGGAAGCTTCTACTTCTCATTAGCATAGCTTCTTGTCTTCAGTCTTAAAGAAAGAGCAATTTCTAGACCTTTCTGCCAAGGCTGAGATCTTCCCATGGAACTCCCTGAAGGTTGGTATGGGACAGTAATGAAGGGACATTGAGAACGGTCAGTCATCTCTGGGACCATCTCATGTCTTGGCAGCCAGCCTCAGTGATGACCGTCCTGGCTCTCCTGAGGGAATCCTTGGGATGTCGGCAGGCCCTGTCCTTTCTGGCTTCAGGGTTCATGTACATATTGCTTCTGCAGTAGGGCTCCAGTCTCCTTTCCCAGAAGGCTTTGTTTGGCTGTTTTGCCTTGCTAGTTAGCCTCTCTAGCAGGCCATGTGGCAAACTAGTGAAAGTAAGGCGAATAAGCCACCTCTTGCAGGAGGTGAGTCCTCTCAGTTCTCTTCCAGCTTCAAAATCAGAGATTCTAAGTTCAAAGGAAACTACCTTGACCTAGTAGGTATTTCTTCACCACCTAGGTCCTGGAACGTGGCTCTGCCTAGGTTCATCTGAGGTCACCTGTAGCCAAAGTACCCCAGGACTCTCCCTCAGGCCTCTTGGTGGGATGCCCTCAGCACAGTGAGCAACCAGCATGCATGACTAACCCCACACAGTGGTCAGGGCCAAGGAGCCTGGTATACTTCTGAACTTGACCTTTCCCTAAGCAACACTCTTACCAGTAATGAGCTATGACATTGGTAAAGCTCTGACTTGTATCATAGGTTTCTGGTCAAGACACCACAGAGCAGTGAGGTTTCCTGATTCACTCATAGAATCCTAATTCTCCACTCAAATCCCAAGAAGTCTGGGCATAAGGTTGACTCTGGTTTGGCAAAAGATTTTGTAGTTTCTTTGCCAGGGGTTGCAGCAATCACAAAACAAAGATGGCTGTAGTCCCTCCTTTAGGGCCAATTTAGGACAGACTTTTTTTTTATACTTTCTTTTATTTCATTTTCTTAACAATAAGTAACAAGTTGTGAGTACAAGCATCCTTCATGTAAAACCAATTTGCAAGCAGTTGTACCCAAACCCACACAGTCCAAGGCTCCCACCATCCAACTGGAGGGACTTGTATGTACATTCAAGTTGATCAAATAAGTGTCCAGACTATATTGCTATAGTTTCACCATTCACCCCAATCACAGCCCTTACATTCTACCATGCCCCCTCTTCCGCAGATTGTTCCCTAGGCTTAGAAAAGGGGAACAGGTGGACGAGAAGCAAAACAGTCTATTTTCTCTGGAGATGTCGTTTTGGACTCTGATCAGTTCTGGCTGTTTCCTTTCATGGGTTGACAGTTTGTAGGACAGACTTTTTTTGCTGGCCTGGAACTCACTATGTAGACCAGGCTGGCCTTGAACTCCCAGAGATCCCCCTATCTCTGACTACTGAGTGCTGGAATTAAAGGCGTGCACTACCACAACTGGCTCTAAGGCAGATTCTTAAATGCTGACATTCAGAAAACTGGCTTTTGTTTTGCTTTGAAACTCACATTCATCAAAACTGGTGGCTCTTGTAGAGATCAGTAAACAACAATTATGGATCAACTCCAGGCTGTGGGCTGATTTTGTCAATAAAGTTTTATTGGTACACAGCCATGTTCCTTTGTTTACCTGTGGTAGTTTTCTTGTTGCCACAACTGAGAGAACTGAGTAGTTCTGACAGGTACTAATGGACCACAGAGCCTAAAATCTTAACTCTCGGATCCTTCTAGAAAAGCTACGCTGATCTTTACTACAAGCATGAGAGTTTGTCTCACCCAACTTCAGGGTCCTTGTTGTTTTCTTGACCTAGCTGTGAGCCCTGGGCCTAGACTGAGAAAGGTACTTTATTGCTGTGAATCAAAGCCATGTCCAGCGTTCCTTCCAGGCCACCTAAGGACACAATAGCCATTCACTTGAGAATTTCCCAAGCCATCTGCCAAGAGTATACCATTGAAACCTCAGAGCCCAGAGAGGAAGCTGGGGCATTATGATGGTCACATTTTATAGGCAAAGAACTAGAAATGAGAAATTATAAACCCACCCCCAAAACTACACACACATACACACACACACACACACACACACACACACACACACACACAGCCACTGGGCATGATAGAGTAGCCCTGTAATTATTTGGGAGATGGAAATGGGAAGATCAGAGGTTCAAGGTCCTTCTCAGCTAAAACTGAACTACACTGAGATTGTCTCAAAGAAGAAAAATACACAGGACTTATTCTCTCTTTCTATCTCTCTCTCTCTTTCTCTGTCTCTCCCTCCCTCCCTCCATCCATCCTTCATTCCTTCCCTCTCTCTCCTCTTGAACTTCAGTCTCCAAGCTGTTCTTCTCCCAAAGTGCCCTCCAGAGAACCTTTGCCAAGACTCTGAGAGCTGAATTGACCCTAAGCCAGCCCAGTGGAGACAGAGGAAAAGACTTATACTTCCCATGCTGGAGGAATTTGACACTCCTGTAAGGGAAAAAGAAAACAAAGCAAACAAACAAACAAACAAACAAAAAATGAAACAAATAACATCCTAGAAAGCACATTTATAGCAAAGAGGAATTGTAGATAATAATAATCAAAGACCCAAATGCCCAAACTGAGTCCCAAATGGCCCTGCAGACCTACTAGCACAGTGATTAGTCAGGTAGGACAGCCCTCACTTAGGATGAACAGGCTTGTTTCCTACCCCATAGTGGCCCTCAGGTAGTGGTCTTCAGGTAGGATGAACAAACAGGCTTGTTCCCCACCCCAGAGTGGTTTTCAGGCTTCAGCAGCTACAAAGTAAGTATCTACTGCAATGCTCTAGAAGGAACAATCTGGGAGACAAAATCTACTGCAATGCTCTAGAAGGAACAATCTGGGAGACAGAAAGCAGAATCATTAGGAACAGACTCTTTCTAGGAGTATGAATTCAGAATAATTCCCCTTCTGCAAACCAGTTTTCCCATGTAAAAAATGGGTGACAGAGCCTAACTCATAAGGTAGGAAGATGAGACTACAGGGTATGATACCATGAAGTTCTCTGCTTTTTTTTTTTTTTTTTGCCCTGTAGCCTTAGCTAGCCTGGAACCAGGCTGGCTTTGAACTCATAGATATTTGCCTGCCTCTGCCTCCTCAGAGCTGGGATTAAAGGTATGTACCACCATACCCAGCAGTTCTCTGCTTTCTTGAGGTCATGATTAAAATCCCACAAATTGATCAGGGGAAGACAGTGGACTGGCATGAGTGAAGAAAGGAAGCCATTTGGCCTGCTCAGGATCCCAGTCACCCTAGGGAGAGCTGGAATTCCACATGGCAGAGCTGCTAATGTTCAGAGTTTCACCACCCAGAGCAGTGTAGTCAACTCACCTTTGGATTCTTGAGCTCCTCCACCACAACACTGATGCTATTCCAGCCATCGAAGGACCACAGCCCTTGATAGAATGCCATACCAATGTGCCCTGCCTGCTGTGTCGTGTTGTGGAAAGCAAACAGCAGGGCTTCTCTGCGACTCCGGCCCTGGCCCAGCATCACAGCCCCACCTACCACAATGACCAACAAGGAGAATACTTTGGCAGCTGTGCACACATTCATCAGCATGGTTGAGATCCGTGAGCTCCAGAAGTTGACCAGCATCAACAGCAGGATGCAAGAAGCAGCCACACTCTTAACTACAACTTGGGGGAATGAGGAGCAGCCTGGGTAAAAGGGAGCCAGGACATACTCGGCAAAGCTCAGAGAGACGGCAGCGATGGCGGCGGGTCTGCCCACCAGCACAAATGTGTAGATGACCAGGAAGGCCGGCAGAGGGCCAAAAATCCGCAAAATGTAGGCATACTCTCCCCCAGATTCAGGAACCAAGGCACCCAGTTCAGCATAGCACAGGGCACCGAGCAAGGCCAGGAGGCCACAGACTGCCCACACAGTAAGACTAGCTCCAGGACTGCCCATGTAAACCAAGACCCCCTTGGGTGACATGAAGATACCTGAGCCGATCATACAACCAGCGGTCATGGACACAGCACTCCACAGACCAATCTCCCTCCTCAGCCTCAGTTCGGGTGCTGCCCTGCCCAGCTCTTGCCCTGCCGCCCTGTCACTGCCATCTTTCTCCTCACTTCTCTCCATCTCTGGACTTCAGCAGACACTGCCTCTGGTTGGTGACAGGCACAGACTCCGATACCTAGTGTCTGTGGGCTTCCTGATGTTAATGATTACTATGTTGGAGGGAGTCCAAGCCAGAGGGCAAAGATTCAGGGCGTGGTCTAGAAGGAGCTGATCAAGCGAGCACCTGTCCAGCTTAGACCCAGGTACAAGCTGTCCGCGGGCCAGCATAGTTCAGGAAAGGTCAGAAGAGACAGGGTCTCATGGAAATCTGGTTGTGGTCCAGCGAGAGAGGTCTTTCGTAGCCTGTGCAAGGCCCTGGGTTCCACTTCCAGCTCTGCATATGAGAAGAAGGGAAGGGAGGGGAAGGGAGGGGAAGAGAGGGGGAGAGAAAGAATTTCTGTCCCCCAGGTCCACAGAATCAGGAGGGAAGGCTGGCCGGATGGATGTTCTGTCCCAGCAGGAGAGCCGAGCAGCCACAACCTTGAGACATCTTTTTTAAATCTTTTTTTTAATTTTTTTAATTAATTTTATTTATTTCTGTATGTGTATGAATGTACTGTCTGCATGCAAGTCTGTGCACCCGTGTTGTGCAATGCCGCGGAGGTCAGAAGAGGGTCTCGGATTCCCCTGGAACTGGAGTTCTCCTGGAATTGGAGTTTCAGACGGCTCTCGGCCGCCATGTGGGTGCTGGGGATCGAACCCGGGTCCTCTGCAAGAGCAGTCGGCGCTCTTAACCGCTAGGTCATCTCTCCAGCCCCACCTTGAGACATCTTTACAACTGTTTCTCAGCCAGTCTACCAGGAGGCAAGAATTTTAACACAGAAAATCTTAATGCGAACGGCATGAACCTTGCCCTAAAGAAGAACTAGGAGGATCAGCAGAGAGGCAGGGTGGCGCTCGCTCCCCAGCAATAAGGGAGGAAGTGACTAACAGTATGTGTTCTATATGTGATATGAAAATGGAAGGGGGAATACTAGGGACAGAGGGGTACAGCAGGGATAGGGGCCAGCAAGATGGAGGGGGGACACGGGAAGCCACTCAACCAAAACTAAGTGTGTATGAAAATCCAGTAAGGGAACCTGTCATTTCACTAACTAGAAAATAAATCTGAAAACAAAATGGAAAATTGTACAGTTCTAGAATGAGACTGCTGGTTTCAAATCCCAGCTCCATGGCTTCAAGGTGTGTAACCTTGAACAAGATCTCTGAACTTCATTTTACTGATCTACCAATTAATGCCTATTATGCAGAGTTGCTTGAAGAATTAACTAACAGTCTGAAGTAATTAAAATAGTGTATGATGCACAGTAAGCTTTCAGTCAGTGTAGTAACTTCCATTACTCTCTGGCTAAGAGTTTCATTAGTTCACTGAAGAAGAGAGGGATTTGTATGAATACCAGGAACATAAAGGACCAGAAGGATATGTAGGTGTGGGATAATATTAAATTATGTATTTTGGAGAGATGGCCTAGCGGTTAAGAGTGCCGACTGCTCTTGCAGAGGACCTGGGTTCAATCCCCAGCACCCACATGGCTGAGAATGGTTTTTGACTCCAGTTCCAGGGGAATCTGAGACCCTCTTCTGACCTCCATGGCATTGCACGACACAGGTGCACAAACCTACATGCAGACAGTACATTCATACACATACAAGAATAAATTAATTAATTAAAAAATAAGTAGATAAATAAATTATGTATTTAACTTAATACTAAATTTCATTTATCTATAACAACTGTTCATTCCAGGATACTGTTGTGTATACTGTTTCTATTGTTCATCTCTTTTATTTTATGTGGAATCTTTACTAGTATTATCATAAGAAGAGGGGAGGATTCACTGGCATTTGGGTATAAGTGCCCCCTCCTAAAGCAGACATAAAGGTACTTACTTGCAGCCTTCCAAACAGCTTCAGGCCAACCATATGAGCAACTTGCACCTCTGAATGTGTCCAGTCAGCAAAGCTCTCAGTAGACACATGAATCTTCACTGCCATGGCTCCTGAATGTCTATCCAACCTCCGACCCTGGCTAACAATCCTCTGTAACTCCAGTTCCAGGGGATCTGATGCCTTTCTCTGGCCTCTGCAGGCATTGTGTGATATGAGTGTGTATGCAGCCAAAACACTCATACACATAAAATAAAAAATAAATAATACAATTTTTAAAGTATTTTTTTTAAATATCATTGGAAACTTTGGACACATGAGTTCCTAAGCATAGATCCTCAAGAAAATGTGGAACCATCTTCAGAACTAAAAAGGGGGTCTCCAGGAAAGAGGCAGAGAGATGGACGGACAAACAGACTGATGAGGGGAGTAGATAGAAAAATTGGAGGGAGAGGAGGAGGAGAAAGAGGAGGAAGAGGGGAGAGAGAGAGAGAGAGAGAGAGAGAGAGAGAGAGAGAGAGAGATTGGGAAATATTCTTCCTCCCAGTGGCCCCTTGGCAGATTTAGCCTACAATTATTTAACTAAGACCCTGAAACATCAACCCTCTCCTTCTGCAGGGACTGTTGTTGGTAGATGCCATACAACTATAGAGTATGAGAACAGTCTATAGACTACCCTCACCTCTGACATCAGTTGTAATCTTGGGGTGGCCCTAAGGCCTCCCTTATCTTCCATAACTTCTTTTGCTAAAATGACTCACAGAACTCACTGAAAGCAGCCGGGCTTGGTGATCATGTTTGTAATCTCAGAACTTGGGAAATGGAAGCAGAAGGATCAAGATTACAGGATTTCAAAGAGTTTAGGGTCATCCTCAGCTGTGTAACAGATTTGAGGCCAGCCTGCACTACATGAAACTACATCTCAAAAACAAAAATTTCATTGAAAACTTTGAGCACATGAGTCTGATTTATTACAACTAAGGGACACAGCTCATTGTCAGCCAGCATTGGACATGCAGAGAACAAACTCCAGGAAGGTTCCAAACACAGATCTTCCAGGTGTCCTCTTCCTTGGAGCCCAGATAGAGTTATCCTCCCAGAATCAGTGTGCGACAACACACGGATTAACTCACCAGTGGGGAAGCTCACAGAAGCCTTTGTAAAGTTCTGCCATCTATACAGGTTTGGATCTCCCTGTGTGGCTGTTTCCAGTCCTTCCAGAGGTTGAGTTGATACTTAACGACCCAAAACAGTCACCTAAAATCACATCGTGACTATCTGGCTAAGATGAAATCCCCAGAAAAATGAAGATCTTCTGTCAAGCATGTCATGACTAAGGTTATAGAGATTACCTCCCAGAAGCTGAAGGCAAGGGACAGAACTCTCTTTGGGCAAGATTAAATTATATTCCACAAAGATGGCAGTCCTGTCATCTCAGCTACTTTGGAAACTGAGATAGGAGGGTCACAATTTCAAGGACTTCCTGGACTACAGAGTGAGTTCAAAGCCAGTCTGGGCAACTTAATGAGACCCTATCTCAAAATAAAATCTAAAAAGAGGCCTGGGGCCAGACGTGAAAGCTCACGTAGTCCTAGTACTTGGATGGCCAAAGCAAAAGGATTTGAGTCCAAGCTTGGGCTACCTAGTAAGTTCTAGCCTAGTCTGGACTATAGAGTAAGACCTTGTCTTTAAAAAGAGAGAGAGAGAGAAAGAGAGAAAAGATCCAGAACTAAAGCTAAATGACAGAGCAGTTACTTAGCATGTGCAAGGTCTATGTTCAGTATCTATTATTGCAATACATATGCACATGCATAGATTCCTGTCTATATAAATGTGGAGATATCTGTAACCAGAACATTATGAGAACATAACAAAAATGTTTATGTCTTAAGGAAGGGGAAGCATAGTGTCAGGGTTTGAACCTAGGGATTGACCCATGCCAACACATGTTCTATCACTGAGCTACAGCCTCAGCTCTTAAAAATTGTTCTTTTATTGGGGTAGAGAGATGGCTCAGCAGTTAAGAGCATACATTACTCTTGCAGAGGACCTGAGCTCAGCTTGTAGCACCCATATTAGGCAGTTTATAATAGTTCCAGGGAATCTGACACTCTCTTCTGGTCCCTGGGCTCTCTACTCACATGCGCACATACCCACATACATGTATTGCCCTCCTGTTTATTTTTAAGGGACAGGGTCTCACTATGTTGCCTTGGCTGGTCTTGAACTTCTAGGCCTGAAGGATCCTCTAGTTTCAGCTTCCTGCATAGCTGGCACTGCAAGCATATGCTAATGTGAGCAGCTATTAGAGGAACCTGTTTTGTTTTGTTTTGTTTGGGTTTGGGTTTTGTTTTTTTAAAGACATGTTCTTACTATGTAGCCCTGGCTGGCCTGGACTTTCCTATGCAGACCAGGCTAGCCTTAAACTCGCAGAAATAAAATTACCTCTGCCTTTCCAGTGACAAGATTAGAGGTGTGAATTACCATGCTTGGCCTAGGAGAACCTCTTTTATACAAAGTTGGCTGTGGTGGTGACATCAGAAAAAAAAAATGCTGGAATAAAAAAATTCTAAAAGTCTGTTCCTCCCTAAAACCAAGGGAAAAGAAAGAAAGAAAGAAAGAAAGAAAGAAAGAAAGAAAGAAAGAAAGAAAGAAAGAAAGATCCATCAGAATTAACTTTCTCAGAATCCTGGAAATAAACCAAAACTCTACAGTAATCAGGAGGGTGCTTAAACTAAGGAAATAGCTGAATCCTGATAAAATAAAAAGAAAACCCAGGTAGTCTTATGGCATTCTCACGTACTCTTATCTTGTCCCTCACCATCCAGTTCATCATGAAACGACCAGCCTGAATGCCTAGGATCAGACCCTGCCTCAGAAGAGCAGAATGGAAACACAAAAACTTGTGTTTTTATGACCTGTCTGACAGCTCCTTGGAAGAGCAGTTTTCTAACCTAACTTGAAGCTCTGCCAAGGCTGAAGCAGCAGGCAATTGATAGCAGAGCAAAGGCTAGGGAGACTTTGGGGAATCAGGGTTTTGAAAACCTCTGAGGTATTCCTAGGAACAGAGAAGGGCCACGTACAGGCCCAGGGTGTGAATACCCAAGAAAGACCTTAGAAGGCTCATCTCTGGCCAACCTTTGAGTCTCTGTACAAGCAGGAAATAGAGGCTGAGGTGGAGTTATAGACTGGCTGAAAGTAGAAGCTGTGCCCTGATATGCACAAGAGCCCACCTGTAACTCTGTGAGACTTTCTGTACCAGATATTGGAAGAAATCTTTTCCAGTCTTGTTTACCAATATAATTAAATAGAATTGAGAGTCTGGAGTCTGGAAATAAATCTGTACATTTATGGCTGCTTTTCATGCAGAGTCACAAGATGATCCAATAGAGAATGGCTTCTTTCAACAAATGGTGTAAAGACACTATCTTATATGAAAAAGAATGAATTTGGGCTTCCAGCTCAGAACATATATAAAAATTAATTCAAAACAGATCCAAAGTCTCAATGTAAGAGTTAAAACTGCTGGGCATGGTGGCTCATGCCTTTAATCCTAGCACTTGGGAGGCAGAGGCAGGCGGATCTCTGTGAGTTCAAGGCCAGCCTGGTCTACAGAGGGGGTTCCAGGACAGCCAGAGCTACAGGGAGACCCTGTCTCAAAAAGACCATAAAAGAAAAAAGAGTTAAAATTATACAATCCTGGGAGTGCACAGAGATTAGATCGGGGATTTCCCAGGACCACCTGAAGCACAGATTCAATGCAATCCCAATTAAAATCCCCAAGAGTTTCTTTACAGGCTTGGGGGAAAAAATCCTTAATTTCATATGGAAAAACAAAAGACCCAAATAGCCAAAGCAACCCTGAGCAAAAAAGCAATACAGGGGGGATCTCTATACCAGACTTCAAACTATACTACAGAGCTATAATCATAAAAACAGCTTGGTACTGGCACAAAAACAGACCTGTTGACCAATGGAGCAAAACCGAAGATCTAAACTTGATCACATACAATTTCAGTGACCTCATATTTGACAAAGGGGCCAAGAAGACACAATGGAGGAAAGACAGCATCTTCAGCAAGTGGTGTTGGCAAAACTGGATCACCAATTGTAGAAGAACAAAGTTAAACCCCTACCTCTTGCCCTGTACAAAAGTCAACTCCAGATGGATCAAAGACCTCAACGTGAAACCCAAAACTCTGAAGGCTATAGAAGAAAAAATTGGCAGCAGCCTACAAGACATAGGTATAGGAAAAGACTTTCTAAATCGGACAGCAGCTGCGCAAGAAATAAGATCTACAATTGACAAATGGGACCTCAATAAACTCAAAAGTTTCTGTACATCAAAAGAAACAATCAAGGAAGTGAAGAGAAAACCCACAGAGTGGGAGAAAGCTTCACCACAGAAACATCTGACAAAGCATTGATTTCCAGAATACATAAACTACTCAAAAAACAAAGAAGAAAGAAAACAAATGACTCACTCAAAAGACGGAGCAAAGAGCTGAACAGAGACTTCACAAATGAGGAATTAGAGATGGCTGAGAAACATCTTAAAAAGTGTTCAGGGCTGAAGAGATGGCTTAGCAGTTAAGAGTGCTGACTGCTCTTGCAGAGGACCCAGGTTCAATCCCCAGCACCCATGTGGTGGCTGAGAACCGTCTTTAACTCCAGTTCCAGGTGAATCCGATGCCCTTTTCTGACCTCTGTGGTGTTGCACGACATGGGTACACAAACCTACATGCAGACAGTACATTCATACACATAAAAAAAAAAGTGTTCAACAATGGGGCTGGAGAGATGGCCTAGCAGTTAAGAGCACCAACTGCTCTTGCAGAGGACCTGGGTTCAATCCCCAGCACCCACATGGTGGCTAAGAACCATCTTTAACTCCAGTTCCAGGGGAATCTGACACCCTCTTCTTCTGACCTCCGAGAAATTGTACTACATGGGTGCACAAACCTACATGCAGACAGTACAATCATACACATAAAAAAAAAATAAATAAGGGCTGGAGAAATGGCCTAGTGGTTAAGAGCACCGACTGCTCTTGCAGAGGACCCGGGTTTGATCCCCAGCACCCACATGGCGGCTGAGAACCATCTTTAACTCCAGTTCCAGGGGAATCCGACACCCTCTTCTGACCTCTACAGCATTGCATGACATGGGTGCACAGACCTTCATGCAGACAGTATATTCATACACATAAAAAATAAATAAAATTTAAAAATAATAATAAATAAATAAAATAAAATTTAAAAGAAAATGTTCAATGTTGCTAATAATTAAGGAAATGCAAATTAAAACCACTTTAAGATATCTCATTCCAATAAGACTGGATAGGATCAAGAAAACAAATGATATCAAGTGCTGGAGAGGTTGTGGGGAAAGGGAAACATTCATCCACTGCTGGTAGGAATGTAAACTCTACAGCCACTATGGAAAGCAGTGTGGAGAACCCTTGGAAGACTCAAAACAAGCTTGCTACCTGACCCAGCCATCCCACTCCTGGGTATATACCCACAAGACTCATCTTACTGCAGAGATACATGCACATTCATGTTTATTGCATCTCTCTTCACAATAGCAAAGAGCGGGAACCAACCCAAGTGCCCCTCAACTGACGAGTAGATAGAGAAAATGTGGTACATCTACACAATGGAGTTCTATGCAGCAGTAAAGAAAGATGACATCATGAACTTTGCAGGTAAATGGATGGGACTAGAAGATATCATCTTACATGAAGTAACATAGTCCCAGAAAAACAAACAACAAATGGTATCTCTCATCTGTGGATGCTAGCACCAATTACCTAGTTGTAAGGCAAACTGAGCAATGTTAATATGATCTGAAAACAACTGTGCTCTTATATTGTGAATCCCTTAACAGGTTCTAGGACTAAGCTACCATTTATTTTCAGAGTTAGGAATTTTTGGTATATGGATGAAGGATATATATGTATATTTTAGAGTAATATAAAATCAAAGGAATGTGGAAAAAACTAGTTTGTCATGACATTATATCCAACCACAGTATTTATTTTATGGGAGTGCTTCTTAGTATTTCTTATACAAGGCTGCTTGAGCTTTTGTCCAAGCATTTTCTAAAATAAAGTAGTTTTAAAAGTATCAGGCTGGTGTAACTTAGTATTTCTGGATGCTTAATGACCATACTTAACGCCATACCAATTTGGCTGAGGGTCTTAAGGGATAACTTTTTTCCTTGCCCTCAGAGGTCAACTAAGTCCCAGGGGACTATGCATGAGGGCATCCCTTGAAATGTCCTGCAAATGTGAGTCACCAGTCTTCCTGTGCAGGGAGATCTTGGAGATCCACTAAAGGGACTTCTGCCAGTGTCCAGTCTATAAAGAGGAAAGTCTGCTCATGCTTCAAAAAGGGAAGCCTTGGGGCTGGAGAGGTGGCTCAGTGGTTAAGAGCACTGACTGCTCTTGCAGAGGACATGGGTTCAATTCCCAGCACCCGCATGGCTGCTAAGAACCATCTTTGACTCCAGTCCCAGGGGACTCTGACAACCTCTTCTGACCTCCATGGCATTGCACAACACAGGTGCACCAACCTACATGCAGACAGTATACTCATACACATAAAAAATAATAAATTAGGGGCTGGAGAGATGGCTTAGCGGTTAAGAGCGCTGACTGCTCTTGCAGAGGACCCGGGTTCGATTCCCAGCACTCACATGGCGGCTGAGAACTGTCTTTGACTCCAGTTTCAGGGGAATCCGACATCCTCTTCTGACCTCTGTGGCATTGCATGACACGGGTGCACAAACCTACAGGCAGACAGTATATTCATACACATAAATAAATAAATAAATAAATAAATAAATAAATAAATTTAAAAAATAAAGTGATTAAAAAGAAGCACTTTGTTCAAAAATAATAGTAAATTAAAAATATTTTTTTAATGTTCATTATAGAAAATAAACAAATAAATAAAAAAGGGAAGCCTGGTCTAGCAAGACCTGACTTTGTTCTCGAGTGGATGGAACTGGTGATTGAAAAGCCAAAAGGAGCCAGGGGCTCCCTCCCCTCCAAAAAAACCTGAGTGACCCTTGAGGACCAGATCCTCAACTGACCTTGAGTAAACAAAACCCTTGGTTAATCTGGGCTAACTGTGTGGCCTTAAACATCCAAAAAGAAAGTACAACCAGAAATAAATAAATAGTAAGTCCTGAGAAATTATACTTCAGGTATAAAACTTAAGATCTTAGTAAAAAGACTGTGGTGGTTTGAATGAGAATGTCCCCCATAGGCTTTAAGTATTCAGACATTTTGTCTCCAGTTGGTGGCACTGTTCTTGGATGTCTTAGAAGGTGTGGTCGTGCTGGAGGAAGTATGTCACTGGGGGCGGGCTTAGTGAGTTTAACAAGCCTAGCGGTCTCCAGTCTCTCTCTCTCTTGACTTCCTGTGCTCATTGCAAGATGTGAACCTCAGCTTGCTGCTCCAGCCCCGGCCACCATGCCTCCTGCCACAATGGACTCTGATTCCCTGGAACCGTCAATCATAAGCTCAAATAAAGTCTTCCTCTTATAAATTCCCTTGGGGCTGGAGAGATGGCCTAGAGGTTAAGAGCACCGACCGCTCTTACAGAGGACCCGGGTTCGATCCCCAGCATCCACATGGCTGCCGAGAACCGTCTGAAACTCCAATTCCAGGAGAACTCCAGTTCCAGGGGAATCCGACACCCTCTTCTGACCTCTGCGGCATTGCAAGACACAGGTGCACAGACTTGCATGTAGACAGTACATTGATACACATACAGAAATAAATAAATGCCGGGTGTGGTGGCGCACACCTTAAAAAAAAAAAGTTCCCTTGGTCCTGGTGATTTATCACAGCAACAGAAAAGTGACTAATACAAAGACAAAGAGCACAGTTGTTTTGTCTGTCTTACTGGCAAGTGCAGCTACCTTGTGGCTGCCACTGCTTTTGCCATCCTTCAAAGACGTGAGAAGACACAGCTTTTCAACCTTCCAATATGGACTGAAGACTCATGTCTCTTCAAGAATCCTCTAAACCTTCAGTGCCAGATGGGGACTGCTGAGACATCCAACTTGTGGACTGAGCTACTACTGGGGTTTCCACTTCTTCAGAGTATAGACTGCCATTGTTGGACTAACCAGGCTGTATCATGGAGTCCAGTACAGGAAGACCAAGACAGGACATGGTGCTTACTGGACCTCATTTGGTGACCATGGGAAGGGAAAACCCCAGTGTGGAACACAAGGGCAGAACTGATGGTGGTTTGGGCTTGCCAAGGAGGAGCCTTAAAAAATGACATCTTTCAGCCTGATAAAGAAAAAAATCATAAGCTAAAGATGCTAAAACCTATGATATATGTGGCATGCATATGTGCATATTTTGGAGTGATGCATATTGGAAGGAATAACAACAACAATGACAACAACAGAAAAGACTGGGTCAAAGAACTGATTTAAACGGTGAACTTCTGCTCAGAACTTCTGCATCAAGAATTTTGAGAGAGGCTGAGAAAAAGTTGAAAAACATTGTTTAGAAGAATGCATGAGCTCTGGTGGGGTGGGGGGCAGGGAGGAGGGCACAGGTCTAGATTTGATTTGTAATGTAATTTTGTATGAAATGTACAGAGCTTCAATAAAACATTGGCTTAAAAAAACATACAATCCTGGAAGGACACATAGCTATAAATTTTCATCACCAGGATTAGGTGATAGTTCTTTAAATGTGCCACTGAAATGCACAAACAACAGAAACAGAGTAGACTTCAGCAAAATTTTAAACTTTTGTGCCTCAAAAGATAGCATCCAGAAAGTGAAAAGACATACAAATGAGAGAAAATCCTTGCAAATAATATATCTGAGGAGGGCCTGGTATGAAAAATATATAAAGAACTCTTACAACAATAAAGTCTTGAATGGACAAAGGGTTTGAACAGGCACTTCTACAAAGAACATATTTAATTTTTTAGCTTTTATTTACTTATTTTCTATATGTGCATGGAGGGCAGGGGACCACAGTGTACTTGTAAATGTCAGAGGACAGGTCTCAGAGTTGGTTCTCTCCTTCCATAATTTGGAATTGAACTTAGGTTGTCAGGCTTGGCAGACAAGGGCCTTTATCTGCTAAGCCATATTGTCAGCTCCCCAAGGATATTTAAATAACCATCAAATACACACACACAAAATGCCCAACATCTTTAGATATTAAGGAAGTGTAAATCGAAATCACAATGTTCATGAGAATGTGGAGAGCGTTGAACCCTCACACACTGTTTGTAGGTGGAAGGTATTTTAACAGCCCCTCAAAAATTTAAACATACACTTTCCACTTGACACAATACTTTAATCAATTTCCTATGACTATAACAAATACCTCATGCAAATAAATTTAAAAGGAAAAAAGGTCTATCTGGGCTCACAGTTTTAGAGATTTCATTCCATGATCCAGAGGGCTCATTGCTTTGAGAACCTGCGGCAAGAGATGATCTCATAACAGAAAGTTCATAGCAAAACTGGCTGCTAATGTAATGAGTGCTACGAAGCAAAGAGCAAGAGGAAGCAGCTGAGGTCCAAATAATTTCTTCCAAGACACACCCCTGATGACCTAACAACCCCCTACCAGGAGCCAAGTCTTACAGGTTCTATTACCTCCCAGCATGCTAAGCTGGAGACAAGGCTTTAACACCTGAACTTTCAGGGAATACTCAGTGCCAACTGATAGTGCTCCATAGCTCAACTTATGAGAACTGAATACATGTGTTTGCATAAAACTTCATACTAATTTTCCTAGCAGTTCAATGTCTTCTTGTTACTGCTTTGTTTTGTTTGAAATGACATCTCACTGTGTAGGCCTGGTTAGCCTCAAACTCACAAGCCTTCTCCCTCTGATTCACTGATGACAGTTCTCCGCCATTAGGCCCAAGGTAATATCACTATTCTGTGGACCAATAAATGGATAATTAAAATATGATATATCTGTCCAGTGAAATATAATTGAGACATAAAAAAGGAATGAGATAATGATACATGTAACTACATGGAAGGACTTTGAAGACATTATCCTAAGTGAAAGACATAAGACAGGACAGGGGCTGTAGCCCAGTGGATAAAGCAATTGCTTAGCATGCATGAAGCACTCAGTTCGATTCTCAGTGTCACATAAAACAAGGTATGGAGGTATGTACTTATAATCTCAGCACTTGTGGAAATGGAAGCCAGGAGAATTCAGAGTTCACTGGAATCCTTGGCTACATAAGGAGTTCAAGACCAGCCTGGACCACATGAGACCCTGTCACAAGAAAACAAAAAGCAAATTTTTAAAAAACTAAGATATAAAATATATAAGATATTGTGATTATATTTATAAAATGTGTATAGGATAGGTAAATCCACCAAAACAGAATATGGATTCATGGCTGCCAAGAGCTGAAGAAGAAACGAGCATGGGTTTTCTTTGGGTCATAATAAAACTTTCCGGGCTGGAGAGATGGCCTAGCGGTTAAGAGCGCCGACCACTCTTGCAGAGGACCTGGGTTCTATCCCCAGCACCCACATGGCAGCTGAGAACCGTCTGAAACTCCAACTCCAGGAGAACTCCAGCTCCAGGGGAATCCGACGCCCACTTCTGACCTCCGCGGCATTGCACGACACGGGTGCACAGACTTGCATGCAGACAATACATTCGTACACATACAGAAATAAATAAAATTAATAAAAAAAAAATACATTAAATAAAACTTTCCTAGTACCAGGGCTGGAGAGATGGCTCAGCAGCTAAGGGCACTGGCTGTTCTTGCAGAGGTCCTGGGTTAAATTCCAGCAACCGAAATGGCACACTAACAACCATCAGTAACTACATACACAGGGATAACTAGAAATACCTCCTCTGGCTCCACAGGCATCGCACA
Source organism: Rhizomys pruinosus (assembly GCA_009823505.1). Taxonomy (NCBI): domain Eukaryota; kingdom Metazoa; phylum Chordata; class Mammalia; order Rodentia; family Spalacidae; genus Rhizomys; species Rhizomys pruinosus. The sequence continues at coordinate 2,738,060 of VZQC01010439.1, forward strand.
ACATACATGCAGGCAAAAACACCATAAAAAAAAAAAAAAAAAAATAAAATAATAATAAATAAATTTTTGTTTTGTGTGGCATGCCTTTAATCCCAGCACTCTGGAGGCAAAGGCAGGTGGATCTTTGGGAGTTCAAGGCCCGCCTGGTCTACAGAGTAGCCCCAGGCCAGCGGAAAAAAAAAAAAAAAGGGAGACCCTGTCTCAAAAACCAATAAAAAAAATAAATAAAAATTACATAAATAAATAAATAAAATCTGTATAAAAGTCTCCTAGCATTGGTCACTACTACTAGTTACACACACTACGAACATAATTTTTAAAATATACCTAACTGGCTGGGTGTGGTGGTGCACGCCTTTAATCCCAGTACTCCGGAGGTGGAGGCAGGCAGATCTTTGTGAGTTCAAGGCCACCTTGGTCTACATGGTGAGTTCCAGGACAGCTGGAGCTACAGGGAGACCCTCGTCTATCAGAACAGACCAAAAAAAAAAAAAAAAAAAAAACCACCCACCCAACTGGGGCTAGGGCTATAGTTCAGTAGTAAAGTACTTGCCTAGCATGCATGAAGCCCTGAATTCAAATGCCAGTACTGACACACAAAACAAAACAAAAAACTGAACTTCATCTGTGTGATGTTTAATCCTGGGTGTCAACTTGACAGGACTAAGGAACAAATAAGAGAAAAAGGATCTTCAGATTGGACCACCTCAACCTGGATGGCCCACCCCAAATGTGGGTGTTACCTTCTCCCGGGAGGCAATATAAAAGGCCACAGCAGAGGGAGCTGGTCCCTTTTTTTTTTTTTCCTGCGGCTTGCCTCTCTCTCACTGGTGAGTTTGTCTTGTTGCTGTGATCAACCCTTCAGATCCCAGCGTATACTGAGACCGGCAGATCTCCTGGAATCCACCGGGCCTTCAGCACCAGATTGGGACTACTGAGACATCTAGCCTTTCAGACTGAGCAGTTCCCTGGAGTCTCAGCCTCTCCGGTGAGCACAGCTACTGTTGGACTACTTGAGCTCTGTCACGTGAGCAAATCAATAAATTGTATATAGCTATATATTCGTCCTGTTGGCTTCTGTTTCTTTAGAGGACCCTGACTAATACAATCTGTAAAATGGTTATATAGAGTTATTTTATTTTATGTGTTTGTCTCCATGTATGTATGCATGCATGCATGTGTGATGATGAAGAAGCCGGAAGAGGGTGCTGTATCCCCTGGAACTAGAGGACAAACAGCTGTGAGCTACCACGTGAGTGCTAGGAAACAAATCTGGGTCTTCTGCAGGAGCAGCAAGCACTCTTAATCACTGGGCCATCTCTCCAGCCCTAATAACCACAATGATGGACAGCACAGCAAACTATATTGGGGCAGTAGTGGCCCTTTTATCTTGGGGGTACTCAACAGCTACCTAATTGGACATAAAGCCCAGTCAATAGGAGGAAACTCATAGCCAAATACGCTAGTCTGTACGAGTCATAAATCTTAGAAAAAACCTAAAATCTGTCACACCCCTAGACAAATGTAATTTCTTACTATGTGCAAAATATGGATCATTATATTTACATGTAAGTATCCCAGTCACCACTCATCAAAGAAGCTTCTTTTGTAACAGACAGAGATTATTACAGAATTCCACAACTTGGGCATACACAGAGATTGTGAAATTATCAACCCTAATTAAAATGTCTACAATGCAACCTCCACACCTAAGGCTCATAGAACATAGAGCAAGGGGTAAAAGAGGACACTAGTGAATCTCTCAGTTCTCATCAATGAAGCTCCCTCATGCAACAGAGGGCCAGGAACACAAAAGGACACAAATGGCCAAAGCATACAGAATAGGTCTCCAAAGTGTGGGTCCTTGGACAGGGCTCCTATATTAAACTCCATCCACCCAGGGCTCGGAGACCATTGCAGAAGAGGGGGTAGAAAGATTGTAAGAGCCAGCGAGGAGGTGCATGACCCCATGGAACTAGAGTCCTACAGGCTCAAGGACCTTGTTCATATGAATCTACAGCAATGGTGTCAGTATGCACAACACCCATGCAAACCCAAGCAGACAAAAACCCAGCACAGAATTGTGGAGATGGGCAGCAGGCCCCAATCTTAGTGGAAGAGCTATTGGTAGCTGACTCCTGCTGGGTGAGGAAAAGCTGGTCTTCTCAAAGGGAGAGGCTCTAGATAGGCTGACTAGACCTCAGTGGATGAACTAGCACTGAGGGATGTCCGGGATTACTGACTTGACTCAGTAGACCTTAACATGACAGAATGCATGAATTCTGGGGGTGGGGAGCAGGGTATGGGAGGGGCCAGTGGGGAAGAAAGTATAAAGATGGTTAAGATGTTCTATATGAAATACTCAAAAATGCAATAAAATTCTCCAAAACCCCAAAGATTAGCTACAGGGATTTAAAGCCAGCATTGCATAAAACCTGGGCATGGTAACACATGCATGCAATCCTGGGCATGGTAACACATGCATGCAAACCTGGGCATGGTAACACATGCATGCAAACCTGGGCATGGTAACACATGCATGCAAACCTGGCTAGCATTTGGGAAGTGAGAACAAAAGGATCAGAGACGTTCAAGTTCATCCTCAGCTACATGGTAAACTCAAAGCCAATCTGGCATACACAAGAGCCTGTCTCCAAAAAGAAAAGAAAAAAAAATGCCTATGCACAAAACACCTGTGCAAATGCTGCATTGCTGCATGCTGTTAACTCAAAGGAATGTCCTCAGAAACCACTGTCCCACCCCACCTCCAACACCATCCACATAGGGTAGCTGGCAGTCCCATCCTTCCCTTCTATAGTCCCTGACTCACCCAAGGCCCCAGGCTGCGTGCACAGCTCTTGGAGTCAGCCTTCTTGTCAATCACCTGCCACTCTGCTCAGAGAACACAAGGGCAGCCCCCCTCCCCTGCCCCATATTAGACAGTCCTAGCAATTGCTCTGCTAGAGAACATCCCCCAGCATTTAACCTTGGCTTCCACCAAGAAAGAGGGACACAGAGTGCCCCAAAATTGCAGTGTAGAGGATACATTGGGGCCATTTACAATGCAAATATTTTATCTAAAATTGTAATGGCTAAATATTAACCTAACTCCGAGGAGGCATGAACATACCCGTTGCTGAGCCTCATAGTTTGAGCTGCTCAGTGCTGGCAGAGCCCTGGAGATGAGCTGAACCCATCCCACCCTCTTTACTGTTTGTGACATGGAGGCTCAAAGCACAGCAGAGGGAGGCCCAAATTGTAGACTCAGCCATGACTCAGCAGCCCTCAGTTAGGGCCTTCAAATGCTCCTCCCTGTTTTTCCCAAAATATCATCTAGATGAATAGTCTTAGGTAACTGCATGGCAGTGAGGAATGAAGGGCCTTAGGAGTAGGCCAGAAGGACATTGTTCTGCATCTGGGACCTCTGAGCTCAACAATGACTCTTTTTTTAAAAATAATTATAGGGGCTGAAGAGATGGCTCAGGGGTTAAAAGCACTGGCTGCTCTTGCAGAGGACTGGGGTTTGATTCCCAGCACCCACATGCCAGCTAACAACCATCTGTAACTCCAGTTGTAGGGGATCCAATGCCCTCTTCTGACCTCCTTGGGCATTGCAGGACATAGGTGTACTTAAACACACACACAGGGTATACACTCATACAGAGAAAATAAAAATAATAAGTAAAATACAAAAAAGATAATAGTGGGGTTTTTTTTTTGCCTTAATCAACAGAGTCATGCTTTATGTGAACAGTAATAACATTCCAAGCCTTGTTTTTTTCATTTCAAAAGACACAGTTAAGAAATTAATCTTCCTTCCATTTAAGGCAGTTGTATGGTAGAGATGTAGACTATTAAAGAATGGCTCTTCTTTTTCTTTTATCTTTTTGAGACAGGGTCTCCCTGTAGCCCCCCAGCTGTCCTGGAACTCGCTCTGTAGACCAAGGTGGCCTTGAACTTACAAAGATCCGCCTGCTTCTGCCTCCCAAGTGCTAGGATTAAAGGTGTGCACCATCATGCCCGGCTGAGAGTGGCTCTTCTTTTAAAAATAGAGTGTTGATCCAAAAGCATTTCTCTGTGATGGATTTTCACGGTCCATGTTTATTCAGCCTCAGTTCCACAGAATTGTCTCTGATCTTCAGATTTACATTAAGAAGGCATTATAGTACTTTGAAACACATCTTCATGTGTTCTTTAAAAAACCTCAGAAGCTACTGGTGGCACAAGGAGCAGATGAAAGGTTTCTTTTTTTTTTTTTTTTTTATTTCTGTATGTGTATCAATGTACTGTCTGCATGCAGGTCTGTGCACCCATGTTGTGCAATGCCGCAGAGGTCAGAAGAGGGTGTCGGATTCCCCTGAAGCTGGAGTTCTCCTGGAATTGGAGTTTCAGATGGTTCTCGGCTGCCATGTGGGTGCTGGGGATCGAACCCGGGTCCTCTGTAAGAGCGGTTGGTGCTATTAACCACTAGGCCATCTCTCCAGCCCTGAAAGGTTTCTATTTTCAAGAGGTCTTCTTGTAGATAATAGTTTTAAAAAATATTTTATTTACTATTTTTATTTTATGTGTGGGAGCATATTGACTTCATGTGTGTAAGTGCAGCTCTGTTGTGCAATGCCCTCAGAGGTCAGAAGAGGGAGTCAGATCTCCTGGAACTGGAGTAAATGGTTGTTACCCACCATGTGGGTGCTGGGAATCAAATCTGGGTCCTCTGAAAGAGCAGTCAGTGCTCTCAGCTGTGGAGCCATCTCTCCAGCCCCAAATGACTCTCGTCCACCTAGACTCTATATAACATGGGCATCCATAATTGTCAGCCAATGATGGCAGATTTTCAGCCTTGTCAAGTGGGCCCCAGCTGCTTTCCTTTCTGTTCCCTGCCTTCATTACTGCTGATACCAAACCCATGGAATAACAGGCACATCCATCTGGCCCAAGGCTTCAGCTGACCATCCCTTAGCCACTATGGTGGCATCACGCTGCCTCTCCCATGACAGCCCAGTGATATTCTACACAGCCACCAACACAGTCTGCAATGAAGCATGGGACAGCATCCAGATATGGAGCTCAAGGGAAAGAATCAGTAGCTCGAGGTCTACAAGATGCTGTCAGAGCCAGTCACTTGTACTAATGCTCCTGGACTCCTGGGCCTTGCTCCTCAGACACTCCTTGACAGAGCCATGCTCTCTGAGCCTAAATAAGCCAGTCCTGACCACTGAGTGATGATAGTTGTAACCTTGGAATGTATATCTATGGTGGGGGTGAGGTGGGGTAGGGAGGGGCTAATGGTAAGGCCTACAACAAGGGTCTCCAGTGAACTGTTCTAGGGGTTTCTTCACAGCATCTCCCAACCAGATCCTTCCATTTTTTTCTTCTCCTCCCTTAGGAAATTCAGTTCCTCTAGGCCTGGCTATGACTTCAGGAATGATCCTGAATTTCTGCTCAGATACTCCCCTCTGACCTCTAGCCACAAGGGACCTTTCAGAAATTATCTGATTCTCACATACTCTAGCAAGCAGCTCAGGGTGATGGTCCTAGATGAGATGGGATGGAATAGCCTGAAGACTAGAGTTGGGCTTATTTATTTATTTATTTATTTATTTATTTATTTAGTATAGCAATGTTTTGCCTGCATCATGTGCATGCAATGCCCACAGAAGTCAGAAGAGGGCACCAGATCCCTTGGAACTGAAGTTAGGATGATTATTAGCTGTCATGTGGATGCTGTTAACCAAACCTGGGTCCTCTGCAAGAGCAGCCAGTGCTCTTAACTGCTGAGCCATCACTTCAGCCCCCTGGAATTGGGTTTTTACACCCTGATTATAGTGATAGAAAAATCTATTTCAAGAATATCTTTAACACACAAGCTGGGAATATAGCTGAGTTAGGAGAGGGCCTCCTTAGCATGTATGAGGCCCTGGGTTTGAGCTCTAGCACTGCATACACTGATGGTGGCAAAAGACTTTAATTCCAGTATTCAAGAGGTAGGGGCATATCAGAAGTCCAAGGTAATAGTAAGTTCAGCTCAGCCCTGAGAGAATAGAGGAAAGTGATTGTTCAGAGTCTCTGAGTAGGTCCCATATTTCACTGCCTCTGTCTTTCCACTTTCCCATCTGTTGTGCAGAAGTAGCTGGCCAGAGTGTCTACACTTCAGAAGGCAGGGTACATGGCTGTCTAACAAGACCTGCATAATGACAAAAACCAGTTGACATGCCAAGGTGGATGCGAGAATCTCACAGGGTCGTACTTTAAGAAGAACTACAGGCAATCAGTGGATGCTGAGGGAGGGAGAATCGTTTTTGTCCAGACATTAGCTCCCTGAGAGATTATCTAATCCCAAATGGACAGCTCTAAACACAGGTACACAGGAACACCCCCAATTGAAATATATTTTATATCTATATATTATATCTATTAGGCTCAAACCTAAGGCCTCATATATGCTAAGGAGGCCCTCTACTAACTCAGCTATATTCCCAGCTTGTGTGCCAAGGATATCCTTGAAGTAGATTTTCCTATCACTTTAATCAGGGTGTCAAAAACTCAATTCCAGGGGGCTGAAGAGATGGCTCAGCAGTTAAGAGCACCGGCTGCTCTTGCAGAGGACCCAGGTTTGGTTAACAGCATCCACATGGCAGCTAACAATCATCCTAACCTCAGTTCCAGGGGATCCAGTGCCCTCTTCTGACCTCCATGGGCATATGCATATGTGTGTGTGTGTGTGTGTGTGTGTGTGTGTGTGTGTATGTATATGAAGAGGGCATGGGGGCATTTGGAGGGCCTGGGAGGGGTAGAAATAATGCAAATACTCATGTATGAAACCCTCAAACAATAAAAATAAATCAGAAAGAAAAAAGAAGGCAGGGTGGAGAAATAGCTCTCACCCTATTTCCCTAACACATTTCCAGCACACAAGGCCCTATGAGAGTCTTGGGAGAGGAGGGGCCCCAGTCCTTCAAGGTGATCTTAGCCCTGCTGCCCACAAGAGGGCAGGAGATGGGCCAATCTTGGAGTATGTCACCCTCTAGTGGGCCCAGGGGAATAAGACACTACAAGAGAAAAACTGAACAGAGTAGAAGGAAGAGGAACAGCTGAAGAGACGGGATGGAGAGAGGTGGAGAGGCATCCCCACATGGCCATGCCCATTCCCTGAGCCATTCTGCTTCTCACCTGCAGTCAGTATTTCCACCTGGTGCGTATCAGTGCCTGGAGTTCATTCCATTGGAACGTAACCACTGTTCTCATTCACCCTGACCAAGCTCTGGCCAGGCTAAGAATTCCCAAACTGAGAGGGTTTTGCTCATTCCCATGCATATGTTCGTGTAGAAGGACTACTCGGGAGCCAACCGCCAGATGGTCAGCTCTGGTGTCACCTCCCTTTGACTCTTACCCTCCTTGGTTCTTCTGCCTGCCTCTGCAACATTGTGCTTTTACTAATTCTGTATTTCTGTCCTTGAGCTCTTCCTAGATTAGCTTCACCTACACATCCAGCTGCCCACCGATGCACAGCTGCATGTCCCTGAGATACCTCTACCAGAACCTGTTCAAAATGCAATCATGACTTTTCCTGAGCCCTCTCCTCCTGGCATCCCAAGCCTCAGGAGGCTTACCATGTTTCCATGACATGGGGGCTCCGTGCTGCTTCACCAAGGTCATTCTTAGAAATGGCCCCAACTGCTAGAAGTGTTGCCAAGTGAAAGTTCTCAGCTGTCCGCCTCTTGTAGGGGTTCCCTCTGCTGCAGAGAACTACCTCACTAAAAGTTGTCTTTCCTGTCTTCTTTTTTAATTATTTATTTTTTTATGTGTATGAGTGTACTGTCTGCATGTAGGTTGGTGCACTCGTATCGTGCAATGCCGCGGAGGTCAGAAGAGGGTGTCGGATTCCCCTGGAACTGGAGTTAAAGACAATTCTTAGCTGCCATGTGGGTGCTGGGAATCAAACTCGGGTCCTCTTCAAGAGCAGTTGGTGTTCTTAACCACTGAGCCATCTCTCCAGCTCCTTTCCTGTCTTCTTAAGGAGGTCCTTATCCAATGACTAGAATCCATGACACTCTGTCTCCAAAAAAAATCTTATTTATGAATATAGAAAAAGGATTTACTAGCAGAGGTCAGAAAAAGGCATTGAGTTCCCCTAGAACTAGAGTTACATACTGTTGTTAGCTGCCACTTAGGCACTAGGAATTGAACTGGGGTCCTCTGCAAGAACAGAGCCATCTTGAGATATTTTAAATACTTTCTCATTTCTACCCTTCAATCAAGATAGACATGAAAGCTGGGCGTGGTGGTGCACACCTTTAATCCTAGCACTCAGGAGGCAGAGGCAGGCGGATCTTTGTGAGTTCAAGGCCAGCCTGGTCTACAGAGTGAGCTGCAGGACAGCTCGGGCTACAGGGAGACCCTGTCTCAAAAAGACCAAAATAAATAAAGAGAGAGAGAGAGAGAGAGAGAGAGAGAGAGAGAGAGAGAGAGAAAGACTGACATGAAAGTCTAGTTTAGTGCAACAATAGCATACGACAATTGCATACGACAATCGCATACACCCTTTTCTGGCAAAGCATTGATGACCACCTGAGGGCTCTGAGGGAACAAGAACTAAATGCTAGGAACACTCATCCCTAGGTGGTCATGTCCCATGCAGGAGGAGAGGAGGAGGCTACGGTTATGAGGTTAGGAGCAAATCATGGATACTAACAGAGAACTCCCATGAAGGAATGGGAGTTCAGTCATGCAAATGACTGTGAGGGGCTTAGGCTCACAATGAAAATGCAGAGACAAGTTTCAGAGAGATGGAGTCACTCCATACACCCTAGTACAGCTGGTTCTCCACATAAGAGAAAGAACCAGATCCTTACCTTACTCTGTTTTAAGAACATCAGGTGGATTGTGGAGACCCTGGCTGATTCCTGAGCTACCTTATTTAATTAGACTTACAGTTTAGAAAAATTGAAGTATCAGCAAAAGAACAATTTGAAATCTTCATCAAAAGAACAATTGAAATCCTCTTCATGGGAGGACCCTTGCTTTTGTCCCAAATAGGTAAAGATTGTATTTGAGTCTGGAAGGTCAGGGTATTCTTTGTAGTGATAGTGGTGGAAGATTTAAGATAGAAAGGAAAACACTAGGGTAACTAAGACCTAGTAAAAGTTTGGTCCAATTTGAAAAGATGTCTCTTCCAAGGAATTTAAAGGATGAGGGAAAACAGTTTGTTTCCTCACAGTGGGGAGGCCCACTAGATTTCATTTTCAGAAATCTGAGTCAATTAGTTTGAGTTGGAACAAAAAGTCAAAACTTGGTCAGATCTCCTACAACTTTTTAAAGTCTTTGTTTAATTAACAAATTAATAAATATTAATAAAAATAAGTCAGTAATTTATAAACTCTAAAAACCACTGTTATAGTTGATGTTTAGCAAATTAACTGTATACCTAATTAAATTTCTTAATTTAATACATGACCTTGAGATTTTTACAAATCACATAAACTTGGAAATGGATGAGGGTTCATTATATTTATGAGAACGCATGCATCTCCATTAACACCCATCCTAGACTGTTCCATTGCTGTGGTGAAACACTGACCAAAAGCAACGTGGGGAGGAAAGGGTTTATTCCATCTTACAGCTCACAGTCCATCGTCTAGGGAAGCCAAGGCAGGAACCTGGAGCCAGGATCCCGAGGCAGGAACTGAAGCAGAAACCACTGCTTACTGGCTTACTCTCTCTGGCTTGTGAGCTACTTTGTTGTACAGTCCAGGTCCACCTGCCAAGGGATGGTGCTGTCCACAGTGGGTTGGGCCCTCCTACATCAATTAACAATCAAGGAAATTCCTCACAGATATGCCCACAAGCCAATTGATGGAGGAAGTTCTTCAATTGAGATTCCTTCTTCCCAAGTATCTCTAGTTTGTGTCAAACCAACAAAAACTGATGAGCACAATATTGTATACACAAAATACAAACACATGTACAGACCTAAGTGTATGTAATTCCAATATGGACACATGTATACACACATAGATAAAATAAAGCGAATTTGTGGCTTTTATTTAGATTCATCATTTGCTAGCTTTTAGGCAACTTTTTTCTTAGAGTATCCAATCTTTTTCTTTTTTCTTTTTTTCTTTTTGATACAGTCCTGCCTGGTCTGGACTCACTATGTAGACCAGGCTGGCTTTGATCTCACAGAGATCCACCTGCCTCTGCCTCCTGTGTGCTGGTATTACAGGTGTGTGCCTCCACACCCAGCTGCAATATTTTGATTATATTGTTTCACTGGTCCATAACTTAAAAAAAATCTAAGTTTATATTTTAAAGGCATGTAGGACTCTTTGGAAAAACAAGGAATAAAATTTACATTTTTTTCATGAGTGTCCTACATCAGAAACATAGATGAAAAATTTATTAAATAGCAAAGAATGGTGGTTATTCATTGGCAGCAGTTTCCTTGATAGTCAGACAGAGATGAACACAGTTTCTTTTGTTCCAATCTTAATTACTAATATAAACTCCCAGATCACAAATTATACATCACACATCATGTCTGCACATATGTGAACCTGTACGTGTGTGCATGCATGCATGTGTGTGTGTGTGTGTGTGTGTGTGTGTGCTACAGAATAACTAAAAAGGTTAGCAAGGCCATGCAGGAGTGCAAGAGATTTCAAAAGAGGCCTAAGAAGAAAGCTGATAGAAATGTAAAAAGAATCTCTATGGAGGCAAGATAGCAAATCCAAGTGCGAAGTCTGCTGGAGATACTACTGTAGAATCAAGCTGCCTCTGCATCGCAGGTTTGCACAGAGCTGCACAGCTAAATCCAGCCGCAGAAGTGAATTTTGTAACCATGGAGGCTGTAGGAACTAAGGTCAGGACCTGTCTAGGTGAATGAATGGACAGCATGTCCTGATGGGTGTACACAAGGGCGGGCAGACTGCAGTCTAAGCAGGCTGGTCAACATCAGCCAATCCAAGTTGAAGCCCTGGGACACACCTGTTTGTCCTTGGTGCATACACTGGGTGGTCAGATGACAGGTCAGTTGGAGCCACTGGCATCACCCAGAGACAGCTTCAGTGTTAGGAGTCCTTGTCTTTATGAGGTCCCGGTGAGGGAGTTGCACCGTTTCCTCAGTTTGATCTCCCCAGTCTTAGGCCTGATTTTCCTGATATCATTTCAATGAACCCATGTGCCTCTAACAATCCTAAATTAGCCCAATAAATTTATAGGGTGGGGCCATTTCTACTCCCAGAAATAAGTCATTTATCAGTCTCTGCTGCATAAGTAGGTGCTGATCTCTTGTCTACCAAAGAGCAGAGTCATCCTCCATCTTCAAAATGGAGTCAAAGGCCAATTATAAAATGGAGTCTCCAAGGCAAGGCACAGTCTGAAACTGTTTTACCCAGTATGGAACCACTTAGAGCAGAACACAGTGTGAGCTCAACAATTTTACTGAACTCCAAGCTAATCACCATTATTTGCTGAGACAAAGAAGGGCATAGCTAAAGGTCCAGTTAAAATGAAATGGTCCCTGAAAACTCTTATTAGAAGAATTCTGTTAATTTCTTTATCTTTTTTCAGAGATTTTTGGCAGGGAGGTAAACACCCTGACAAATGGAAATTGGATATTTCCTTTATGGATGTGTTGGTTCCTTTATAACAGGCTGGCCCCAATCTCACAGAGTTCTGCCTGCCTCTTCCTCTCGTGCTAGGGTTAAAGACATGTATCATCATGCCCACCTCCTTTGAGGCTATCCAGGACTACACAGTGAGACCTTATCTTGAAAGAAAGAAAGAAAGAAAGAAAGAAAGAAAGAAAGAAAGAAAGAAAGAAAGAAAGAAAGAAAGAAAGAAAGAAAGAGAGAAATCCTATACCAGAGGGATTTTATTATAGAGTCCATAAATCACCAAGAAGTCTAAAGCAAATGTTCTAATTGTTTTAATTGCCCTAAGTACTTATCTTGCTCTAAGTTTAAAAATATTTTCCCCTTTTTTGTTTTATTTCTTTGTTTTGAAGCAATGTCTCTATATGTACCTCAGGCTAGCCCGGCATTCATAAAGATCCACTTGCCTCTGCCTCCTGAGTGCTGGAATTAAAGGTGTGGGACTTGAAAGCAGTACTAGTTGCCAGAGTCCTTTGCCTTAGCAGGCCTGACTTCAGGGAGTTCTTTTTTTTTTTCATTTTTTTAAAATTTATTTCTGTATGTGTATGAATGTACTGTCTACATGCAGATCTGTGCACCCGTGTCGTGCAATGCCACGGAGGTCAGAAGAGGGTGTCGGATTCCCCTGGAACTGGAGTTCTCCTGGAATTGGAGTTTCAGACGGTTCTTGGCCGCCATGTGGGTGCTGGGGATCGAACCCGGGTCCTCTGCAAGAGCAGTCGGCGCTCTTAACCGCTAGGCCATCTCTCCAGCCCCGACTTCAGGGAGTTCTAACAATCAGGTGGAGCCACTCATCCCAGAAATCAAACAGAGAAGGAAATGGTAAAAGGCAAGAAAAGGGTTTATTCAATATAGTTATATGGAAGTCAAGGGAACTAAGGAATCAAATGTCTACAGTACTGCCTTGGGGAGAGGGGGGAGAGGAGGGGGAATGGAGAATGGGGACTGAGGGGTGGGGTGGGGCTCCTAAGACCCAGGAGTAGTTGAGTGGTTGTCAAACTGTCTTCTTGTTTATCTCAGGATTGGTCAGGCTGGGGCACAGTTAAGAAAGTTGCTATTGCCTTAAGAATAGTTTTGATGCTTGTCACAAGCTGCTTATCCATCAGAATTATTATTTCAGGAATTCAAAGTGCCTCCAGGAAAGAATGACTCAAAGCAAAGGAGACATTCAAAAATCAAAGCAGAGATGCCAAGCTTTTATCCTGCTTTAGTCTCAAGGTATTATTGCAAAAGTAGCCTCTGAGTCCTTGTTAAATTAAGACCTTTACAATTTGAAAGGTCTCTGGACTCTCAGGAAGATGTGAATTTCGAAGGGTGAGGGTGAAACAAAGTGACTCCATCCAGGGTCTTTATAGCCTGGGTTTGTTTCTCACTAAAAGACATCTGAATTTCTCCTAACACTTTAGGAAAAAAGGAAAGATTTGTAAATCTTTGATTCCCATTCACTATGGGAGACTAAAAGGATTGTCTTAATTGACTCATCAAACAAACTTGATTGTTTGTTCTTGTCATTTTATTTATTTATTTATTTATTTATTTTTGCTTTGACACAATCCCTTGCTATGTAGCCCAGGACGGCCTGGAACTCTCAATCTCCTCCTTCAGTGTTGGGATTGTAGGCATATACTATCATGCTCAGTCTTCCTTCCTTCCTTCCTTCCTTCCTTCCTTCCTTCCTTCCTTCCTTCCTTCCTTCCTTTTCTCTCTCTTTTCTTTCTTTCTTTCTTTCTTTCTTTCTTTCTTTCTTTCTTTCTTTCTTTCTTTCTTTCTTTCTTTCTTTCTTTCTTTCCTTTGACAGTGTCTTCCTAGTCAGGCTACCTGGAAGGCTCTGTGGTCGCAGAGATCAGCCTGCCTCTGCTTCCCAAGGGCTTTTAAAGGCATGCCACCACTCCTGACAGTCTTTTTTTTTTTTTTGGTAAATGGATATTTATTTCTTTATTTTTGCCTAGGGCTACATTGGTTACTTTTGAAAGGACAGGCATAAGGTAGAAACCATAGCATACCATCTGAGTCGTAAAAATTCACAGTTCCAGGACCAGGAATCAAACCTAGGCCACACGGGTTAAAGCGCTGGTCTTATCAATGGACTACCAGGCAGCAGCAATTCGGCAGAACATATAATATTGTAACCAATTACCTTGATTCACTTCTTGCTGAGTGTAAAGCCATTAAGCTCAACCAGGAGATAACAGTGGAGAGATTTATTACAGGAAGGAAGGAAGGAAGGAAGGAAGGAAGGAAGGAAGGAATAGAGGGCACTAGAGACAATTCTCAAAGCAATGTGTCCCTGAACAAAGAAAATAAGGGGTTTTAACTGGGAAAAACATATATATAATATATATATATAATAATAAATATAAATGTTAATAATATTTTTTATAAGCAAAAATATCAAAGATCTTTGAATGCATATACTTTCTGGGCCAGGAGGGCCACCCCTGAGCATGCTCAGTTCCAGGTCACATATCACATAATCCAAAAAGTGATTGCTTGAGTAGAAATAACTGACATTTATGATAGGTCACCTAAACAGAATGAGTTAGGATGACTCAGAGTCATTCTGCTTCCAAGGAAGTTGGTTTCAAGGAAGGTTCCTTGGAGGATTTGGACTTTGAGGGGGGCAGTAACAGTTATTTGAAGAGGCAGAATTTTCCCTTCTGCTTAGGAGCTTGTCCCTAAAATTGCCAATACCTGTGCTGATGCTTTGTGTCCCCTTGCCCCTGGGGACTTGCGGGAGCCTCCATAGGGGGAATTGGCTCCATTGGACTGGCCTGTAGCCACATCGGGTGGAGTACTGTCTGTGTCGAACAATGTGGGAGGGCCCATCCCACAATGAGTGGTGCCACCCTGGGCAGGTTGTTGTGTACCATATAAGAAGGCAGGCTGGGCATGAGCCAGGGGAGCAAGCCAGTAAACAGCATTCCTCCATGGCCTGTGCTTCAGCTCCTGCCTCCAGGTTCCTGCCCTGAGTTCCTGCCTTGGGCTCCCTGAGTGATGAACTGTGACCCAGAAGATTTGAGCTGAATAAACCCTTTCCTCCCCAAGTTGGTGTCAGTCAGAGTGTTTTGTCACAGCAATTGAAGACAAACTAGAACACCTCCTTAGCAGCTAATGGCAATTTCAGAAGATCTTCAGTTCAGAAACATTCCTAATATTTTATTAGAACCTCTATGTTGCATTTAGAAGCTTTTGAGTATTGTTGAAGCTAAATCTCCCATTTTTTTTCTTTTTTGATTTTAAACCATGCTTTTCCAACTGAGTAAACAAATATACTAATTTCAGAATTTCAAAAGACCTTCATTTTAGTCATTAGAGTTTTGTTTTTACGCTGGGTATGTGTGTGTGATTGATGTGTGTGAACATGGGTGGCTATGGACTAAGGCATACATATGGAGCTCAGAGGACAACTTTGTGGGGTTGTTTCTTTCCTCCACTTTTACCTGGGTTCTGGGGACCAAACTCTTGTCAAGTTTTCATGGCAGGCACCTTTCCCAGCTGAGCCATCTTAATGACTTGCCATTAGAGTTGAAGATCAATCTCAGATACATTAGACCATTTTCCTAGACACCAGAAAGCCAAGGAACACAGGTCTTACATTTAAAGCCAGATAGATGGTTTTTTTTAATGTGTATGAATATTTTGCCTGCATATATATAAGTGTACCACATATACAGCACCCATGGAGGTCAGAAGAGGGGTATCCAATTAAAGAGGAAAAGAAATACTCCATGCATTTAGTTTTACTTGTGTGTTATTGTTTTTATCAGTTAATGCCTGATTTTATACTTTAGGACATAGTACTTAGCTTATAGTAGTTTTATGAATGCTTGCTAAAACAGAGAATACCGAGACCTCAGAAGTATCTAGAGAAAGAAATGCCATAGTTAGCTGGTAGAACACCTGTTTGCAATTATCCTATCTGCTAAAGTGCCAGCAATAAATTTTATTGTAAGGAATGTTTTGTCCTTTGTCCTTAATATCTGTTTCTATAAACACAGCTGAGGAAGGAATTTCTCCTCAGTGGCCTTGGGAAACCCATGCTGATGGTCCTGTAGGCTGTAATTTCAATCTATCGATGCAGTAGGAGTTAAGTAAGATATGACATGGGGAGACCTATAAAAACAGGATTTCTGTAACTTGAGGCTGGGAGCACTAGCTCCTCTGGGTCCACTAGCATAGGGTTTTCCCACCCTCTAAGCAAAGGCTTGGTGTTCCAACTACCTAATTTCAATAATACAATCCTCTGGAACTGCAGGATGGACAGTTATTGTTAGCCACCATATGGGTATTGAGAACCAAACCTGGATGCTCTGCAAGAGCAGCCAGTGCTCTTAACCACTGAGCCGGCTCTCAAGCCCCACCCTGCTGGAGATTTTAGGGAAGATTATTTCTTTTTGTTTGTTTGTTTGTTTGTTTGTTTTTGTCTTTGTGAGACAGGGTCTCCCTTTAGTCCCAGCTGGCCTGGAGCTTGCTATGTAGACCAGGCTGGCCTTGAACTCACAGAGATCCACCTGCCTCTACCTCCTGAATGCTGGGATTAAAAGTGTGCACCACCATGCCCACTTAGGGAAGATTACCTCTTAAAGGGAGGCTCGAGTGGTGACTGCCTGCAAGTCAAGAGTCTTTCCAGAGTCGCTGTGGTAGGCCGTAGGTCTAGCCTAGCAGGCTGTTTGTGAACTTTGCTCTTCTAGGTATGATCACCCTAGAGTGGATTTTGCTCTTTTATGTGTCTTAGAAATTCAAGTCTATACAAGGAGTGTATTCAAGGTCCAGGTAAGCAGATTTTATGTACACCTTCCAGAAAGTTTCCTAGAAGTGTTCCAGTAGTGATCACAGACCAGTGTCCCAAGACTTCCATTGAAGTTCTAGACCACCTTACACATTGTTCTGAACAATGTGTTTTTCTCTTCAAAGAAAGCTTTAGTCTCATGTTTTGGGGGTTTTGTTTTGTTTTTGTTTTTTGAAGGGAAGGAATATTTGGGCTTCCCACACACATATACACAAGCTCTCTCTGAGTAACTCTGGCTGGCCTGGAACTTGATATGTAGATCAGACTAGCCTCTATCTTGCAGCAATATCTGTACCCCTTTCTCAAGTACCATGATTATAAGCATGTGATACCACCCCTGACTTCTTTATTAAAATCAGACTAAAGAGGGAACAGGAAAATCAAACATCAATAAAAATCATACACACAATTAGTCAGCAACTGGAGTTTATAAACTGTTAATACTGAATCAATCCAAACAAAAATATTAGGACCCTCCCTAGTAACCAGTTCTGACCTCATCTGAGACTCTGCATAGGGAGGTAGAGAGTAATACCTGTCCTATAGACACAGATATTCTGGGGAGGTAGAGAGCAAAACCTGTCCTATAGACACAGATCCAACATCTGGTGCTGAGAACTAAACCCTGTCCTCTGCAAGAGCACGCAGTGCTCTTAACCCCTGAGTCATCTCTCCAGCCCCAGAAAACAACTCTTAAAAAGCCCAATCTCACCCAAAGATCCAGGAGACTTGAAATCTTGGGAGGACTCAGGCCTGACCTGTGAATGAAGTCAGCCCAATTTGGAGAACTCAGTGGGTTCAATTACCCATCTCCCAGCCAAGCCTGGAGAAAGCCACTAAGGAGAGACACTTTGGGGGTCCCTTTGTTAGGTAACTAGTTAGAAATTAGCAGGTTTGGAGAATACTGGGACTGGGCCCCTCCCTCATGGTCAGCAACTTAAAACACAAAAGACTGGAAGAGCAGGATTTAAATTACTGGTCAAAAGAATGAGACCTGAGTCATATCTCTGACCCTGGAGGGAGACCTGACATCCTGAGCTACCCAGAAAACTATTACTGCATAATTTCAAAGCCTGGCTCCAGGAGCTCTAAATCTTATAAGATTACTACATAGCAGGAGAGTTTCTGATAAAGAACAAAGGCATACCACCTTTCTCCTATGAGAGACAATCAGAGCCAGCCTGCCAATCCCCAGATAAAACAGTGCTTCAGGAGAGGCTGCTGCTTCTAGCACCACTTAGAAAGCAGCAGATGCAGATGTAGACTATGGACCAGCACGGTGGTCTCCTTGGTATTGTCTACTCTCACTCTGAGAGAGCACTCCACTCTGCTCTATGATAAACTCTGTCCTCTACACTATGGTCTATATGTCTCTTCTGAATTCTATTTATTTATTTATTTATTTATTTTGGTCTTTTTCGAGACAGGGTCTCCCTGTAGCCCCAGCTGTCCTGGAACTCACTCTATAGATCAGGCTGGCTTTGAACTCACAAAGATCCGCCTGCCTCTGCCTCCCAAGTGCTAGGATTAAAGGCATGCACCACCACGCCCGGCAATGTTATTTTTATATGTATGAGTGTACTGTCTGCATGTAGGTTGGTGCACCCATGTCGTGCAATGCCACAGAGGTCAGAAGAGGGCATCGGATTCCCCTGGAACTGGAGTTAAAGACAGTTCTTAGCTGCCATGTGAATGGAGCAATCAGTGCTCTTAACCACTGAGCCATCTCTCCAGCCCCTTCTGAATTCTTTTTTTTTTTTTTTTTTTTTTTTCCAGGCTGGCCTTGAATCACAAAGATCCGCCTGCCTCTCTGCTCCCGAGTGCAGGATTAAAGGCGTGCACACACCATGCCGCTCCTTCTGAATTCTTTTTATGGAGAGAACAGGACTGGCCAGGCAAAAGGGGGTCTGGACTTAGATGGTAACCAAAAATATCCCCTAAAATGCAAGCTGAGACACATTAAGTATGTGAAGAGTTTACTCAAGCCAAAATAAGGATGGTGGCCTCAGGAGAAAGCATGAACTCTAGATAGCCAGAGTAAGCCTGTGCAAGCCCCTGGGTTCAATAGTCAGCACTGAAGAAAAAAAAATACACAAAAGACCAAAATGGAGACAACTGGCTATAGTTACACTGGTTGCCAAGAACAGAACAAGACTATTGATTGGTTACTTATGTTGTATGTTCCAAGTACAATTGCTTATGAATAAGAATAGAAGGGTTTCACTGGAATCCTCTATTATCTTCCAGTGTCGGGCAGTCCACACAAACTTCCTGAGCTTGATCTAAATGGCCTGAATGGCTTTGGTCTGATCCTCATATTTTCCCTAGGCTTAAGAATTTTGTTACCTCATTCATATAGCATTTTAAATCCTTTACCATACTTAATAAAAGCTAGGGCTGCTGGGTGTGGTGGCACACACCTTTAATCCTAGCACTTGGGAGGCAGAGGCAGGCGGATCTTTGTGAGTTCAAGGCCAGCCTGGTCTACACAGTGAGTTCCAGGCCAGCTGGGGCTACAGGCTTCCATGTTACACAGAGTCCAGGAGACAACACAGTTTTGGTCAGTGTGGTGATTTGAATGAAAATGTCCCTACAGGTTCCAGGTGTTTGGACATTTTGTCCCTAGTTGGTGGTGTTGCTTGGGGAGGTTTTAGGAGTTGTGGCCTTGCTGGAGGAAGCACATCACTAGGGACAGGCTTTGAGAGTTCTTAAGCTTTTCCAGATTTCCAGTCTCTCTCTGGTTCCTGTGCCTGCTTGAAGAAGTGATTCCTCCATCTCAGCTTTCTGCTCTGGCCACTTCTACCGCCATTAGGAACTCGCTCTCTGGAACTGTAAGCCAAATAAATTCTTCCTTCTCTAAGTTGCTTTGGTCATGGTATTTTATTACAGCAACACAAAAGTGACTCAGTCAGCCAGGAAATAAAAAGAAATAGGGAAAGATTCAATCCACAGCCTTTACTAGTACATAGGAAAGGCAGCACAAGACAAGGTCAACTGTTTAGTTTTATCAAGTTTGGAGAATTATAGCATACTCTGTGCTATGGAGATGGTCTCTGGTTGCCTGGAATCTTGTCCTGGGGAGGTTTGGGAAAGGGGAAATATTGATAAGTATGTGAGAATTAGATGAAGGGAGGTGTTTGGCTTGCATATGAGAGGCATACTCTCAAGTAAGTTATTATCTTTGGGAATTAGCTTTGGGAGGGGTGGTCTCTCTCTAAGTATGTAAGTTCTCCAAATGCCAGAGCAGCAAGAACTCAGGAAACACACACACACACACACACACACACACACACACACACACACACACCAAAAAAACTCCCAATAAATTCACCTTAGGATGAACTGTGAGTTCCTGCTTGCCCTGTTGAGCGTCTACCCTGTGAATACTCTCCACCCTTAGAAGTCCTCAGGCTGCATCAGATCCCCTGGAGCTGCAGTTAGAGGCAGTTGTGAGCCACCAGACGTAGGTACTGGGAACTGAACTTGGGTCCTCTGGACGAGCAGCAAGTGCTCCTACCTATGGGAAATCTCTTCAGCCCTGCTCCTTCCATTCTCATGTGGGTTCCAGGGATCAAACTGAGATTATGAGGCTAGGACAACAGTGAGCACTTTCCTGCTGAGCATCTTGATGGCCATTTTTTTTGTCTTTTCAAGACAAGGAATGCCTTCTTTTCTTGGAGAGTGTAAGCAATATGTTTTAGATCTTAAATGTCCCTCTGAAAGCTGATAACTTGATGCCAGTGTTCAGAGGGACAGCCATTGGAAATGATGGATCATGAGGGCTCTAACTTCTTCAATGAATTAACCTGATAATGTATTCCAAGTTTAATGGGCTTGGGAGATAGTGAAATCTTCATACAGTAGAGCCCACCTGGAAGAAGTAGCCACTGGGCATATGCACTTAAAAGGTATATTTTGTCTCCATTGTCTTTCTTCCAGGTTGGCATGAGGTAAGTCACTTTGCTCTACCACATGCTTCTTGCCATGATATTCTACCTCGCCACCAGCCCAGAGACAATGGAACCCAGAGTATATGGACTGACATCTCTGAATCAGTGAGCCAAAATGTCTTTCCTCCTTTAAGTGATATTTTGTCACAGCCAAGGAAAACTGACTAGCACAGTCATAAGTTCTTATAACAACACTGACCTCCCTGTGTTGGTATACAGACATCTCAATAAATCAAAATCCCATGGCTATAGACAAGACATTTTTCAACTGACACATAGTCATTTCCATGCACATTCCCAGTCTAAAACAAAATAGGAGGATAGAGAATGGCTCAACAGTTAAGAGTACTGGCTGCTTTTGTAGGGGACCTGGGTTCAGTTCTAAGCACATACATGGATGCTAACAACTATCTGTAACTTCAGTTCTAGAAGATCCAATGCCTCTTCTGGCCTCCATGAGCATTACATGACATGGGAGGACTTACATACATGCAGGCAAAACACACATACAAAAAAATAGTTTTAACTGAGGGAGGACTACAGTCTTCCTCTGGGAAGAACTACAAATGCACATGGAGAAGCTAGAGTATGGAAACAGAAATGCACCCTACCATCATTTTATAATGGTTAAAAAAAAAAGTGCCTAGAAATTACTGTAATGAAAGAAAACTTTTACAACCTCATTGAAAGTATTTAGAATCTTATAGAGAAATGCACCATCTTTTTACATAGCAAGAACCCAAAGTGTAACAAAGTATAAAGATGTTTATTTTTTTTCCAGATACTTTTTTTTGAGATAGAATCACAATATGTAGCACTGACTGGCCTAGAACTTACTATACAGAATAGGCTGGCCTTGAATTCATTATATAGACCAGGCTGGCCTCGAACTCTTGAACTGGCATGTCATTTTGCCTCCCAAGTGCTGGGGTTAAAAGCATATGCCACCCAGATTATTTACTAATGCAATACAATCCTTCCTTCCTTCCTTCTTTCTTTCTTTCTTTCTTTCTTTCTTTCTTTCTTTCTTTCTTTCTTTCTTTTTCTTTTCTTTCTTCCTTCCTTCCTTCCTTCCTTTCTTCTTTCTTTCTTTCTTTCTTTCTTTCTTTCTTTCTTTCTTTCTTTCCTTCCTTCCTTCCTGAGTCTGGGTCTCACTATGTCACCAAGGCTGGCCTTCAACTGGTGGCAATCATCTGGTCTCAGCATCTTAAATGCTGGGATTATAGACATGTACCACTTCACCCATCTCCAATGCAATTTCAATTAAAAAAAATCTGAAGTCGGGAGGCAGAGGCAGGTGGATCTCTGTGAGTTCAAAGCCAGCCTGGTCTACAGAGTGAGTTCCAGGCCAGCTGAGACTACAGGGAGACCCTGTCTTGAAAAGACCAAAAAAAAAAAAAAAAAAAAAAATCTGAGGAACCCCTGTTGCTTGTCTGGATCTGGTGTGGCCTGAGGCCATCCGTGTCCTGCAATGCCGCGGAGGTCAAAAGAGGGTGTCAGATTCCCCTGGAACTGGAGTTAAAGACGGTTCTCAGCTGCCATGTGGATGCTGGGGTTCGAACCAGGGTCCTCTGCAAGAGCAGTCGGCACTCTCAACAGCTAGGCCATCTCTCCAGTCCCCAAGCTTGCTTAAATTTACAGGCTGACTGGAGGTTCATCTTGAGTGTACGCAGGGATCCGGTTGATGACCATGACCATGAGCAGGTGTGGAACCTTTTTTTTTTTTATTAATTTTGTTTATTTCTGTATGTGTATGAATGTACTGTCTGCATGCAAGTTTGTGCACCCGTGTCGTGCAATGCCTCAGAAGAGGGTCTCGGATTCCCCTGGAACTGGAGTTCTCCTGGAATTGGAATTTCGGACGGTTCTCGGCCGCCATGTGGGTGCTGGGGATCGAACCTGGGTCCTCTTCAAGAGTGGTTGGCGCTCTTAACCACTAGGCCATCTCTCCAGCCCTGTGTGGAACCTTTCAAAGCTTTACTGTTTTTATCAGCACTCCTGATTTTATAAAGGATGAAAGACATCAATCCCACGCCTACCCAAATTTCCTGGTAAACCTAGGTATATTAGGGTTTCATGGGGGCCCAGACATTCTTAATAAAGCTTTGAAGCATCTCGTGCCCGTCCCTTTGAGGTCCCAGCTGTGGACAATCGAGCAGAAATCCCGGGCAGATCTCACCTCCGCTGAGGGTAAAGGCACCTGCTGCCAAGCCTGAGTTGGATGCCCAGAACCCACATGGTAGAAGTGTGTTAAGGAGAAAATGTAACCCACAAAGTTGTCCCCTGACTTTCACATTCACACTATGGTAATGATGCTCATAATGACCACTATATAAAAGGAATGGGATGCTCTGGAAGCCCCCAAAGTGATAGTATTGGAACTCGGGCAGAAGACAGACACCTGGGATTTCAGAGTTCAGGTAGAAGGGGGAGAGTGTGTCTGCTAGAGGGCAGCCTGGCATGGGATATGAGCGTCTGACTGGGTAAAGAGGGCTTCTGTCTGTTGGGAGAGCTCAGCACAGGGTGTGAGTCCAATCAGTTATGACAAATGGTCTCAGTACAGTGTGGAAGGCAGTCGAACATGAAATCTTGGAACCTGACCACAGCCTAGTGCATAGTCAGCAAAGCTCAGAGATGCAGCAGCAGTGGTGGCTAGCTGGTTACCAAGACCACTGTGAGGGTGACCACTGTGAGGGTGACCACTGTGAGGGTGACCACTGTGAGGGTGACCACTGTGAGGGTGACAACTGTGAGGGTGACCACTGTGAGGGTGACCACTGTGAGGGTGACCACTGTGAGGGTGACAAGAAGGGATGTAAATGTAGGAGAACTCCTCATCCCCAAGGTCAAACAAATCGCCTAGCTCAGCATAGCACATGGTACCTAGCACAGGCAGGAGGCCACAAGCTCCCAGACAGTGAGGCTGGCTCCGTGGCTGCCTACGTGGATGACACAACTACAGTGTCAAATGTGACATGTGACAGGAAAGTACCAGAGCCAGAGACATGATGGATGTTCTTTGGGTCAATTTTCTTCCTCAGAGTGCTCTGCCACTTCGCCCTTGCCCTGATCCCTACGCTACCCTTTATTTCCTTCTCTCTGTCTGGTAGAAGCTGTCTTTGAGCAGAAGCAGGGCTTCTGAGCTCCCTTCAAGAGCTGGTCACTACAGTTGCCCAAGGCAGTCTGAAGCAGATGAGCAATGCAGTCGCTGGTGCCAGGACCCTTCATTCCTTGTTTGGCCCCTTTACTGACTCAGACCTGTGTTAATGCAGGGATGCACGTTCCCACGATAACTCAGACCAATCCAAAACAGAGATGGTTTGTTTTGTTTTGAATTACATTTTTAAAATAAAGCCTCTCATTAGTTTATTGTTTCCTTCAAGCTTTCATTAAACAAACAAAAATGTTTATAGTCTGGTGAGTTCATGCTTGTAATTACAGCCCTTGGAGACAAGAGCAAGGCCCACAGCAAGTTTGACACCAGAAAACACCAACAAAAACAACAGATCAGCAATTACACGTGTTCCAGAGAAGTTGGAACCCCAAATGTTCTTTTTTTATTTGTGGCTTTCTGAGGCTGTCCTTGCACTAGCAAAGATTCTCTTGCCTCTGCCAGAGTTTGGGGATCACAGGCATGAGCTGAAATGTCTGGATAGAGCCCCAAATATTCTATAAAACAACTACTCTGTTTTAACAAAACCCTGGTCTAAGGGGTCAGGTTGTTGTAAAATTTACAATAATTTCAGCTCCAGGACCAGGTCCAGACAGATTCTCTTATCTACAAACGTGATGGATAATGGCTCCGAGATAGGATTATCTCTTTTTTTTTTTTTTTTTGAGGACAGGCGTCTCCTGTAGCCCCCCAGCTGTCCTGGAACTCATTCTGTAGGAAGGGCGGACTTGAATCAGCAAAGAATCCACCTCTGCTCTCTTTCATGACTCCCAAGTGCTAGGATTAAGGGCATGTGCCACCATGCCCGGCCCCAGGATCATTTCTTGGTAACGCTGAGATGGTTAAGCTGGTCTGCAACTTATCTATGTGGGGGGAACTTGGATACAGTGGCCACCTTGATGGACTCGAAAGCCTGGGCCCTGTGCACTGCGTCCGCGCAGCACTCTTGCTCCATCTCCTGTAGGGCATGCTCAGCTAGAAGTGCTTCTCGGCCTCCACCTCCAGGCCACGGATCACGTTCATCTTCGCAAAAAACGGAAGTGGCCCTCGGCCCTTGGCCCTTGGCTTCCAGAACCACTGTCCGGGAGGAATGAGATTATGGCAGAGAAAGGCGGTGAGGAACATGGCGCCACGTTCCTCAAGCCTCTGAGTTCCTGATACGCTTGTCCGATCTATTTTGACTTACGTTTGTTTGTTTGTTTGTTTTTCTGTTTGTTTTGTTTTTGTTTGTTTAGCATGTGTGCCACAGTGGGAATGGGGAGGTCAGATGACAACTTGTAAAAATTTGCCTTCTTTTTACTATGTGGTTTCCATGGATCAAAATCGGGTCATCAGGCTTGGCGGTGAGTCACCCTTACCACCTAAACCATCTCAATAGCACCCAAAAGAAAGGTTTTAATACAAATTCCTAATATTTACTCTCTAAACCCAGTAGTATAGAATTAGTAGAAGAGCCAGCCATGGTGGCGGCACAACTTTAATCCTAGCACCCGGGCGGCAGAGGCAGGGGCGATCTTCTTGTGATTCAAGGCCAGCTGGTCCACGAAGCGAGTTTCAAGGACAGCGGGGAAGCTACAGTGGAGACCCTGTCTCCATAAAAGAACAGAAAACACAGCGCAAAAAAAAAAAAAAAAAAAAAAAAAAAAAAAAAAATTTGCTCCAAAACAGGAGCTAGGATTGCCGTAGTTCCATCTTCATCTCCGCTGTTTCCCTTGACCAAAGACATAGTAAGCTGTCTCCAAGTTTGAAGCATTCTGCCATTCGCCAGAAAAGAACACCCGATTTCCATGACAAACACAGTAATGCTATACTATCAAGTGGAGCTGTTTTCTGTATTTCTACATGGACATAGATGAAACATAAGTTGGAATAGAATGAGAACCTGGTCCCCTTTGGGCTAGAGTCATTCCCAAGAATAATGGAGAGACCAGTAATCCTGACCTGGTGATTCATTATGAAATTATTAAAAAATCAAGTATAATAAAAGGGGCTTAGGAGGTGGCCTGAGCGGTTAGAGCGCCAACCGTTCTTGCAAGACGGACCCCGGGTTCGATCCCCAGCACCCACATGGCCGGCCGGAGCCGTCGTGAAAGTTCCGTTCAGGAGAAACATCCAGTCAAGGGGAACTCCGAGCCCCTCTCTTCTGCACTCCGAGGCATTGCACGGGACACGGGGTGCACAGACTTGACGCAGACAGTCACTATTCAACATACAGAAAATAAATAAAATGAATAAAAAAATAAATAAATAAAAACAGTGCACAAGTAGCCAAGTAAAAAATCATTGGCTTCATTATTTCATTAAAACAATGTGGCATTACTGAAAACAAAAGACTAAAGTACTTTTGAAGCCTTAAAAAAAAATGTAAAAAAAAAAAAAGAATTAGTAGAAGAGAACACAGAGCTTAAAATATAAATACCAAGCAACTACTGATGAAAGCCATAATTCTTCACAGGGAGCAGATCTATAGAGACATCAAGCCCTGCTTACACAGAGTGGTGGCTTATGCCCTATAATGCCAGCATTTGGGGGGGGGGTGTCAGAAGCAGGATGATTCCACATGTGTGAGACCAAACCGGGCTATATAGTGAGTTGTGGGCTATCCCAGGTAACAGAGCGAAGCTCTGTCTCAAAATAAACAAACAAACAATGGTGACCTAAGAAAGTCTCATTCCAAGTCAGATAACATGGACTCCAGGATCCATGAGAAAGGCCAAAACTTTGGACAGAAAGCTACAGTGTATTAAGGATGATAATAATGTAGCAAGACATCATTTCATCAGTCAAACCTGGATAAAGATTCACAAAGTCCACAGTGTGCAAAGTTTGAACTTAATGTGAGAGTGTCACTCCAACCAGAGTTACAATAAAGCTTCCTGTGATATCAAAATGTCCTGTTGCAGTAATATGAGCTATAGGGCACTTGAAATGGTTCCTGAGGAACTGTGGTTTTTAAGTGTTTTTACTAGTATATGTTAGCTATAGCTACTAATGGGTTTCATTATGAAATCTTCATACATGTATTTATTGTATTTCAATCATATTCATCTTTTTTTAGTATTTTTGAGACAGGGTCTCCCTTTTAGTCCCAGCTGGCCTGGAGCTCGCTCTGTAGACCAGGCTTGCCTTAAACTCACAGAGATCCGCCTGCCTCTGCCTCCCAAGTGCTGGGATTAAAGGCCTGCATCACCACATCCGGCCCTTCATCCTTCTTACTATCTCTTGTCTTCTTCCCTCTCCAATGATTCATTCTCTTCCCCACTAGACTCCCTTTTAGTTTCATAATTTTACATTATTATTTATTGTGGGGAGGTGCATGCTACAATGCACAGGAGGTCAGAATCAGCTCTCTCCACCATGTGGGTCCTGGGTATTGAACACAGGTTGTCAGGCTTGGCAGCAAGTGCTTTCACCTGTCCCTTGTGTCTTTTTTTTTTTTTAATGACCCAGTAAGCTTCATTAGGTTGCTTACAGGAGTATGGGTGAGAACTTGTTTATAGAAACGTGAGCATCTCATCACTGGGTAAACCATTAAGTACACCACTAAAGAAAATGTCTCGCCCGGCCTGGTGGCACATGCCTTTAATCCTAGCACTTGGGAGGCAGAAGCAGGTGGATCTTTGTGAGTTCAAGGCCAGCCTGGTCTACAGAGTGAGTTCCAGGACAGCTGGAGATACAGGGAGACCCTGTCTCGAAAAGACCAAATAAAAAAGAAAAAAAAAAGAAAATGTCTCTCCCTCCCCCATCAACCATTAACTGAATATAAATCCTCAGGGAGGCATGGGGCCCCATGAACCTCTCTTCATAACAAGGTGACGATAGGCCTAGTCTTGTGCAGATCTTGTGCAGGTAATTAGAGTTGCTATGAGTTCTATGGTGCAAAAGCATGTCTTGCCCAGAAGTCAGCATTTCACACCACTCCTTTCTCCTTCCAGCTTTTATCTTTTTTCTACCCCTTTTACAACGTCCCCTGAGCCTTGGAGAAGATAGTCTAGATATTCTATTTGTGCTGAGCATTCAACAGTCCCTTTTTCTTATTGCTTTGACCAATTATGAGTCTCTGCAGTTATTGATGGCAAAATGAAGCTCCTCTTACCAAATCTGACAGAGATACTAACCTATAGGTATAAACACAGTTATTTAGAAGGCATTTTGTTGTATGCATCATACCCATTTAGCAAAACAACTACAGATTTCTCACAAGGCTCTCTAACTTCCGAGCCACCAGCTTTTGCAAGTTTTCCAGTATCAGAATTCACAGAATTCTTTCCTGTGGAGCAGGCCTCAAATCCAAGCAAAAAGCAGTTGGCTACCCCCATAACAGACCCACCATTACTGCACCAGGGGCACATCTTTTCTAGCCAGAGGGTAATGTTGGATTCAGGGTCCACAGCTAAGGAAGACTCTTGATGACTCTATTAGTTACTTCTCTGTTGCTATGATAAAACGCCCTAACCTAAGGCAACTTATAGGGTATTGGGCTTATAGGTCTAGAGAGATAAACATCCAACATGGTGGTGCAGGCATAGAAAGAGGTGGCAGGAGGCAGCTGGAGCAGAAAACTGTGTGCTCCCATCTTCACCCAGGCATAGAAGCAGAGACAGACATGCTGGTAGTGGGCAAGCTATGTATTCTCAAAGCCTGCCCCCAGTGACATGCTTCCTCCAGTAAGGCCACACCCCCTAACCTCCCCAAACAGAGCCACCAACTGGAGACAAAGTTTTCAGATACTTGGAGCCTGAGGGGGACATTCTCATTCAAACCATCAAAATGACAATTCCTCGCATCATCTGGCTATAGTACCTTCTGGCTCTCTGAGGGTTTATCTAAGGAGAAGGAAGTCTAGTTCCAGCTTGATTTCTCAATGTTCTGTGGCCAGGGCATGTGATGTCTTCAGCAAAGGGTCTTTTTTTTTTGTCTTTTCGAGACAGGGTCTCCTTGTAGCCCCAGCTGTCCTGGAACTCACTCTATAGACCAGGCTGGCCTTGAACTCACAAAGATCTGCCTGCCTCTACCTCCCAAGTGTTAGGATTAAAGGCATGCGCCACCACGCCCGGCAGCAATAGGGTCTCATAAGCTAAGTCTGGTAGGCATCCAACAGTAGTGACAATTGTCTATAAGGAATCATATTTTAATTTTCCTTAATTTTAATGAAAATATTTAGTCACATGTCTAATAGCCGCCACATTGGACAATGAAGCTATATAGAATTTGTGAGCACTGTTTACTGCACTACTGGTATACTGCATATAGTTCCTGTAATTTTCAATTCTCCCTGATAACTGTCAAAGTATTTTTCATGTAACATAAATGAAACTATGTAAGTTAAATTGGCATGGCTCTTAAGTCTCATATAGGCAAATTAAATGAACTCATCTGTTAAGTGTACTTCAGCTGGTGGTGGCCAGAATGGGCAAAACACATGGAAAACTGCCCCTGGACAGACAGTATTAGAACACAATAACAACCAAATGCTATCTGGTCAGGTGTTGCTCATGTTGACAGAACACTGTGAATAAGTATAGTATCATACACATTTCTTAGTGATCAATCCCCATCTATACCTTTCCACAAAAGCCCTATAGTCAGATGCTAGGAAATGTGCCACTAGGCAGGAAATTATGAGATAGAATGGAGCCAATGGGAAAGGAAATTGCTCTTGGCTAAGAAATCAGCAATTTCTAATACTCCCCCAGTGAGGGTTTATTAATGTAGAAACAACCTACATCCATAAAGAGATGAATATAGGGGGCTGGAGAGATGGCTCACTGGTTAAGAGCACTGACTACTCTTGCAGAGGACCCGGGTTTGATTTCTAGCACCCACATGCCAGCTAAGAACCATCTTTAACTCTGGATCCAGGGGCTGCCCTCTTCTGACCACCACACCATTGCACGACACAGGTGCACTCAAATACATCCAGGCAATACATTCATACACACAAAATAAAAATAATAAATTCTTTTTTAAAGATGATAAAGACTGGGAAGTCTTCTGTGATCCATAAGCCCACAAGAAGGTGAGATGAAGTAAGTTAACCCCATGGTCAGTAGATCTGTACCATCGAAAGAAGGGTAGAGAGTGAGGTGAGAGGATTAGAATTCCCAGGAAAATATTAGGAAGATGGAAGAACAAGACACTTAGTTTTGGTTTTTAAAAAAAAAAATTATTAGGGGCCGGAGAAATGGCTCAAGTGTTAAAAGCATTGGCTGCTCTTACAAAAGACCTGGGTTCAATTCTCACCAACCACATGGCAGCTAACAGCTGTCTATAACTCCAGTTTCAGAGTATCTGCAACTCTTTTATGGCCTCTACAGGCATTGGATGACATGGGTGCACTTACATGCAGGCATAACATTTGTACATATAAAGTAAAAATAATTTTTTTTAAAGTTATTAAATTTACTGTGTGTGTGTTTGTGAAGGTCAAAAGACAACTTGAGTGAGTTGGTTCTCTTCTACCAAGTGGGTTCCAGGGGTCAAACTTGGGTCGTGAAGCTGCTGACAAATGCTCTCATCTACTAAGCCAACATGCCAGTCCCCGCTCAGTTTTCTTGATGTAGAAGACAGGGCAATCTGAGGCTCACTACGACTGCCCTTCCCCTACTTCTCAGACCCAGATGTGACAGGATACATTTGCACACGTAGGTCAGATTTCCTGTTCTTCCCACTTACCCCAGACTCCAGAACCCTGCACATTTCTTTCCTGTATTGGGGTGGGGGAATTCTCAGGGGCATTTTCTGGGTACTCATATACCAGTCAGTCTGCTATAGTTGGTGCCCACCACCTTCACCTCATACTCCTCTGCCCTCTCCCATTCTGTTGCTGTCCTGGCTCATGACCTGCAGTGGAATTACCTCATATCTCCCTTTTGGAACAGAGCCACTCATGAAAATGGCAGTGTCTGTCCCAAGAGAATGCTGTTTCCAAAGCTGCAGGCTGGAGGCACCAGAGATGTTGGGCTCTGGGATTAATTTCCCTGGTTTTGTGTATTGTTTTACCACCCCAGCACTGAAGCAGTCCTGTTCCTCATGGAGCAAATGTTCAGACCTCAGCAACCTGTGATGGCCAAGTTAAGTCTTACATTTTAAAAAGACTGCTTTTAAATAACAAGATGAAGACTTCACCCATCTCTTCTCCTTCTATTTCTGAGGTGGAAGCCCAGATCAGTAGGTCCCCTTCAGGTATTTTGGGGCCCATGATTTACTTCATCAGGTTCCCTGCAGGAAAATCTGATGCTCAGTCAGGTCCATAGCAGTAGATAGCAGACCTCTCCCCAGCCTTTCAGCTCCTTTGGGTTGGGTTCTCTTCAAAGTACCATGTAGGAATTGTCCAGAAAGATTCAAGTCTTATTTTCAGGTCTCCCAGAGTTCTTAAACAATTGAGGTCTCTGAAGGCCTGTAAGACACAGCCTTCTTCCTTTGGGCCTGGGAGCAGCAGGCATGGAGACGCTCCCCTTCAGGGAGACCTGAAGTAATGCTGTCATTGTATCTCTTAGAGACAATACCAGCCCCTCTGGGCGATCCTCACCAGACCTCAGGATGGGTTGACTGGGCCAGGCAGGGAGTGGCCAAATTCTGGAAATTAGATGACATCGGCCTTTGAGTGCTCTTAGCCTCACCCAGCTATTTCAAATGTACACTCAAGTGTTTACAGGTGACCGCAACCCTCCACCCCCTAGGGAGAAGACAACCATCACATAAGTCCAGCTAATCCCAGAAAGAATGAACTGGCCCTGTGGCCCCATGTCTAAGGTGGGTGGATTGAGCTGTAATGCAATTTGGAAGATTCCATGGACACCTCGTGGTCTCCATACCCTGGCACCCAGCAACCCCTCTGCTACTCTTTGGGCTGGCCCTGAGCACTACTGCCTGGCCTCCGGTTTCATGAACTATGCTCCATTCCAAGCCTCAACATGGCTAGCTTTATCATTTGAGCCTCATTCTTCTCAGCTAGAGGCCTCTTCCACCACAATCCTGACTGGCATCCTCTAAATACCTGCTCTATAGAAACGTATTTAGGGGGCTGGAGAGATGGCCTAGCGGTTAAGAGCGCCGACTGCTCTTGCAGAGGACCTGGGTTCGATCCCCAGCACCCACATGGCAGCTAAGAACCGCCTTTAACTCCAGTTCCAGGAGAATCTGACACCCTCTTCTGACCTCCGCGGCATTGCACGACACGGGTGCACAGACCTACATGAAGACAGTACATTCATACACATACGAAAATAAATAAAAATTTTAAAAAAGAAATGTATTTATACTATTTTCTAGATTCCCATTTGGCAGGGTATCTTGGCTATAGCAAGTCACAGCCAGTGCCAGTGCCAGGCTCCAGGGCATTAGTAGGTAGAGATGTGAATCCATATCCCAAGGAAACAGGTGATAGATACGTGGGTCAGTCTAGAGGGAGTTAGAAGTAGCTGGGGAATGGGTAAAGGGATCCTCATGGTGAGCAGAAAAGATGGGAACCTCCAGGCTCCCTCCTTGGTTCACCAGCAGTCTTAGGGGCACCCTCATCAGGGATCTCTGTGGCTGCCTCCACCAAGGAGAAAAAGGGAAGATTGGGAACTCTCCTGAGCTGACCACTGCCCCACCTTGGAGTCCATATCTCAGGAAACCAGCTCCTAAAATAATTCTTACATGGTGCATGGCAGCACATAGTACCTATCCAGAATATGTTTGTTGACTGAATGGAGGACTCTAAAAGTAATACCCATATAACTGCTGGCTTCATGAAAAACATCAGCTTCCATAATCTCTGTGTATCAGGACGATTCCTTTCACTTCCTTAGCAAGAACTCTTAGCCTGCCCTGCATCTTGCAAACTCTTCAGCAGACACACAAAATGGAAGTTTGGAAATGCCCCTGAGTTTCTAGTCTATCCAGCAGGAATGAATCCTGGCCTCGCTCCAGGCAGACTGGTTTAGGTGACTTACTTCATGGCTCCCAGGAAGCCATGGGAGCCAAACAGCAGCCTAAACACTCCACAGTTTCACCTTTGCCCACAGCTCACCCTCTTTTTCTCAGAACTGCCCCACTTTGGTGAAGCAGAAGCTAAGGCAAGCTTGTGGCTGAGAGGGACAGAGGCCTCCTGCAACGTGGCTCTGCAAAGGGTATAAGGAAATGTTACCAAAGCTGTTTTCCCAGAGAGACTTAGGATGAATAGATGCCTTTCCATGACTCATTCATTCTTCATTCATTCATCCATCCTCCTTACCACCCCCATTCAATAATATCTGGGAACCAGGCATGGTTGTACACACCTTTAATCCCAGTACTCGGGAGGCAGAGGCAGCCAGATATCTGTGAGTTCAAGGCTAGCCTGGTCTATGTAGTGAGTTCCAGGACAGCTGGAGCTACAGGGAGACCCTGTCTCAAAAAAACAAAAAGAAAAAAAAAAGTGTGGGAGATGGAGTGCAACAGGGAAGGAACTGAGCCTCTGCTCTAAGCGTGCTTCGTTCTTGCATGGGAACATAAACAGCATTTCAGGTGGTGGTAAGTGGTAAGACATAAAACCCAGAGATTCAAAGTGTCCAGAATGGCTGGAATGGATCTGAATGTAGATGTGCAATCAGAGGAGGAAGACTTGGAGAAGGTGGTCTAGATAGTGAATCTGGGAGAAACCCTGAAGAACTGGGCAGTGAACTGCTTAGGGATTGGGGGAAACATGGTCCAGGCCAAGGAAATAACGCCACAGTGACCCTGTAGTAAGAGCGCCTGGTGTTTGAAGAACAGTGCACATCCCTGCGGCTTGAGTGAAAGGGAGAGAGGTAAGAGATTTGAGAGACAGCAGGGAGCCAGATCATAAATGCCAGGGTAGGGATTCTAGACTTTTTGCAAATGACACAAAGAGCCATTAAAATCTTCTGGGAGCAGAAGTGACAATCCGGATAAAGAGAGTGCATGCCAAAAGGAACCCAGAAACACCAGGACAACACCGCAGGTTCTCTGGACACACAAAGAATCTTTGATCTTATAGAAGTAGAGAGTAAAGCACTGGTTATCAGAGGCTAGGCAGGGAGGCCAATGTAGAAAGTTTGCTCTTCCTACAGAATTACAGTGAGCTAGGAGAGATGAGCTCTAATGTTTTGTAGCACAGAAGGGTGACTATAGTTATAATAATCTATTGGGGGCTGGAGAGATAGCCTAGCGGTTAAGAGCACCGACGCTCTTGCAGAGGACCCGGGTTCGATCCCCAGCACCCACATGGCGGCTAAGAACCGTCTGTAACTCCAATTCCAGGAGAACTCCAGTTCCAGGGGAATCTGAGACCCTCTTCTGGATCGCGGCATTGCACGACACGGGTGCACAGACCTGCATGCAGACAGTACATTCATACACATACAAAAATAAATAAATAAATAAATAAATAAATAAATAAATAAATAAATAAATAATAAAAAATAATCTATTGGGTATTTTAAAATATCTAGAAAGAATTTGAATGTTACCACAAAGAAATGGTATGTCTGAGGTGACAGAGATGCTAATTACCCTAATTTGATCCTTATGTATTGTATTTGTGTATCAAAATATCACATCGTACCCCACAAATATGTATAATTGTGTATTAAAAATAAAATTAAGTTGGGCGTGGTGGCGCACACCTTTAATCCTAGCACTTGGGAGGAAGAGGCAGGTGGATCTTTGTGTGAGTTCAAGGCCAGCCTGGTTTACAGAGTGAGTTCCAGGACAGTGGGGCTACAAGGATACCCTGTCTTGAAAAGACAAAAAAAAATTTTTTTAATGATATTAAAGGAATTCCTTCAGAAATAAAGAAAAAACTCATTAGAAAAAAGCCAAAGAAAAAATAGTATAAAAAGCCATTTAAAAACATAAAGGTGAAGCTGGGCGTGGTGGCACATGCCTTTAAATCCTAGCACTTGGGAGGCAGAGACAGGCAGATCTCTGAGAGTTCAAGGCCAGCCTGGTTTACAGAGTGAGTTCCAGGCCAGCTGGAGCTATAGGGAGACCCTGTCTCAAAAATGCCAAAATAAATAAATAAATAAATAAATCCATAAAGGTAGTCAGGTATGGTGGTGCATGCCTTTGATCCCAGCACATGGGAGGCAGAAGCAGGTGGATCTCTGTGAGTTCAAGGCCAACCTGGTCTACAAAGTGAGTTTCAAGGCAGCTGGGACTGCAGGGAGACCCTGTCTCAAAAAGACCCCCCCAAAAAAATCCATAAAGATGGAACAGCTACATTGGCCCACACATTTTATCCCAGCACTGTGGGAGGCAGTGGCAGGTGGATCTCTGTGAGATTATACGGCCTGCATAGTCTACATGGTGAGTTCCAGGCCAGCATGGATACAGGGACACTCCATCACAAAACAAACAAACAAACAAAAAAACCCCACAAGGTCTAGCAAGATGGTGCAGCTGATAAAAAAGCATCTACTCTCAAGCCTGACAACCAGAATTTGATCTCTGGAATCTACATGGTAGAATGAAAGAACCAACTGCCACGAATTTCCTCTGACCTCCACACTACAACCCCAACAAACACACACACACACACACACACAAATAAAATGCAAAAACAATAAATGGGGCTAGAGATGTAGCTCAGTTGGTAAGATGATTGCCCAGTATACCTGAAGTCCTGGGTTTCATCTTCAACACCCATAAACCAGGCATGGAGCCCTGGGTTTCATTTCAATATCACATAAGCCGGGCATAACAGGTGGCACGCACCTGTTATCCCAGCCCTTGAGAAGTAGAAGCAGGAAGATCAGAAGTTCAAGGTCATCATCCTCAGCTAAATAGTAAGTTTGAAGCCAGTCTGGGTTACATAAGATTGTTACAAGGAAAAAAGATGACGGGCCTGTGAGATGGTGCAATGGGAGAAACATTTGCCACACAACCCTGATGACCTGAGTTTGATCCTCCAAACCCTTGAAAAAGCCAAATGAATAGTTTTCCTTACATCTTTAACCCCAGACCCAGGACTACTATGCTGATAGGGAAGGCAGAGACAGAACTGGCTGGAAGCTCACAGATAATCATAGACACAGAGGCAGAAATAACAAGAGAACTTGTTTCAAAACAAGGTGAAAAGTTGTCCTCCAATCTCTACATGTACTCTGTGGTCCATACTCTCCAAATAAATAAATAAATAAATAAATAAATAAATAAATAAATAAATAAATAAGAAAGAAAGAAAGGGGGCTGGAGAGATAGCCTAGCGGTTAAGAGCACCGACTACTCTTGCAGAGGACCCGGGTTCGATCCCCAGCACCCACATGGCAGCTAAGAACCGTCTGTAACTCCAATTCCAGGAGAACTCCAGTTCCAGGGGAATCCGACACCCTCATCTGACCTCCTCGGCATTGCACGACACGGGTGCACAAACGGACATGCAGACAGTACATTCATACACATACAAAAAAAAAAAAGTTAATTATAAAAAAAAAGAGAAGAAAGAAAGAAAGAAAGAAAGAAAGAAAGAAAGAAAGAAAGAAAGAAAGAAAGAAAGAAAGCGAGCGAAAGTCTTTAGAGGCTGGCAAGATGGGTAAAGGTAAAGGTGTTTGCTACCAAGACTGACAATCTGAATTCAGTCCCCAGACCCCACAGGGTAGAAGGAGGAAACCAAGTCCCACAATTCCCACAGTTGTCCTCTGACCCCCACATGCACACCATGGCATGAACATGCAAATGCACACATTCTCTCCCCCTAAATGTAATATGAAATTTTAAAGGAATATTTTAAAAAACAAAAAAAAAATAAGTCAATCAATTAAAGGAAAAAGAGTATATAGTATCCTGCACTTGGGAGGCAGAGGGGGGAGGGTCGGAACTGAAGGTCATCTTCGGCTGCATAAGGAACTGGAGGCCAGCTTGTGCTGTATGAGACCCTGTCTCAAAAAAAAAAAAATAAATAACAACAAAAGAAACACAGTGGCTGGGTACAAACTAAATCAGACTCAGGCAAGGAGAGAAGAAGGTGACTTAGATTAAGGTGGTCTTGGGTTAGCGTGACTTGGAGTTAAGAGTGGAGGAAATCATAAATGGATGGAACCTGCATTCATTTCATAGGCAGAACCCACAGGTTTCTCTGGCGGGTTGTATACAGGGCTTTAAAGAAAGCCAGAAGTTGATTCACAGGTGAGCAAATAGGAAGAATGAAACTACCATGAGGAAATGCATGCTTTTACACCCAAGCCATTTCTATTCTCTGAAAAGAAAATGAAAATCAGCCGGGCGAGGTAGCACACGACTTTAATCCTAGCACTTGGGAGGCAGAGGCAGGAGGATCTCTGTGAGTTCAAGGCCAGCCTGGTCTACAGAGTGAGCTCCAGGCCAGCTGGGACTAAAAAAAAGGGAGACCCTGTCTCAAAAATACAAAAAAAAAAAAAAAATCAGGAACTGAGAAAAGGACATAACAAGGACTGGGTCTAGTGGACACAGCACTGAAGTTGGGAGCCCTGCAGAACTGCATGCTAATGGACAAAATGAGAACCATTAGGCTGGCGGTGGGCATGTGGGTGTAGATGAGCACCCTGCATATGCAGAGGTTGACGTTACAGATGCGTCGGGATATCCATATACTCCGGATGAGTCTTACTAAAATAGCAGCCTGAAGGGCCATTACTAACCTGGTTTTGGCCTAGGTATATACTAGATTTTTGACATAAATCATTCAGGAAACTTCTTCTAGTTCTAATATCTTCTATGACAAAACCTGGAGGTTTAATTTTGGATTTTGTATCTGAAGAATTTTCTCCCTGGAATGAGAACTACAATCAGTTTGCTCTAAAATCTCATAGGCAGTTAACTATCAGTTCCATCTTGGGCTCCAGACTCTTCACTTAGAAGCTGGTGAAAATCAATGGGTTGTGTGGTCAAGAGTAGAGTCATTTCCTCTAGGGTTTATTCTGTCAGAAGATTCTTCCAGCTTCCCCTTGGCAGGTGCCACACTGCAATCATCCCACGTGGTGAACTCATTCTGAGATAATCCACATCTTGATTCAAACTACCTGTTTCTATTCATGCTCAAGGATTTGTACTTTTTCTTTTTTCTATTTATTTTTTTCTATTTCTTTTCTCTATTTTTTAATGTGTAAGAGTGTATTGCCTATGTGTATAGAGGTCAGAAGAAGGTGTTGATTCTCCTGAAACTGGAGTTACAGATGGCCGTTAGCCTCCATATGGGTACTAAGAATCAAACCTGGGTTCTCTGCAAGAACAGTCACTGCTCTTAACCTCTGAGCCATTTTTCCAGCCCCTTGTACTTTTTCTTTACATCTCTGTTTCAAACGGGATTTGTTTTGATATGTTCTATAAAATGCTGAAGCTCAGATCCTCTTAAAATCCTAAAAGGTCACATGATGGGCTGGTTGTGTTTTCCCTGGCATGCTGTGCTTCTCCCTAGGATTTGCCTTCTCTGTGATCGTCAGCGACAGAAGGGGTAGGTTAAACTCTTCTACTGTGATTTACACAGGGCTTAGGTGCACACTTACTCCTCAAAGATTCAAGTGTTGGAAGCCTGGTCCCCAGTGTGACAGTTGTTAGAACCTTTAAGAGATGGGATTAGCCAAAGTGGTGGAGCATGCCTTTAATCCCAGCACTTGGAAGGCAGAGACAGACAGATCTCTGTGAGTTCAAGGCCAGCCTAGTCTACATAGTGAGTTCTAGGCCAGCTGGGGCCACAGGGAAACCCTGTCTCAAAAAGACCATCAAAAAAAGAGATGGAACATAATGTATGGTAATGAAGTGACTGGAGTGCTCGTCTTTGTAAGGGAGTTACAAATGATGTAGGTTTCATCAGAGGACTGATCTCATGTACAGACCCACCATAGCTCCTAGAAGAGTGAGGTGGTTATAAAAGAGTAAGACACACTTCTCACTGTCTGGCTTTCTGTCTTGCCTTGTGATCTCTTCCTCTTCCAAATGCTCCCACCATGGTGCCATCTACTGTAAAGCAACCCAGCCAAGAAGGCCATTGCCAAGGGCCCGGCTGTTTTCACTTTCAGCCTCCAAAACTGTTAGCTAAATAAAGCCCTTTCTTTTTACTTTGTCCAGTTTGGGTATTTCATTACAGCAATAGAAAGCAAACTAATGTGGATTCTGAGAAGAACCATTCTCGATAACACCCAATGCACAGGGAGCCATGAATACTGAAGCCAAACTTGCTATATAACCAGGAAGTTTTCAGTATTATATAGGTATTTTTTCCTATTGGAATGCACCTCTAGTTTAATGAAAAAGAAAACACAAATGTCCATTCTTATTCATTCACAAAGTAGAAGAAACCAGTAGATTTTCCTTGTCACCATCAACCCTTTAGTTTATAAGCATATGACTCTGTGACTCACCTTCTCACAAGCTAAAAATCACCCCAATGGTATGCAGTTTTGCTTTGGGAGTTACATAAGTAGGGTTTGTCTGAGACAGTATAGGTTCTCTTGGTTAACTTTTGCTCTTAGTCAGAGATGTTGGAGAAGGTCACAGATTTCTTGTCTAAGAACTACTATATATATATATATGTATATATGTATATATACATATATATTTGGTCTTTTTGAGATAGGGTCTCCCTTTAGCCCCAGCTGGCCTAGAACTCACTATGTAGACCAGGCTGGCCTTGAACTCACAGACATCCTCCTGCCTCTGCCTCCTGTGTGCTGGGATTAAAGGCGTGTGCACACCTGGCTCTACTATTTATATTTTATTTTATTTTATTTTATTTTATTTTATTTTATTTTGGTTTTAATCATTATATTTCATTACAGAAAAAGAAAGATAACTAAGAAACCATTCATGATGGACTGACTTGGTTCAGTGCCCTGAAGTGCTTAGCCACACTGTCAAGCAGAAAATGGGTGCTGGCACATCAGCCCAGGAGAACACACACTGGAAGACCAACCCAGGTCAACATTATGGGAAATCTCCAGCAGAGATCATTGGTGCCTGGTATCTGAAAGACAGCCTCTGTCCCCAATCACAGTGCTTGACCCCCCCCATCGCCTTTAACCCTGGAGCCTCATATTTCCATCTACTCAGCCAGTACTGAGCTGAACACAACCCTTCACACATGAGAAATGATAGGCAAAATGTGTCTTTGCACACAGCTCACCTGGGCTTCGGTGTCTTCCCGACTTTCCTATTTCCTGCCCATTGGATTGGACAGGAATCTACCAAGAGGTCACACCAACCCTCACTATCTCTGATCCATAAATCCAGACTTCTACCTTACACATTCCCTTCCTTCCCCAGTTCAATCCTCTGCTTCACCAGTATCACGTGAAACTATGATTTGGTTGAAAGGGAAGCAAGGCCATGCTTAGACATTCTTATGCTCAGATATTCTAATGGCTACCCCCCAGTCCATTCAAAAGTAGCTGGCAACATGGGTGACCACTAATTTTTCATTTAAAGAAAATGGTTTGGTCTGGCCTGCAGAAACAACTCTCTATCCTTACATACCTGAACAATTGTTGCATATGGTTAATGAGGAGCTCTAAAACATTTAGGTAGAGATGTTGGAGATGGCTTAATTTTGAGAACTGAGAAATGAACTTAGTGACACACCTCTCCCGTAAGACTGGGGAGGCATATTCATCATCATTGTGGATCCGTGCATGGAAGAAGAATCTGTGAAGATTGACCATCTCATCCAGGTGTGGTGCAAAGCATTCCAAGGCAGACAGAGTCCACCAGGAATACAGGTCCAATGTCTCTATAGACTCTGGACAGATGGTTTGTAGTAGCTGCTGCACTGTGTGTATGGATGCCACAAAAATAAACATCTTTGGACAGTACAGCTTTAGGGAACCTTTTCTCTGCTCTGCCCACTGCAACAAGTATGCTTGATATCTACTGGTAGGGGACATGATGAAAAGCTCAGCCAACACCATGAGACACCTCCAGTGAGCATATCTATGGAGCATCCTCTCAGCCCCTGAAGAATTGTCGGCATCCTCCTTTCCAGTCCATATGTTCCAGAATGTGTGCCGCACTTTCCGCAAATCAAGTACTTGAAGTTTCTGCTTCCTCATGTGAACCTTGCATGTCAACAGCTTATCTACTCCATGCAACACAGCCTTCAAGGTCTCCAGGTCAGGTGTCTCCATCAGGGCCCCCACAGGAAGGCAGGGGAAGGGCCAGGCTGCCACCATCTCACTCAGGACCTTCATTTTTCTGCCCATGAAGGCTTCCATAAACAAAGGTGGGACGAGCTCCTTGGGAAGGTCCTAAAGAGCAGAGATGGCCAAGGCCTCATCCCTCAGCAGCCTCTGCCTTGACAGCTCCAGGAGGGTGGGTGGGGCCTGGAAGCTCATTTTGGTGAATCTCCTCTCTCAAAAAGATCCTATCAGATGCAGTGTGTTGGTGGAGCTGAGTTAGCTCCCAGTTCTGGAAATCCATTTCTTGAATCCCAGCAGAGCCAGCCAAGTCCTGCAGGCTCCTACTATTTATATTTTAAACCAGGGAAAGTCAAATGTAAAGAGTATCTAGGATTTGCCCCTGAGAAATCCTAACAAATTGGAAAAACCGTACCCTATCAAATACTTTACACTCAAGTAATTTCCTCTGCCTCTCCCTTTAATCAGATGGCCTCTCCTTCAGGGATCAACAGAATGTGTAAAGCATAATGGTACTGCTCTTATGTGCAAAGCCACCATAGTTTATCTGAGCTAGGACAACTCCAGAACCCAAATACTGAGCTCCAGATCCCTATTGTGTTACTGTATGTCATGGAAGAACAAGACAGCCAATGCTTAGGTAATAGTGGGGGCTTATTTTGCATAGTGTTTTAGGCAATTTTAGGGTATTAGTAGACTGTGATATTATACACTTGTAATCCCAACACTCAAGAAGCCAAGGGAGAAGTATTGTGAGTTTGAGGTCAGGTTGGGCTATATAGCTATATTCAACACCTTGTTAAAAAAATAATATTGGGCTGGGCATGGTGGTGCATGCCTTTAATTCCAGCACTTGTGGGGGGGGGCAGAGACAGGCAGACATCTGTGAGTTCAAGACCAGTCTGGTCTACATAGCAAATTCTAGGCCAGCTGGGGCTACAACAGGGAGATCCTGTCTCAAAAAACCCAATAATAATAATAATAATAATAATAAGCTGGAGAGATGGCTCAGTGCTTCTCTTGCAGAGGATCCAGGTTCAATCCCAGCACTCACATAGCAGCTAATGCCCTCTCTGGCCTCTGCAAGCACCACATAACAGTGCACTCACACATGTACAGATAACACTCTCATACACGTAAAATAAAAATAAAAAGTAAAATATTTTTAAAATTCATAAAGCAGGATGTGGTGGTGCACGCCTTTAATCCTAGGAGGCAGAGGCAGGGAGATCTCTGTGAGTTCAGTGCCAGCCTGGTCTACATAGCAAGTTCTAGCCAGGGAGAACCTGTCTCAAAAACAAGAAAACAAAATGAAAGAAAGAAAGAAAGAAAGAAAGAAAGAAAGAAAGAAAGAAAGAAAGAAAGAAAGAAAGAAAGAGAGAGAGAAAGAAAGGAGGAAAACATTAGAAATAAGACCTGGGGCAATCCTCTACTTGATACAGCAAAGTATTATTCATTATTACAGATGATGAACAGAAAGAAATTTCCCAATTTAGAAACTAGAAGTTGATATAAACCAAACCTCTGCTAACATGCAAATCCTGAAGAAATTGGGCTCTTTCTTGGAAGAGAAGGAGGCTCACGGTGGCTATGCACTGGCAGGTTAACAGCTCTTGCTTTATTTTAGTATTTGAATAGGACTCAAACATACCAGGGTGCTATAATGAGATACAGCAATAAACAATGCAAATGTCATCATACCTTGACATCTACCAGGGTACTCTAGTTCACAGAACACACCGAAGCCTATGGGAGTGGAACAGACTTGTGACTGGGTGGCCTGAGTTTTGGCAGAGAGTATTCAGAGGATTTTTTTTTTTTAAGACCAGGCTGGCCTTGAACTCACAGAGATCCACCTGCCTCTACCTCCCAAGTGCTGGGATCACAGGGGTGCACCACCACACCCGGCATCATCCCTAGCATTTGCAATGGTGTGGTGGTGCACTTCTGTAATCTTAGCACTAGGGAGAAAAGGTCCAGAAGATCAGGAGTTCAAGGTCCTTCTTGGCTACACAGTGAGTTTAAGACAAACTTGGGATCCGTGAGATCTGAACTCTAAATAAATAAATAGGAGCTGGAGATATGGCTCAGCAGTTAAAAGCACTGGGTGCTTTTGCAGAGGACCAGGATTCAGTTAATGGCACCCACATGGCAAGGATGCCTAATTGCAGTTCCAGAGGATCTGACATCGTCTTCTTACCTCTGTGATCACTGTGCACATAGATATACTTACATATATGCATCTAAAACATTCATACACATAGATTAAAAATAAATAGCTGGGTGTGGTGGTGCATAACTTTAATCCCAGCACTTGGGAGGCAGAGACAAGTGGATCTCTGTGAGTTCAAGGCCAGCCTGGTCTACATAGTATGTTCCAGGCCAGCTGGAGCTACAAGGAAATCTTGTCTCAAAAATGACATAAATAAATAGTAAATAAAAAATAAATAACAGGGTTATTTAATTAAAAGAAAGAAACACACACTAAGAATAAAGGTTCTGGGGCTGGAGAGATGATTCAGTGGTTAAGAACACTGGGTATTCTTCCAGACAACCCAGGTTCGATTCCCAGCACTCACATGGCAGCTAACTACCATCCCAACACTAGTCCCAGGGACCCAATGCCTTCTCCTGGCCTCCTCTGGCTTTGCATGACATAGATGCTCCTTACACACATGCAATCCAAACACTCATACACATAATAGATTAATATTCAAAAAAGAAACGAAGGTTTTCTACACAGAAACATGTACACAAATGTTCATGGCAGCATTGTTAGTAATGGACTCAAAGTAGAAACCACCCCAAAATTCATTAGCTGATAAGTAACTAAACAAAATGTGAACTATTCATGCAATGGAATATTATTTTCCCATTAAAATAAATGAAGTACATCCAACTTGGATGAGGTTTGGAAGATTAAATGAAATAAGGAAGTCACATGAAATTCCATTTTAATAAAATAGCTAGAAAAAGTCAATTATCTATGGAGATAAAAAGTGCTGTGAGTGGTGATACATAACTGTGATCCTGAACCTGAGAGGCTGAGGTAGGAGGATCTCAGGTTTAGGGCCTGTTAAAACAAAACAAAGTACAAAGCTCTTTCTCTGTTCTCTCTCTCTCTCTCTCTCTCTCTCTCCCTCCCTCCCTC
This sequence comes from Rhizomys pruinosus, assembly GCA_009823505.1. Classification (NCBI taxonomy): domain Eukaryota; kingdom Metazoa; phylum Chordata; class Mammalia; order Rodentia; family Spalacidae; genus Rhizomys; species Rhizomys pruinosus. Next base: position 2,781,857 of record VZQC01010439.1, read on the forward strand.
CCTCCCTCCCTCCCTCCCTCTCTCCCTCCCTCCCTCTCTCCCTCCCTCCTTCCCTCCTGTAGTCCTGGGTGGCCTGGCCTGAAACTTGCTATATAGACCAGTAGACCAGGCTGGTCTGGAACTCACAGAGGCCGGCCTGCCTCTGCCTTCTGAGTGCTAAGAGTAAAGCTGTGTACTATCATGCTCAGCTATATGCTTTCTTTTTGAAGTGATATATAAATAAACTAAACAGCAACACTGAATAGTATATCTTTTTTTTTTTTTTTTGTATTTTTGAGACAGGGTCTCCCTTTAGTCCCAGCTGGCCTGGAGCTTGCTCTGTAGACCAGGCTGGCCTTGAACTCACAGAGATCCTCTTGCCTCTGCCTCCCGAGTGCTGGGATTAAAGCCGTGCGCCGCCACGCCCGGCTGAATAGTATATCTTAAATGGGCGAATTATATGTACATCAATTCTAGCTCCATAATTTTGTTAAAAATAAGAGCTAAATGTTTTGTTTTTGTTTTGACAGGGTCTCCCTATAGCCCCATCTGGCCTGGAACTCACTATATAGGCCCATCTGGCCTCCGTCTCATAGAGATCTGCCTGCCTCTGACTCCCAAGGGCTGGGATTAAAGATGTACACCATTTCCTCACTATGCTTCGCTTTTTAAAAAATTTTTGTCTAACAAATTTAAACAACAAAAGCATAAAATGCTTTTAACAACAAAATAAATAAAATGCAGAAAATTTGATAATAAAGGCATAGGAAAAGATATTTTTTTAAAAAATTACATTTTCTGGGACTGGAGATGGTCGAGCAGTTAAGAGCACTGGTTGCTCTTGTAGAGGACCTGGATTCTCTTCCCAGCATCCACATAGTGGTCATAACCACCTGAAACTCCAGCTCCAGGTGATCTAATGCCCTCTCTAGCCTCAGCAGGCTCCTGCATGTACACAGTACCTGTAAAGTCAGGGAGGTAAACACACACACACACACACACACACACACACACACACACACGAAACAAGTGACTAGTTTTTAAAGCTTAAAATAAAAAAAAAATCACAGGGCTGAGATGGCTCAGTGGTTAAGAGCAATGGCTGCTCTTGCAGAGGACCTGGGTTTGATTCCCAGAACCCACATGGCAGCTAACAACCATCCATAATTCCAGTTCCAGGGAATCCCATGCCCTCTTCTGAACTCCATGGGCATTGCACACTTACATACATGCAGGCAAAACACCCATACACATAAAGTAAAAATAATAAAAATTTTTTTTGAGACAGTAGCCCCAGCTGGCCTGGAACTCACTTTGTAGAACAGGCTGGCCTTGAACTCACAGAGATCCACCTGCCTCTGCCTCCTGAGTGCTGGGATTAAAGGAGTGCACCACCACACCCGGGTTAAAGATGGTTCTTAGCCACCATGTGGGTGCTGGGAATCGAACCTGGGTCCTTTGCAAAAGCAGTCAGTGCTCTTAACCACTGAGTCATCTCTCTAGCCCATAAAATATTTTTTTAAAGTCATATTTTCCTCAGATGTCTATGCTAGAGAAAAATGTAATGACGTCAACCTAATAAATTCTAAAAGATGATGCATTAGTCAGGCAAACAGAATCCACACTGATTATCTCATTGTTTGGTTTGTTGTGATGCTAGAGACAAAATGCAGGACCTCGTGCATGGGAGCCAAGCATTCTATCATTGAGCTACATATCCAGACCTTTACGTTTTTCTTCTTTGGGGCTGGAGAGATGGCCTAGCAGTTAAGAGCACCAACTGCTCTTGCAGAGGACCTGGGTTCGATACCCAGCACCCACATGGCGGCTGAGAACCATCTTTAACTCCAGTTCCAGGGGAATCTGACGCCCTCTTCTGACCTCCGCGGCATTGCACGACACGGGTGCACCAGCCTACATGCAGACAGTACACTTATACACATAAAATAAATAAATAAATAAATAAAAAAGTTTTTCTTCTTTAAAATTATTGGAGACCATCCAGGTGTGGTGGTGCACACCTGTAGTCCCAGTGCTTGGGAGGCAGAGGCAGGCAGATTTCTGTGAGTTCAAGGCCAGCTTGGTGTACATAGTGAGTTCCAAGATAGCTGTGGCTACAGGAAGACCCTGTCTCAAAAAGACAAAAAAAAAAATTATTGGAGACCATGTCTTTCACTGTGTAGCTCAGGCTGGCCTTCAACTTGTGATCTTCCTATCTCAGCCTCCCAGGTATCTGGAATTACAGGCATGTACCAACATTGCCAGGTACATGCTAATTATTTTAATACAGAAGATTTAACACAGGGAATTGGTTACACAGGTATTCAAAAACTGACAAAACAGAAAGAGCCAACAGATGCAGAGTTAGTGACTATAATAAGTACTGACTCTCCTGAGGAAACAGGGGTAAAGGAGAAACAAAAGAAGGTGGGGATTACCCGAATTTAGAAACTTGGAAGTGGAATTCCATGTAGCGGGAACATGAACTTCTAAGGAAGATGAGGCCTGGCTGCTGCTGCTAGCTCAAGAGTTTGGAGAAGCACCCAAAGAACTTGTCCTAAGGGTTTGAGTTTGGAGTACTGCACAGTGCTGCTTAGTCTTCTGAGGAAGTCTAGCAAGCTAGCTCTAGGAGTGTGCAAAGAAGTTAAAAACAGGAAGCAACAGCTGCATTGCGCTAATTTATTGTTTGGGGGTCAATCTGACAGAAATTACATGTAAGCAAGAAGCAGCAAAAGTTTCTCCATGTTCTTGCCTCCCAACATCTATCTCTCCAGCTGCCCACTGTCATCAGAACCTTAAGTGTACAGCCCCAACATCAACAGTGCTAAGTGTGTAGCTGAGAAATAAAAGACTAATAATCAGTATAAATGATTGTTAAAACACCAAAATGAGTTGAAAAAAATGAACTGCAGAGTGAAAGAATGGAAACTTCTGGATGTGGTAGTGCACACCTTTAATCCCAGCACTTGGAGGCTGAGGCAGGAGGATCTTTGTGAGTTCAAGGCCAGCTTGGTCTACAGAGTGAGCTCCAGGCCAGCTGGGACTAAAGGGAGACCCTGTCTAAAAAGCCGGGTGTGGTGGTGCTCGCCTTTAATCCTAGCACTCAGGAGGCAGAGGCAGGCAGATCTCTGGATCTCTGTGAGTTCAAGGCCAGCCTGGTCTACAGAGTGAGTTCCAGGACAGCTGGGGCTACAGAGAGACTCTGTCTCGAAAAAGACAAAACAAAACAAAACAAAACAAAAAAAACAAAAAAATACCCCCCAAACCAAAAGCTCATTGCCATTGTTACAACGTACCACTGTACAATTTGGCAATGAATCCTCAGTAATTCCAAAATTGAACATAGAGAGAAGCTTGATTTAATCATGGTACACTCAAAACAACAAGGCAATTGGCAACAAAATGACCTATGCAGAGTGTAAAGATGTTTTCAGTAATTGGTGTCTGTCCTGTGGGGTGCTTGTTTGTGATCCTAGAACTGAGGAGGAAGAGGCCAGAAAAGCAGTTTAAAGTCAGCCTCAGCTACACAATCAATTTGATGCCAGCCTGAGCTACATGAGATTCTGTCCATTAATTAATTAATTAACAAACAAGCAAACTATAGTTCCAGAAGTACAGGATCTATTAAAATTCAGAAAAAAACACCTGAAATATTATATAGTGAAAATTTCCAAAAATGCTCAAAGCAGTTAATTTTCACACATCAGGGTAATATAACACTAAGAAAATTTGTTAGAAAATGATTGGCATCAGACACACTTCAAAAGTATAGACAGCTGGGCCTGGTGGTGCACACCTTTAATCCTAGCACTTGGGAGGCAGAAGCAGGCTGATCTCTGTGAGATCAAGGCCAGCCTGGTGTGCATAGCAAATTCCAGGCCAACTGGGGATACAGGGGATCCCTATCTCAAATCCCCCAAAAACAAAAACAAAAGTGGAATAAGTAAAGGAAAAGAAAGATTGCAAATAGACATTCTTTTTGATAGCTCATATCTTTAAAAAAATCAGCCTATTTTTTAATTTTAATTTTTTGAGTATGAATGTTATGCCTGCATGTATGTGAGTACACCCATGTCGTGCAATGCCTGAGAATGGCAGAAAAGGGCATCAGATCTTCTGAAACTGAAGTCATAGTCAGTTGTTAGCTGTTTTGTGGTTGTTGGACTTGAACCTGGGTCTTCTGCAAGAACAGCCAGTACCCTTAACCTCTGATCCATTTCTCCATCCTGGTAGTCTGTTTGTTTGTTTAAATTCGGGTTGAATTTAGTTTGTTTTGAGCCTTACACTGTGACAGACAGGATACTCAGTGAGTTCCAAGCTTAGGGCTCCAGGTATCTTGAAGCTGCTCTCATATAAAAAAAAAAACAAAAAAAAACCTGAGTTAGCTGGCAGCAACAGCTACCAAGTACCTAGGCTGACTGGCAGACACCATTTAACCTTAGCCAGGCCACAGGCCCAATGCTATGGCACAAACAGGCTAGAAGAAGACCGTAGAATCTCTCAGTTGAATTTAGCCCAATTCACCAACTCACATAGTCGTGATGTAATAAATGATCCTTTGGGTGATCTTAACCCAAGTAAAGGCTCATACATGATGAATGCTATATAACCCAATCAAAATGCAGAGGTCAGAAATAATAGAGAAGCCGTGATTAATAAATTCATTCAAATACTTAAATTGAGGGAAATCATTAGAGACATGAATAAAAGACAATGTAAAATTTATAAAGTTTGGCAAAGTGAAAAAAATAATACAAGTGGAAATGTGGGAAGTAGAGAGATGAGACAGGGAGTGTTAATTTATCATCAATAGTAAGGATTCACTGCTGACCAATGTTGAAACCTGTAGCTTGAAAAGTTACTCTGCCCTACCAATTATTTTAACAATTTTGTTTAATACTGAGAAATCTCTTGTGAATACATCTCTCCTATGATGAGACAAATGCATCTGAAATGATTTTCTTTTGTTTAGTACTAATAAGAATAAATTCAAGGGCTAGAGAGATGGCTCAGTGGGTAAAGATGCTTACTGCCAAGCCTGACAACCAGAGTTGAATTCTGAGTTCTGCAGAACTGCATGATGAAAGGAGAGAACTGACAGGAGTCTTTTGACCTCTACACATGGGCTGTGGCATTTGGATGCCTACACACATCCACATACATTCATACACCATAAATTTATACAAATAGATTCAATACTGTATTTAAAAATGTTTTTAAAGTGGCATGTACAGCTGGGTGTGGTGGTGCACGCCTTTAATCCCAGCACTCAGGAAGTAGAGGCAGGTGGATCTCTGTGAGTTCAAGACCAGCCTGGTCTTGAACAAAGTGAGTTCCAGGCCAGCTGGGCTATAGGGAGACCCTGCCTCAAAAAATACCCCCCCCCAAATAGCATGTAAGAAGAAGCCTATTCCTGGTCTCATCTCTCTATGTATGGTATGTGTCTCATTACAAATCTTTCTTGATGTGAATAATAGTGCTCACCAAATGTAGAGATTACAAGTAAAACATAAAAAATTAGAATCTTTTTGAACTGGACTTTTTCTTTTCTTTTTTTCTTTTTTTGAGACAAATTTTCTCTGTAGCCCAGATGGCCTGGAACTCACTCTGTAGACCAGGCTGGCCTTGAACTCACAGAGATCTTCCTGCCTCTGCCTCCTGAGAGCTGGGATTAAAGGGGAGCGCCACCACACCAGCTTAAAGGCGGTTCTCTTAGCTGCTGTGTGGATGCTGGGAATCAAACCCGAGTCCTCTGCAATAGCAGTTGGCACTCTTAACTGCTGAGCCATCTCTCCAGCCCTGAACAACTGGACTTTTTTTTTTTTTAATTTTTTTTTTTTATTAATTTTTTTATTTATTTCTGTATGTGTATGAATGTATTGTCTGCAAGCAAGTCTGTGCACCCGTGTCGTGCAATGCCGCGAAGGTCAGAAGAGGGTGTCGGATTCCCCTGGAACTGGAGTTCTCCTGGAATTGGAGTTTCAGACGGTTCTCGGCCGCCATGTGGGTGCTGGGGATCGAACCCGGCTCCTCTGTAAGAGCGGTCGGCGCTCTTAACCGCTAGGCCATCTCTCCAGCCCCCACAACTGGACTTTTTAAACAAAAGATTTGTATTAGTTTTTATAATGATAACAACGTTATGAAATGAGTTTATAAGAAGTTTCACAGCCGGGTGTGGTGGCGCACATCCTCACAGCACCTGGGAGGCAGAGGCAGGTGGATCTCTGTGAGTTCAAGGGCAGCCTGGTCTACATAGAGAGCTCCAGGACAGATGGGACTAAAGGGAGACCCTGTCTCAAAAAGACCAAAAAAGAAAAAAGAAGTTTCACAAACAGTCCCAGAGTGGGAAGGGGCCATTAGCATAGGGAATATTAAGGTGAAATTATGTTCTAAGATGTGATCTGTTTAAATTGCTGCTTCTCAATTACAACTACAGATTATAACCACTGAGGAGCTTTTTAAAAATACCAGTGTCTAGGCTCCAGCCCAGACCCAGATTGCAACTCTGATCCAGAACCACTCAGGTCAACAGGTCACAGGCACACATTCCCAAGCGGTAAGGCATGTGGCTGGAAAGCCAGGATGCTCCATTCTGTCCTTCCTGTAGCCACAAGAAGGATCCACACTAGTTACTAAGGAAGAAGGAAGAGTAAACACTGGATGAGTTATAGTAGTCTGACCCCAGTCTGGGTCTCCTTGGTGTCATAAATGCCTGTCAGCAGGAACCAAGAAGACAACATGTGTTCTTGTTTACATCTAGGATGAGAGAGAGAGAGAGAGAAAGAGAGAGAAAGAGAGAGAGAGAGAGAGAGAGAGAGAGAGAGAGAGAGAGAGATTTATTTTCCCCCAAATGCTGTGAGAATTGGCATGGCATTGTATGTTGCTGATTCAGAATGAATAAGGCACACCCATTATAGAAGCAATTTCTATATGATGAGACTACTGTTGATTAACTTACTAATGCTTCTCAAACATTCCCATGTATAGGTATTACCCGAGAATGTTATTAAAATGCAGGTTCTAATTCAGTAGGTCTGGCCAAAGGCCAATTTTGGTGATTAAAGTGGCTGGTTGAGGTGTCAATTACAATGTCCATCTTAACTGCCCAGCACACAAGATATTTATATTAGCTGAGGAGTACATTCTTTCCTTATAGGTAACTCTAAAAGAGAAGCCAATTATTGTCAGAAGTGCTTAATGAGCATGGCAGATTGCAAAGTATATGTGAAGGAACAGAAGCAAGAAACTGCTCACTGCATTAAGAGAAGCAGGGAAGGGAGAGTCAGATCACTAAAGGGCTGGCCTTTACCCTGTTCTTCAGAATGCAAAACCATTAGAGATTGTCCATGAAAAAGAGTTTTCTGGGTCCAATTAGAGTGGGAAACATCACATTCTATGCCTATCACTTGGGTATTTACAGAGATGGCCTAGCGGTTAAGAGCGCCGACCGCTCTTACAGAGGACCCGGGTTCGATCCCCAGCACCCACATGGCGGCTGAGAACCGTCTGAAACTCCAATTCCAGGAGAACTCCAGTTCCAGGGGAATCTGACACCCTCTTCTGACCTCCGCGGCATTGCACGACACGGGTGCACAAACTTGCATGCAGACAGTACATTCATACACATACAGAAGTAAATAAAAATTAAAAAAAAAGAAATGATTTTGGAATAACAGTATTCATGTGTAAAATAATCATAATTCATACAACTTATATAAAGTTATCTTGAAAGGAATCATAAATGAAATGCAAAGTTATAAAGGTTTTAAAAGAAAATATAGAAAGTACTCTCTATTATCTTGGGTTTGACAGTAAATTTTCTTATATGATGCCGAAAACAGACTTCTGACAAAAAAAAAATTTTTAAAAAAATTTTTGTCTAACAACATTTAAACAACAAAAGCAAAAATGCTTTAACACAAAATAAATAAATAAAATGCAGGCAAATTTGATAATAAAGGCATAGGCAAAGATATTTTTTTTAAAAAATTACATTTTCTGGGACTGGAGATGGTCGAAGTCAGTTTACAGAGCACTGGTGCATCTTGTAGAGGACTGGATTAGCTTCCAGCACCCAACCTAGTGGTATAACCACCTGAAACGCCAGCTCCAGGTGATCTAATGCCCTCTCTAGCCTCAGCAGGCTCCTGCATGTAACAGTACCTGTAAAGTCAGGGAGGGAGTAAAACACACACAACACGCACACACACACACACACACACAAACGAAACAAAAAAGTGACATTTTAAACTTAAAATAGAAAAAAAAATCACAGGGCTGCGATTGCTCAGTGGTTAAGAGCACTGGCTGCTCTTGCAGAGGACCGGATTTGATCCCAGCACCACATGGCAGCTAACAACCATCCATCATTCCAGTCCAGGGGATCCCATTGCCCCTTCTGAACTCCATGGGCATTGCACAATTACATACATGCAGGGCTAAACAACCATAAACAGAAAAGGAAAAAATAGAAATTTGGTGGTGAGACAGAACCCTTTATCTATGCTGGCCTGGAACTACACTTATGTAGAAAAGGCCGGCCTTGAACTCACAGAATCCACCTGCCTCTGCCTCGAGTGCTAGAATGGATTAAAGGAGTGCAAACACCACACCCGGGTTAAAGATAGGTTCTTCAGCCACCATGTTTGGTGCTGGGAATCGAACCTGGGTCCTTTGCAAAAAGCAGTCAGTGCTTCTTAACACTGAGTCATCTCTTCTAGCCCATAAACATATTTTTTTAAAAGTCATATTTTAACCTCAGATTTTCCTGCTAGAGAAAAATGTAATGACGTCAACCTAATAAATTCTAAAAGATGATGCATTAGTCAGGCAAACAGAATCCACACTGATTATCTCATTGTTTGGTTTGTTGTGATGCTAGAGACAAAATGCAGGACCTCGTGCATGGGAGGCCAAGCATTCTATCATTGAGCTACATATCCAGACCTTTACGTTTTTTCTTCTTGGGGCTGGAGATGGCCGCAGTAAGAGCACCAACTGCTCTTGAGTGAGGAGACCCTGGGTTCCGTATCCCAGACACCCACAACTGGCGGCTGAGAACCATCTTAACTCCAGTTACCAGGGGAATCTGGCGCCCTTACTTCTGGCACCCCGCGGCATTGCACGACTCACGGGTGCCCAGCCTACAGGCAGACAGTAACACTTATACACATAAAAAAATAAATAATAAATAAAAAATTTTTCTTCTTTAAAATTATTGAGACCATCCAGGTGTGTGGTGACACACCTGTTATCACAGTGCTTGGGAGGCAGAGGCAGGCAGTATTTCTGTGAGATTCAAGGCACAGCTTGTGTGACATAGTGAGTTCCAAGATAGCTGTGGCTACAGGAAGACCCCTGTCTCAAAAAAGACAAAAAAAAAAATTTTGGAGACCATGGTCTTTCACTGTGTAGCTCAGGCATGGCCTTTCAACTTGTGAATCTTCTGTCTCAGGCCCTCCCGGTATCGGAATTACAGGCATGTACCAACATTGCCAGGTACATGCTAATTATTTTAATACAGAAGATTTAACACAGGGAATTGGTTACACAGGTATTCAAAAACTGACAAAACAGAAAGAGCCAACAGATGCAGAGTTAGTGACTATAATAAGTACTGACTCTCCTGAGGAAACAGGGGTAAAGGAGAAACAAAAGAAGGTGGGGATTACCCGAATTTAGAAACTTGGAAGTGGAATTCCATGTAGCGGGAACATGAACTTCTAAGGAAGATGAGGCCTGGCTGCTGCTGCTAGCTCAAGAGTTTGGAGAAGCACCCAAAGAACTTGTCCTAAGGGTTTGAGTTTGGAGTACTGCACAGTGCTGCTTAGTCTTCTGAGGAAGTCTAGCAAGCTAGCTCTAGGAGTGTGCAAAGAAGTTAAAAACAGGAAGCAACAGCTGCATTGCGCTAATTTATTGTTTGGGGGTCAATCTGACAGAAATTACATGTAAGCAAGAAGCAGCAAAAGTTTCTCCATGTTCTTGACCTCCAAACACTATCTCTCCAGCTTCCCACTTCATCAGAACCTTAAGTGTACAGCCCCAACATCAACAGTGCTAAGTGTGTAGCTGAGAAATAAAAGACTAATAATCAGTATAAATGATTGTTAAAACACCAAAATGAGTTGAAAAAAATGAACTGCAGAGTGAAAGAATGGAAACTTCTGGATGTGGTAGTGCACACCTTAATCCCATCAATTGGAGGCTGAGGCAGGAGCGATCTTTGTGAGTTCCAGGCCAGCTTGGTCTAAGAGTGAAGCTCCCAGCCAGCTGGGACTCAAAGGGAGACCCTGTCTAAAAACAGGGTGTGGTGGTGCTCGCCTTGTAATCCTAGCCTCAGGGGAGCAGAGGCAGGCAGATTCTGGATCTCGTGAGTTCAAGGCCAGCCGGTCTACAGAGTGAGCTTCCAGGACAGCTGGGACAAGAGAGACTCTGTCGAAAAGACAAAATCAAAACAAAACAAAACAAAAAAAAACAAAAAAAATTACCCCCCAAACCAAAAGCTCATTGCACATTGTTACAACGTACACTGTACAATTTGGCAATGAATCCTCAGTAATTCCAAAATTGAACATAGAGAGAAGCTTGATTTAATCATGGTACACTCAAAACAACAAGGCAATTGGCAACAAAATGACCTATGCAGAGTGTAAAGATGTTTTCAGTAATTGGTGTCTGTCCTGTGGGGTGCTTGTTTGTGATCCTAGAACTGAGGAGGAAGAGGCCAGAAAAGCAGTTAGTTAAGTCAGCCTCACGCTACAAATCAATTTGTGATGCCAGCCTGAGTACATGAGATTTGTCCATAATAATTAATTAACAAACAAGCAAAATATAGTTCCAGAAGTACAGGATCTATTAAAATTCAGAAAAAAAACAACTGGAAATATTGATATAGCTGAAAATTCCAAAAATGCTCAAAGCAGTTAATTTTCACACATCAGGGTAATATAACACTAAGAAAATTTGTTAGAAAATGATTGGCATCAGACACACTTCAAAAGTATAGACAGCTGGCTGGTGGTGCACCCATTAATCCTAGCACTGGAGGCAGGAAGCAAGGCTTGATCTTCATGTGAGATCAAGGCACAGCCTTGTAGTGTGCATAGCAAATTCCAGGCCAACTGTGGATACAGGGTGGATCCCTATCTCAAAGTCCCCCAAAAAAAACAAAAGGAATATAAAAGAAGATGCAAAGACTTCTTTTGAGCATTCTTAAAAAACAGCAGGCGAAAGCTAGCGTTAAAAACCTCTCAATGACCTCATCAGACAATGGCCTGACTTGAAACCCATATAAGCTCACTCCAGGAATGGCCCCTTCTGTCCCGATTGCGCAGGTGTCACACTTAGCCAAATACCTTCGTAAAAAAGAAAAGTAAAACATTTTGCTATTTTTTATTTTAATTTTTTGAGTATGAATGTTATGCCTGCATGTGGTGCAGTACCAGCCTTCGTGCAATGCCTGTGGGAGAATGCAGAAAGGGCATCAGAATCTTCTGAATGAAGTCATAGTTCAGTGTGTTAAGCTGTTTTGTGGTTCGTGGATTGAACCTGGGTCTTCTGCAAGAACAGCCGTACTCCTTAACTGCTGATCCATTTCTCCCTCCTGGTAGTCTGTTTGTTTGTTTAAATTCGCGGTTGAATTTAGTTTGTTTTGAGCCTTACACTGTGACAGACAGGATACTCAGTGAGTTCCAAGCTTAGGGCTCCAGGTATCTTGAACTGGCTTCATATAAAAAAAACAAACAAAAAAAAACCTGAGTTAAGCTGCAGCAACAGTACCAAGTACCTAGCTGACTGGCAGACACCATTTAACCTGTAGCCAGGCCACAGGCCCATGCTATGGCACAAAACAGGCTAGAAGAAGACCGTAGAATCTCTCAGTTTGAATTTATGCCCAATTCACCAACTCAATAGTCGTGATGTAATAAAGACCTTTGGGTGATCTTACCCAAGATAAAGGCTCATACATGATGAATGCTATATAACCCAATCAAAATGCAGAAGGTCAGAAATAATAGAGAAGCCGTGAATTCAATAATTCATTCAACTACTTAATTGGGGAAAGAAATCATTAGAGACTGAATAAAAGACAATGGTAGAAAGTTATAAAGTTTGGCAAAGTAGAAAAAAATAATACAAGTGGAAATGTGGGAAGTAGAGAGATGAGACAGGGAGTGTTAATTTATCATCAATAGTAAGGATTCACTGCTGACCAATGTTGAAACCTGTAGCTTGAAAAGTTACTCTGCCCTACCAATTATTTTAACAATTTTGTTTAATACTGAGAAATCTCTTGTGAATACATCTCTCCTATGATGAGACAAATGCATCTGAAATGATTTTCTTTTGTTTAGTACTAATAAGAATAAATTCAAGGGCTAGAGGATAGGCTCAGTGGGTAAAGAATGCTTACTGCCAAGCTGAAACCCGAGTTGAATTCGTGAGTTCTGCAGAAACTGCATGATGAAAGGAAGAATCTGACAGGAGTCTTTTGACCTCTACACATGGGCTGTGGCATTTGGATGCCTTACACACACCACATACATTCATACACCATAAATTTATACAAATAGATTCAATACTGTATTTAAAAATGTTTTTAAAGGTGGCATGTCGCTGGGTTGTGGGGTGTCACGGCCTTTTAATCCAGCTAGGAAGAGTAGCAGGTGGATCTCTGTGAGTTTCAAGACACAGCCTGTCTTGAACAAAGTGAGTTTCCAGGCCAGTGGACTAACAGGGAGACCTGCCTCAACAAAAATCCCCCACCCCCCCCCAAATAGCATGTAAGAAGAAGCCTATTCCTGGTCTCATCTCTCTATGTATGGTATGTGTCTCATTACAAATCTTTCTTGATGTGAATAATAGTGCTCACCAAATGTAGAGATTACAAGTAAAACATAAAAAATTAGAATCTTTTTGAATGTGAACTTTTTTCTTTCTTTTTTTTGCTTTTGCAGACAAATTTTCTCTGTAGCCCAGATGGCCTGGAACTCATCTGTGAGACCAGGCGGGCCTTGAACTCACAGAGATCCTTCCTGCCTCTGCCTCCCTGAGAGCAGTGGGACTTAAAGGGGAGCGTCCACCACACCATCCCCTATTTAAAGGACCGGTTTTCTCCTTAGCTGCATTGTGGAGTGCTGGGAATCAACACCGAGTCCTCTGCAATAGCATGGCACTGCTTAACTGCTGAGCCCATTCTCAGCCCCCTGAAACAACTGGACTTTTTTTTTTTAATTTTTTTTTTTTATTAATTTTTTTTATCTTTTTCTGTATGTGTATGATGTATGTCTGCAAAGCTCAAGGTCTGTGCATCCCGTGCGTGCAATCGCCTGTAGAAGGTCAGAGAGGGTGTCGAATTCCCCTGGAACATGGGGTTCTCCTGGAATTGGCATAGTTTCAAGACGGTTCTCGGCGCCGCTATGTGGGTTTGGGGATCGAACCGGGCATACCCGGCGTCCTCTGCAGAGCGGTCGGCGCTCTTAAACCCTAGGCCATCTCTCCAGCCCCCACAACTTTTTTTGCTTTTTAAACAAAATGATTTGTATTGAGTTTTTTATAATGATAACAACGTTATGAAATGATTTACTAAGTAGTTTCACACAGCGGTGTGTTGGTGCGCAAAAAGCATCGAATCACAGCACCTGGGAGGCAGAGGCAGGGAATCTCTGTGAGTTCAAGGGCAGGCCAGTCTAATAGGAGAGCTCCGAGGACAGATGGCGACTAAAGGGAGACCCTTTGTACTCAAAAGACCAAAAAAGAAAAAAGAAAGTTTCACAAACAGTCCCAGAGTGGGAAGGGGCATTAGCATGGGAATATTAAGGTGAAATTATGTTCTAAGATGTGATCTGTTTAAATTGCTGCTTCTCAATTACAACTACAGATTATAACCACTGAGGAGCTTTTTAGAAAATACAGTAGTCTAGGCTCCAGCCCAGACCCAGATTGCAAACTCTATCAGAACCACTCAGGTCACAGGTCACAAGGCACAATTCCCAAGCGGTAAGGTCATGTGGGCGAAAGCAGGATGCTCCATTCTGTCCTTCCTGTAGCCACAAGAAGGATCCACACTAGTTACTAAGGAAGAAGGAAGAGTAAACACTGGATGAGTTATAGTAGTCTGACCCCAGTCTGGGTCTCCTTGGTGTCATAAATGCCTGTCAGCAGGAACCAAGAAGACAACATGTGTTCTTGTTTACATTAGGATGAGGAGAGAGAGAGAGAGAGAGGAGAGAAGAGAAGAAGCGAGAGATAGAGTAGGAGAGTGGAGGAGATAGAGAGAGAGAGATTTATTTCCCCCAAATGTGTGAGAATTGGGGCATGGCATGATGTATGTTGCTGATTTCAGAATGAATAAGGCACACCCATTATAGAAGCATTTCTATTGATTGAGACTACTGTTGATTAACTTACTAATGCTTCTCAAACATTCCCATGTATAGGTATTACCCGAGAATGTTATTAAAATGCAGGTTCTAATTCAGTAGGTCTGGCCAAAGGCCAATTTTGGTGATTAAAGTGGCTGGTTGAGGTGTCAATTACAATGTCCATCTTAACTGCCCAGCACACAAGATATTTATATTAGCTGAGGAGTACATTCTTTCCTTATAGGTAACTCTAAAAGAGAAGCCAATTATTGTCAGAAGTGCTTAATGAGCATGGCAGATTGCAAAGTATATGTGAAGGAACAGAAGCAAGAAACTGCTCACTGCATTAAGAGAAGCAGGGAAGGGAGAGTCAGATCACTAAAGGGCTGGCCTTTACCCTGTTCTTCAGAATGCAAAACCATTAGAGATTGTCCATGAAAAAGAGTTTTCTGGGTCCAATTAGAGTGGGAAACATCACATTCTATGCCTATCACTTGGGTATTTACAGAGATGGCCTAGCGGTTAAGAGCGCGACCGACTTGCAGAGAACCCGGTTCGATCCCCAGCACCACTGGCGGCTGAGAACCGCTGAAACTGCTCCAATTCCAGGAGAACTCCAGTTCCAGGGGAATCAACACCTCTTCTGACCTCCGCGGCATTGCACGAGCACGGGGTGCACAACTTGCAGGCAGACAGTACATGCATACCACAGAATAAATAAGTAAAAAATAAACATATTTTCTATAAAAAAAAAAAAAAAAGAAACTTTCTGAAATAAATAATAACTCATGGACGAAAGGCTTTAAATTTAGGGACTCAAGCACAAATGACATAGGGGGTCACTTGTTCGAAACCATTAATTTTCTAGATGGTAGGAATAGAAACCACTGGGTGTGGTGGTGCAGCCTAGCAATTCTGGAGGCAGAGCAGGCAGATCCTGTGAGTTCAAGGCCAGCCTGGTCTACAGAGCGAGTTCCAGGCAGCGGGGGTTACAGGGAGACCCTGTCTCAAAAAAACCAAAAAAAGGTGCTAGAGATGGTCCGCGCGGTTAAGAGCCCGACCGCCCTACAGAGGACCAGGGTTCCAGTCCCAGCACCCCACAATGGCGGCCGAGCCAAGCTGGGCCGAAACTCCAAATTCCAGGAGAACTCCCGTAATCCAGGGGAATCGACACCCTCTTCTGACCTCGCGGCAATTGCACACACGGGTGCCAGACGCATGCAGATAGTACATTCATAACTACAGAAAATAAATAAAAAAAAAAACCAAAAAAGGTATTAAACCAACTGCAGAGCCCTTCTAAGTGACAAAGTGACCTTGTACAAATGCCCATAAAGCCAGTCCTGCTCATGAGAATACTATACTGGGAGTACTAAAGGAGGCAATGAATGGAAGGTGTTTGTGTATTATAAGCACTTATGATATACATATGAGTTTTGATGGACTCTAAGTTGTAGCAGAAATTCAACTGATCCAACTTCAGCAAAAAATAATAATCTATTATAAAGATTTTCTAGGCGTGTCTCTCAGATTTCATGTACACAGGCAGATAGCCAGCCAGGCACAGGAACAAGTGGAAGAGGAACAATGTCACAACTCTACTCAAGAGGTTTTCTATCTACATGGTAGGAGTAGCCAGCCCAGAAGACTCCACTAATTGGGGGGGTTGGCGGGGGGAAGCGGGGGGGGGGGTGTGGAGGANTAAAAAACATAACAAAAACAATAGTAACAGAATGTAAGAAAACAGTGGAAAATCATATATGTGACCAAACAATAGAAACAAAATTGTCAAAACTGACCGCAATACTAACTGGCAACGGACAAAACAACGACACAGGTGAGAGAAAGGTGGCACACACTTTGGAAGATATTTGTTATCGTTGCTTTTAACATTGTTGTGAAAACTGTCCAAACAACCACGCCATTAATTAAAGTCTGACCCAGTTTCAGCACTTGGAGGGGGGGGGGGGAAACAAATTCAAATGCATTTCTTTGAGTGGGGGGGGGTGTTGAGGTCTCTTAGTTCCAGTTCCATACTTTGAGGAAGAGGCTGTGATGGTTCCATCTATTTTCATCTAGACTAAGCAACCATATGGAAAAAAGACTCTGCTGTTACCAGCCCAGTAGAGAGGACAGTTCAGTAATCTATGTCTCAATGTCCTCTGCAGCTGGTAATTTCAAAAGCACAAAGATTCTGTTTCTGTGCCTTACACAGATAGGCAAAGATGCACATCTCTTACTCACTTGATTGGGGTGGGGGGGCACCTTTTTTTTGTTTGTTTTGGACAGGGTCTCATATGTAGCCTAGACTGGCCTCAAATTTAAGATCTTCCTGGCTGAGTTCCTGAACATTGAGATTATAGGTGTGGGCTATCATGCATGGCTGTGGGACATTTCTTTTTTGTTTTTTTTGTATTTTTGAGACAGGGTCTCCCTATAGCTCCAGCTGTCTTGGAACTCACTCTGTAGACCAGGCTGGCCTTGAACTCACAGAGATCCCCCAGAGTGCTGGGATTAAAGGCGTGCGCCACCCGGGCCTTGAATGTATCTCTTAAAATGTGCATGGGTTTAAACCTTAATCTCCTGCGCAAGAGTTGGAAGTGGGAGCCTCGTAAGTGGTGGAATAAGGGTGCTGGGGAGATGTCTTGGTTGAAGTGCTTACTGTACAACCATGAAGACCTGAGTATGATCTCCAGCACCTCTGAAAACAAAACAAAATAGGACATCTTGGCAACCACCTGTTATCCCAGGGCTTGGGGAGGCAGAGATAGAAGGATTTCTGGTGCTCACTGGCCTGACAGTCTGGTCAAATTGGTGAGCTCCAGGCTAAGTGATAGGCCCTGCTCACCCCCACCCCCACCCCCACCCCCACGGCGGAGAATGGTTGAGGAAACCAAGCATAGTCAACCTCTAGTCTCACCAGCATGCATAGGCATATGAACTTGAACACGTGCAAACACCCATTTAAAAAAAAAAAGAGAGATGGTTTAGATCTAAGGACTCTGCTTTCATGAATTGATTAATATCACTATCAAGAAAGTATAGGGTATCTTATAAGCAAGGTCAGCTCCTTCCCTCCTGCTCTCTAGTCTGTTGGCTGTTCACCATGGGATTACACAGCACCAAGGACTTTGCCTGGCACCTCAGAATTGGACTTCCTAAGTCTCCGGAAGCTTGAAAACTCAAAATTCTTTCCTTTAGAAATTACCCGATCTGGTTCTCTGTTAAAGCAACACAACGCACCAAGCCAGATTTCAATGTCAGTCATTTTTTATAATAATGAAAAATCCAAAGAGCTCTTCTGGCACTGAGGGACACCGCATGGAACAAAACATAAATGATCCCCACTTTGGGGGGTGCTCATAGTTGCCCAGGGAATTCATATTAAACAAGGCAAATATAAGGCCATGGGTGTTTATGAAGTACAGTGTCGGAACCAGGAGCTGTGTAAGCCACCAAGAACTAGTCTCACACTTGCCCATGCTCTCCATGAGAACTATGCTAGGGAGTGGCCACTAGCTGGGAACTGATCTTCAGAGCCATTGCTATTTTCTGCAGATTCCAAGCCAGGAGGGCTGTGCCTAAAGAGGGCAGGTCTGGAGTCTGTAGATTGGGACCAAGTGTGCACGTAGTCTGAGACACAAAGAGCAGGCTAGTTTCCTTTGTGCTACCCAGGCTGAGCTTATACCGGGGTCTCATAATTTGCTGGAAGGCGGCCCCACTTGCCTAGCGAGCAGCCACTACGAGAGCGACAGTCCATTTGCAGGATGCAATTTTTCAACATCTGGATGGAGCGGGAGACAAAAGGTGAAAAATAAAAGCCTGTATTAAGTTGCGGCTCCTGTAGGCGCCGGCATGCCGGAAGTGAGGCACGAGGAGTACACTAAATTTGGGGGAGCAACGCTTACACAGGCAGCTGCAGAACAATAAGCTACCTTGTAGGTAGCAGAGGATGAGTGAGGTCAGCCTGTCGCAGAAAGACCCGGGATTACAGCACCATCAGCCGCAAGCGGTCTGGCGTGGGAGCAGAGATCCAGCTGCAGAGCCCGAGGCCTGGATAGCAACCTGCAAGGTGAAAGCGGGAAAACGAACGCCCGATGGCGACCGCACGCGCAAGAAGAGTGCCGCGAGCGTGCGCACGCGCAGAGCCTCCGCCAGCCCGCGCCGAGAGCGCGGGAGAAGCCTGCCTAGCGACTGAGACCAGCCGCGTCTGGGTGAGCGCTCCCCCTTCTCTTCTCCCGGAGTGCCTTGCGCGTGGCGGGTGGGAGGGGGGAATCTAGGGAGGGAAGGGAAGGGAGATGGGAAGAGGGAGGGGAG
>VZQC01010439.1:2800567-2881091 GCA_009823505.1 Rhizomys pruinosus
GGGGAGGGGAGGTGGCGGTGGCAGCCATGTTGTTGTGAGTCTCTGTGCCTCATCCTCGGTACTTCGGTGGTTCGGAGGAGGAGGGGGAGAAGAAGGAGGTGGGGTGGGGGGGAGGGAGGTAGGAGGAGAAAGAAGACATCGCCGCCACCGGAGGCGGAGGAGGGGGAGGACGGACGGCCGAGAGCGTCGCCGCCGGTGCCCAACGGTCGGCGTCCCCGGCTGAGGCAGCGCGGCCGCAGCAGCCCCGTAAGTCAACCCGCGCTCGCTCCATCTCACGTCCTTGGACGCTGCGGGGCCTGGCTCCGGGCTTTGTGTGGCGGTCTGGGCGGGAGCAGGCCGCTGGCGGAAACCAGCCGGGCCTCGTCGGTGGTCCGGGCGGCCTGCGGCCTGGGCCGGCTCGCACAATGCCGGGGGAGGCGAGGCGGAAGGGGGTGTGCGCCGGCGGGGGAGGGGGCGCCGCTCGCCGCCTTCCCGCCTCCTTCTCGCGCCCTGCGCCTTGCTGGCCCTGCGCTCTGCCAGCTTTGGAGCCCTGGCCGCCGCAGGCCGCAGGATCCCGGAGTCGGGGAGCAGCAGCACTACGGAGCGGGGGCAACGTGCGAGCTGGAAGTGGGTGAAGCGGAAGGAGCAGTGTGGTGAAACCGCGTGTGTGTGCTGGGTGTTCTCGAGGCTCTCGTGTGTCCATGGTAAACCCGCACGGACAGATGTGGGCATGAAAGAAACCCGGGCTGGGTTCGGCCTGCCCAGGTGCCTTAAGTAAGGAGCATTGTTTTCGTTGGAGGAACACCTTTGGATACTTGGAAGAACGGGTAACTAAGGACAAATTAGCGACTTCAGATATTTAAGCAATAGTTTGGGGTGAGAATAGGGTCACCTTCTGAGGGAAATAAATTGTATCAAGTTTATGCCCAAACACGTGTATGCAATTCCCCGGAACAGAGCTATAGAAACCTCATTTTTTCTTAACTTAGAATGAAAAGTCATTCTAACATATTTAAACTTTTGGATTGCGGACATTTTAGGTGTGACAATTCAGATTTTTAAGAAATCTGGAGGCAGAAGTTTATGGTAAAGTATTTTAGGGAAAAAATGATTTTAAATGCCTAACAGGATGTAATATCGGTTATACTGTGTGTCAGGAAGTCAGTTTTAATATCGGTAAAGATACTGTGTGTCAGGAACGCAGATTTAATAAAGGGAGCTACCTTAACATTTTAAAAGCTTGTTCACCGCTTAGATTCGTGACTTTTTCCCACCGCGTGAATTGGACGATTTAGGAAATTCTGGCTAAGAATCTTGTTAAAAATACAAGGATGGATATTTTTAATTGGTTAATAATAAGCCTCTGCTGTTAGTCTTTTATTATCCTGCTTTTTATAAATTACATGTGAACAATCATAAATAATTGCCAGCATTTTCTTTATGCAAGAATGTCTTTCTAAAATTCGTTTTTGGTGAAATCAAGTTTTGTAGAGCTGCCTTTTGGCGCTTTGAAGGAAACAGTTGTACACAGAAAAGTTAAAGTAATTTTAAAGTTAGTATTTCAAAAACCTGCTATGATATTGGGGTTTTTTTTTGTTTAGTTTTCTTCTGTGTATAAGTCTAGCTGATTTTACCTATAACTAGATTTGTCATGAACACATTTAAGCCTTTTCTGACATATTAAGCTGTTTTAATACAATTTTCTTTGTCTTGACTCCAAAGTTCTTAGTTGGCTCAGTACATAATAAGACTTTAAAGTAACTTTTTCTTAAAATTTTTATTATATTTTTGTGTGAATTTTCTCTGTGTGGGGTGTTGCTATGAGGTCCTAGAACTACTTGTGGGTGGGAGTCTGTGCTTTCCTTCCAACTTGAAGGTCCTGTGGATGGAACTCAGCTTGTCAGGCTTGGAAGCAAGTGCTTTCTTTATCTCATGAGCCTGTCTTGCAGGCCCAAGATTTTAAAGTAACGTTTCAACACATTATAACTTGAATTCTCTTTCTTTTGACTCTTTCATACTTGGTTATAAATCTTTCTGCTATTGAAAGATAATTTGTCTTTGAGTATATACTTAATGTAAGTTAGCAGAAGTAATTACAGTAAGTGATTTAGGCCAGGTCTGACAGTCTTCTCAGTGATCACACTGTGTGTATTTTCGTGCACATGCTCACTGATCTATACAATAGTAAGCTTGGAAACCACGACATTGTGCATGCTAAGGTGAGAGCTCTGGCACCCAGCTACATACTCAGCCCGGCGTTGTCTGGCGTTTTTTTTATGTACAGTGACAGGATCTTTGTAATTTGAGGTCGAAGTTGGTTCATGTCTCCTGTGCTCAACTTCTTCATACTTTCTGATTTCATTGGGTTTCTTAAAGCAGGAAAAATTCTATTTTTTCATATTTGTAAAAACCCACGGTTATTTAAAATACAGTATCTGAATACTCAAATCTCACATGGGTTTGTCTTATTTGTAATCATAGCTTGAGACCAGTTTACTAATGGGTTAAAGTGCCAGGCGTGGTGGCGAACACCCATAATAGCCCCAGCACTTGTGAAGCAGAGGCAGGCAGATCTCTGTGAGTTCAAGGCCAGCCTGGTCTACAAAGTGAGTTCCAAGACAGCTGTGGCTACAGGGAGACCCTGTCTCAAAAAGATCCACCCCCCCCCAAAAAAAAAGAAAAGAAAAAAAGCCTAATGGGTTAATGTAAAAATTACACTTATTGCTGGGTACATTGGCTTGTGACATATTTCTTAGTTTTTTTTTAATTTTTTATTTATTTCTGTATGTGTATGAATGTACTGTCTGCATGCAAGTCTGTGCACCCGTGTCGTGCAATGCCATGGAGGTCAGAAGAGGGTATCTGACTCCCCTGGAACTGGAGTTCTCCTTGAATTGGAGTTTCAGACGGTTCTCGGCCACCATGTGGGTGCTGGGGATCGAACCCTGGTCCTCTGCAAGAGTGGTCGGCGCTAACCGCTAGGCCATTAGTGTTTTTTAAGAAGGCATGAAAATTGTCAGGTTTGCACTTGCTGTCTTTTCTCCTTGCTCTTCTATGAGGTGAATTGCAAGAGGGAACTAAAAACTGCAGAACTCTTTTCCTTTTTCTGGGAGTTTGCCTTTGCAGAATATGTGCTATGTTTCATGAGACTAGTAGGAATGACTGCCTTTTTGTAAAGGGCTGGAGAGTAGTCTTCCAATGCTTCCTGTGATTTTGTTAGGTTAATTACTGGCTCTGGTATTAGAGGAGCCCCTTTGGCCTAGGCCTGAATTATGCCTTTCAGTGTAGTCTTTATCAGGAGTAAAGATCTTTGGATTACCATCAGTCTAACTCAAGTCTCTCAGGTTCTGAATTCTGGTATGATAGAAAAAAGTTTCTGGCAGGCTTGGTGGCACATGCCTTTGATCCCAGCACTATGGAGGCAGAGGCAGGCAGATCTCTGTGAGTTCAAGGCCTGCCTGGTCCACATATTGAGCTCCAGGCCAGCTGGGACCAAAGGGAGACCCTGTCTCAGTAGACCAAAAAAAAAAAAAAATACTGCTCTTTGTGGTTGAAATGTGAATTACAGAGATATTTTCAGACTTTTCCAGTAAGTGAAGTGCTATAGAATTATTTAGATAGGTACATGATAAATGCTTTCTCTTAATATTTTAGGCAATAGTATATTTAGAGATAAAGTTCATATTTTCTTCCAGTAATTTCAAGAGATAGAATTTCTTTATATATAGATTTGAGATTTGCCTAACTAACAATTATCAACTTCTAGAGTGTCATTTGAATGAAATTCTGAGCACACTTCTTTTTAATTAATTTTTTTTTTTTTTTTTTTTTTTTTTTTTTTTTTTTGTCTTTTTGAGACAGGGTCTTCCCTGTAGCCCCCAGCTGGCCTGAAGTCACTCTGTATGCAGGTTGGCCTTGAACGTCACAGAGATTCACCTGCCTCTGCTTCCCAGTGCTGAGGATTAAAGGGATGCACCACCATCACGCAAGCTTTACTTTTTTTTATTTCTTTTTTTTTTTTTTTTTTTTTTTTTTTTGTTTTTTTTTTTTTTTTGCTTTCCTGAGCCCCACTGGCCTGGGAATCTCCTCTAAACGACCAAGGCTGGCCTTGAAACAACTCACAGAAGATCCATTCTGACCTCAGCCCTCCAAGCCGTTAGGATTGAAAAGGCCGTGCACTACCACTGACCCAGTTTAAAGACCACAGTTCTTAGCCTCCATGGGGGGAGCTGGGAATCGAAACCTGGGTCCTTGCAGAGCATGTCAGTGCTCTTAATCATGAGCATTCTCTCCAGCCCCCTATTGATTTTTAATGTAAAATTTGTTTGGCCCTTACCTGGCTTTTTTTTAGTCTAAAATGGTTTAAGGAATTTAAAATGATTGGGTATTTAAGCAGGTTGACAGAAGGACAGTTTCTTTAGTCTGTGTTTGATGTTTAATTACTGTGAAATTTAATCCTTTTCAAGTTACGTGTCACTGATTTTCACTTTTCTTTTCTCTTGTGGAGAGATAAAAGATTGGAGTTGGAATATTTGGAGAATATTCCAAAAGTGTTATACCTTATGTACATATTACTGTAGCTGCAACTATGAAAAGAGAAGCTAGCCAGGTATGGTGGTGCATGTTTTTGGTCCCAGCACTCTAGAGGCAGAGGCAGGCGGATCTCTGAGTTCAAGGCCAAGTTGGTCTACATATGTCACAGTATAGCCTATAGCACCAAATCCCTTTCAGAAAACACATTTTGGGGGGGAGGCGAATGCAGCATTCTGACACCTTAGCTACCTCCTTTCAGGTGTGAAATAGCTTCACTTTTTTTGGGTGGGAGGCTTTTTTGAGACAGGGTCTCCCCATAGTTCCAGCTGGCCTGTCTCTGCCTCAAACAGTGCTGCATTAAAGGCATGGGGTCGGAGTGGAGAGATGGCCTAGCGCGTTTAAGAGAGGCGACCGCTCTTGCAGAGGACCCGGGTTCGATCACCCAGCACCCACATGGCGGCCGAGAACCGTCTGAAACTCCAGTTCAGGAGAACTCCAGTTCCAGGGAATCTGAGACCCTCTTCTGACCTCCGCGGGCATTGCACGACACGGTGCAAAAATAATAAAATTGCTAACAATAATAAATAAAATTACAAAAAAATTAAAAAAAATAAAGACATGGGTCATCATGCCGGAATTTTTCATTTTTAAAATATTAGATTCTGGGTTGGAGAGATGCTGTGGTTAAGAGTGCTGATTGCTTTTTTTACAAGGACCCGGGTTTGTTTCAGCACCACATGGTGGATAAAACCATCTTAGGCCGGAGCAGGTGGTAAACTCCCTTAATCCCAGACTTGGGAGGCAGGAGCAGGTGGATCTTGAGTTCAAGCCACTGGTCTACAGGACACAGGCCAGCGGGACTATAGGGAGCCGACCAAAAAAAAAAAAAAATAATAGATGTATGGTTCTTGGCATGAGCTTCAAGTGACAATGTTAGGTCACAGTGTCAAAATGTTGGACACCCCTGAAAGGAGTAGAACCTGTAACAGACTGGTGACAATATGACTGTGGGAAATGACGAAAATTTACTATATCTAGTTAAGTGAATGGGACCTGATAGGTTATTGATTTCTGGCTAGATGTTACTGTCAAGAGAGAATTTTCTTATGGCTTCTGCAGAACACCGTCAGTGTGCTGGATGATCAGAGAACAAGTGTGGTCAAGACCACTTGTTATTAGGTTTCTCGTCTTTTTTCTTTTCTGTTTTTTTTTTTTTTTTTTTTTGGTCTTTTCAACAGGTGACCGCTGCCGAATCACGATGAGGCTATCCTGACTACAAGATTCTCGCCTCCCAGTTGCTGTACGTCCCCCCACACCGCTTTGTCTAAAGTGTTATGATGTGTGTCTATAGTGCTTGCTGCAGCGACAGATCAGACTTGGAACGATGCGTTAGTGCAAGGCGGCAACGATCGTCTTTAAGCGTGGCTAACTCTGATCATTTCCGTGACCCTTGATCCATGCCCTACTACCGGGGCTACGTTTTGCTTATCCCTACCTGGAGCATGGGGGATAGCAGTTCTGGATTGACTAGTCCTACCTAATGTCATTTGGCATCTTCTAAAGACTAAGGGATTAGAGAGTCTTAACTAAGATGTAGATGTTTTTATTCATACATTGAAAGTAAGTTGAATGTAGAGGCAAGGTAACCCCTAAGGATAGACCTGTCAGAGATACTTAAAATGGTAAGCAGAGGAAAGAAGTAGACTGGATTATTTTATTCTTATTAACTATCAAAAAATTAAATACAGGTAGAACTTACTTGAATACCTCTGGTATTTTATATTTGTATTCTTTAGTTAAATGCAAGACATCTTTGTTTTGTTGTATAGTAGAATCTGAATCTTTATTCCCAGTTCAGCATAAAGTTTTGAAGTTGAGAGTGGTTCTACCTCTTAAGTTTTCCTTACATGTGTTTTTGGGACTCTTTGAAGGCATAGTCTACATATCCTAGGCTAGTCTGGGATTCCCGATGAGTATGAACTTTTATGTATAGTCCTCCTAGCTTTGTGTCACAAGTGCTGAGTTTATAGGCACACCACCATACCTGACTTGGACCCTTTTATTAAAGCATAATTATAGTTGGTTTTCAAAGATTGGAGATCTTAGGTGCTTTTATTTCATTTCTAAATTCTGTGGCTCCTATACCAGCAAAGGATAAGTAAACCCTCACTAAAGATAAATTACCCATTTTTATCAGAATTCTTGTTGAGAAAATATTCATAGAACATTATTTGAAAGACATTTGTTTTCTGAATATTCTTTTTGTCAAGTGAAACTAACAAACCATATTTGTTCAGGGATTGGAGACTTGTGCCACATTGTCTTTAGATGTTGGTAATGGTTCTTGTTTTTAAGAAATTTATAGTAAGAGGAAGAAGATTAAGCTTCTGATTTTAGTACATTATAGTAACTGTCATAGGTAGTATTACAAAAGTGCTGTGGACTCTTAGAGAATATAGTAGTCAGGAAAAGTTTTCCACAAGTGGTATAGCTGAGTTTTTTTTTTTTTTTTTTTTTGGTATGTTGAATGTACGTCTGCATGTAGGTTTGTTGAACGTGTCATGCAATTGCTCGGAGGTCAGAAGAGGGTCCTCCGATTCCCCTGGAACTTGAGTCTCCTGGAATTGGAGTCACGATGGTTCTTTTTTTTTTAAATTTTTTTTTATTAATTTTATTATTTTAATGTGTATTGAATGTACTGTTCATTGCAAGTTGTGCACCCGTGTCGTGCACACGCCGCGGAGGTCTGAAGAGGTCTCGGATTCCCCTGGAACTGGAGTTCTCTGGAATTGGAGTTTCAGGAGGCTCTCAGCCCCATGTGGGTGCTGGGATCGAACCCGGGTCTCTCAGAGAGCGGTCGGCGGCTCTTAACCGCTAGGCCATCTCTCCAGCCCGTTACAGATGGTTCTTAGCCGCCATGTGGGTGCTGGGGATTGAACCCCAGTCCTCTGCAAGAGCAGTCGTCTTAACCGCTAGGCTATCTCTCCAGCCCAGCTGAGTCTTAAAAGATTTAGAGATGTCAGGCTTGGTGACCTGGCTCAGTAGATAAAGGCACTTAAGTTTGTTCCCCTGAACTTGTGAAAAGATGGAAGGACAGAACTGACTCCACCAAATTGTTCTGACCTACACTTGCATCATGTACACTTACACAATGATAATAATAATAGATATAGAGAAGTTAGTTTAGTAAGAAGTAAATAAAATATAGCATTAAGCCAGAGGGATTAAATATGTGTGATGATCCTGATGGGGGAGAATTGGCAGAAGATATGACTAGAGAAAGAGGAGCCCACTCTAATGGAAGGGGTCATCTAATATGGGTACTCCTGTAGACTTTGGACGGCAAGGATTATAGTCTAGAGGAAGAGTAGACTAAAGTAATAGCCTGACAGCTGGTGTGGTGCGCATGCCTTTAATCCTGCACTCGGGATGTAGAGGCAGGAGGATCTTTGTGAGTTCAAGGCCAGCTGGTCTAAAGGGCAAGTGTCAGAGCAGCTGGGGGTACAGGGAGACCTGTCTCGAAAAGACAAAATAATAAATAATATAAATAAATAAATAAATAAATAAATAAATAAGACCTTGTCTGGAAAGACCAAAAAATAAATAAATAAATAAATCTGGAAAAGACCAAAAATAAATAAATAAATAAATAAATAAATAAATATAAAGTAATAGCCTGAAACTCTTACAAGATTATTATGGAATTGTTTTCTCTGGTTAATGTTAGGATTTAGGTATATAATGTTTCTTTGAGGAACTGAACAGAAAAAAAAAGTTAATGAAACTTTGTGTCTGTTACTGAAATGTTATTGAACTTAGTGCCTGTTACAGTCACTAAGCAGTAGTGTCACAATAGTAATTATTTTATTTTTTTACTTTTATTTACAAAATTTTTTAATTTATACTTTTATGTAGTGTACTGGGTCTGTGCATGTAGGTTTTGTGCACCGTTGTTGTGCAATGGCCATGGAGGTCAGAAGAGGGTGTTGGATTCCTCTGGAACAGGAGTTCTCCTGGAATTGGAGTTACAGACGGTTCTCAGCCACCATGTGGGTGCTGGGGATCAAACCTGGGTCCTCTGCAAGAGCAGTTGGTGCTCTTAACCGCTAGGCTATCTCTCCAGCCCAAGAGTATTTTTTTAAATATTAATGCTAGGAAATAAGGTTACCTCCAGGGAATAGGTATGTTATCTTTTTTTTTTTACCCTTCATGTTTATTTTCCAAATCTATTTTTAAGAAGTCAGCAAACCATCGGGTGTGTGGCACATGCCTTTAATCCTAGCACTTGGGAGGCAGAGGCAGGTGGATCTTTGTGAGTTCAAGGCCAGCCTGGTCTACAGAGTGAGTTCCAGGACAGCTGGGGCTCCAGGGAGACCCAGCTGTCTCGAAACCCCCCCCCCAAAAAAAAGGAAGAGCTTATTGTGCTTGTGGTTTCAGAGGGATAAAGAATCCCATCATGGCAGGGAGGCATGGCAGGAGGCAGCTGAACAGAAAGCTGAGCACTTAAAGCAGGCACAGAAAGCAAAGAGAGCAAAACTGAAAATGGGCAAGGTTGTCTATCAAAGGCCATCCATGCTTCCTCTAGCAAGGCCACACATCAGTGCCATGAACTGGGGCACATATCCAAATACTTGGAGCTTATGCGTGCGTTCCTCATTCAAACCACTGCAGGATCTAAAGCTATTCCTTGCATATGTGGAAATATTTTCTCTAGTTAGGTTTCATGCCAACATTTGGACTTCAAAAATGACGATGGGGTACAGAATGTGGAGGGAAAAGGGAGAAACTCCAGTATTTACATCTAAGCATTCCTCACAGTGATACCTAATTCATCAAAGGATAAATCAGTATATATCAGATAATTACTTGATATTTGTTGGACCAAAGGATGCTCACTGCTAGCTCAGCCTGAAGCCAACCTGTACCAGTAAATCTTATATATTCTAATTAAAAAAATTATTTTACTATTTTTATTTTACCGTATGACTATATTGCCTGCATGTGTGTAAGTGTACCCGTGTTGTACAGTGGTGCCCACAGAGGTCAGAAGAGGGTGTCAGATCCCCTGGAACTGGAGTTTTGGATGGTTGTTAACCGCCATGTGGGTGCTGGGAGGGTGTCAGATCCCCTGGAACTGGAGTTTTGGATGGTTGTTAACCGCCATGTGGGTGCTGGGAATGGAAACCTGGTCCTCTGCAAGAGCAGCCAGTACTCCTAATGCCTAAGCCATCTCTCTCCAACCCCAATCTAAATTAAATTAATAAGCAGTCTTTTATTTACCCCAACTAGCATGATCCTAACTACCTTTAATCCCAGCACTGGGGAGGCAGGGGCAGGTGGATCTTTTAAGTTCAAAGGCAGCCTGTCTGCATAGTGAGTTTCAGGCCACCTGGGGCTGCAGGGAGACCCTGTCTTAAAAGAAAAAATAAAAAAGAAAGAAAAAGAAAAATGTTTTTCTGACATTTCTTTACAAGTCATGATATATAGTCTGTTTGGATGAATTATTTTAGGAAAAGATCTAGTCTTTTCACATTGTAGTTAACTTATATATTCTGTTGATAAGTCATAGAAACCAGTTATTTTTTAAAGTTATTTTATGTGTGTGAGTGTATTGCCACATGTATGTAAGTACAATGTCTTGCAATGCCTGTGGAGGTCAGATGAGGCATTGAATCCCTTGGAACTGGAGTTACAGATGGTTATTAGCCACTGTGGGTGCTGGGAATGGATCCCAGGTCCTCTGCAAGAACATCTAGTACTTTTGACTGCTGAGCCATCTCTCTAATACCGAAAAACCACTTATTATTATTATTATTTTTTTTTTTTGGTCTTTTTGAGACAGGGTCTCCCTGTAGCCCCAGCTGTCCTGGAACTCACTCTGTAGACCAGACTAGCCTTGAACTCACAAAGATCCGCCTGCCTCCGCCTCCCAAGTGCTAGGATTAAAGGTGTGCACCACCACGCCCGGCAAAACCACTTATTTTTAATCATTACATGTAGTATATTGTTAATTGCCATATGAAGATGTATGGAATGCTATCTATGTAAGCTTGTTTTGTGATTTTACATTTATCCATTTTTAAATATTTTTCCAACATAAGAGCTGTGTGAGAAATAGTCCAAAAATTAAAGTAAAGGCTATGTTGCCGTCGCTTTTCATGTACACATGTGCTCATGTCCTGTTTTTATTAAATTTGGATGGTAGAAGCAGAGTTGTTGGTTTGTCTTTTTATTTACTGTCCTGGAGTGTTATTATAATTTTCTCTCCCCTATAATAATATTCTTACTATCCTTTTTGGCTCCGTTCCTTATTTCAAGATTCACAAACACTGATGATATTACCAAATAGTTGTTGAAATTGTAGTAGTTTTTTTCTCTCTAAATTCTGATTTAGTCTAAAGGGTGTGCTATATTAGTTTTTTAAAATATATTTTATTTATATTTATTTTTCATGTGTATGAGTGTTCTGTCTGCATGTATGTAAGTGGACCCATATTGTACAATGCCTGCAGAGGCCAGAAGAGGGCATCTTATCCCCAGAACTGGAATTACACAGTCTTTTAGTCGCTGTGTGGTTGCTGGAATCCAAACCCAGGTCCTGGAAAAGCAGCCAGTGCCTTTAATTGCTGAGCCATCTCTCCAGCCCCTATATTGTTAATATTAAAAAATAGTAATTAAATATTACAAAATTTAAGAGAAAGATTGATTGTGGTGGGTTTTATAGCTTAAAAGCAGTATTTGAGTCAACTTTAAGGGATTTGGGATACTTAGACATGAAGAGATAGAACTGTTAAGGTGTTTTCCAAGTGACTAAAATAGTGCAAGCTAAGAGAAGGTCTTTAGAGAGTATTCGCTTTTTTTTTTTTTTATTTTTATTAGTGCAACCTGAGGTCATTCAATGCCGCGGAGGCAGAAGAGGCATTTGGATTCCCCTGGAACTGAGTCAGAGTCAAAGATGGCTGGAGAGATGGCCTAGCGCGCTAAGAGCAGCGCCGACGCTCTTGCAGGAGGACCCGGTTCGATCACCCAAGCACCCACAGGCGGCCGAGTAGAAACCGTCTGAAAACTCCAGACTCAGGAGAACTCCACTTCCAGGAGAAATCAGCAGGATCCACCCTCTTCTGACGCTCCGCGCATTGCACGACACGGGTGCACAGACTTGCATGCAGACAGTACATTCGTACACATACAGAAATAAATAAAATTAAAAAAGAAAAAAGATGGTTCTTAGCCGCCATGTGGGTGCTGGGATCAAACCCTGGTCCTCTGCAAGAGCAGTCAGCACTGGCACTCTTAACCGCTGAGCCATCTCTCCAGCCCCGAGAGTATTAGCTTTTTGTAGCTGTAGCAAATACCAGAAACAGAAACTGTTTACCTACCTTCCTTCCTTCCTTCCTTCCTTCCTTCCTTCCTTCCTTCCTTCCTTCCTTCCTTCCTTCCTTCTTTCCTTCCTTCCTACTTCTCCAGTTAGGGCTGCTTCTTGATGTTTCCATTAGCTCTCAATAATGCTATCAGATTATGGATCCATTAGTATATTAATCCATTTATGAAGAAATGAGCCATCATGATCCAGTTACTTCCCTAAAACTCCACCCCTGAACATTGCATTGGGAACTTCAGTACATAAACTTTTGTTTTGTTTTGTTTTTTTTTTTTTTGGTCTTTTCGAGACAGGGTCTACATAAACCTTTTGAGGATAAACTTCATATTCAAAACCATAGTATGAACTGAGTGGTGGATTGTTTTGTTGTTAGGGGCTTTTGGAGTTTTCATTGTTTGGATTCCTCTGCCATTTAGTAACTTTCTCTAGAGAAATGGCCACCGTTTCCTAATTTGTAGGAATATAAACCCTTAGTTGGATTATAGTACTAGATTAGACTATATTAAACCAAGAACGATTCTGTCATGAAATTGAATGAGAGATTTCATTAACCACTCTTCTCTCTCTCTCTCTCTCTCTCTCTCTCTCTCTATCTATCTATCTCTATCTCTCTATCTATCTATCTTTGAGACAGGGTCTCTTTTTAGCCTCCATCCCACAGAGATTCTCCTGCCTCTGCTTCCCGAGTGTTGGGATTAAAGGTGTGTGCCACCATGCCTAACTCCATTTATTATTGTGGTGGAAAAGTCTGATTAAAAATTAGGCCTAACAGAGACATGCTGTAGAGCATTTATTGCCTAGTTGACAAAGCTGCTTCTGAAGGCTCGTGGTTCTGTTCCTTTGACATTATGCACTTTTATAATAAGTGTGTGTTAATGCTATATGACAAAATGCTCTGATTCTTAGTGCCAAAGGTTCAATTCAGTGTGGCGGCTAAGAACCGTCTGTAACTCCAATTCCAGGAGAACTCAAGTTCCAGGGGAATCGGAGACCCTCTTCTGACCGCGGCATTGCACGACACGGGTGCACAGACCTACATGCAGACACTACACTCATACACATACAAAAATAAATAAAAATTTTTAAAAAATTAAAAAAAATAACTGAACACTCATCCATTTGTGCTCTTTTTTTTTTTTTAAATGGTGCTTAAAGAGCCCATCCTTTGCAGGTCATCAATGTTGTTCCTTAGGCATTTTATCTTTGCTCAATTGAAGAATAGTGTCTTGTTTCATGGTTTTTGAATTTGTGTCTAATGCACATTTTAACACAATAGATGTGATGCATTGTGTAGCTACAGTTTTATGGAAAAGTAAATCTTGTAGGAGTTGTTTTTCAGATCTTCAATAAATTTTTTCTTTAAATTAAAAAAAAAAATTAGGCCCAATGATTAACACAGAGACCCTCAGTTGGTCAGTGTGCAGAGACTGTATAGTGCTCAGCCCTAAATGGGACACCTATATCACACCCTCTTTTTGCAAGTCTTAGGGATCATATGGCAGAGGTGGGTGGAAATAGTGTAAAAGCCAGGTGGTAGTTGAATACAAGAAAACTATTGTCTGGACACAAAAGGGTAGTTGTACATATGAACCCACAGCACTTGTGACAACGTGCACAACACCTAGACAAACCCAAGCCAGACAAAACACCAGCCTGAGGATCTTTTGGCAGTTGATAGCTGCTGGGGGAGAGAGTCAGTTTTCTTAAAAGGTATAATGCCTGGTAGGTCAACCAGATTCGGATGGACCCGTACCCAAGAGCATTTAGGGAACACAAATTAGACTTGATAGGCCTTTAAAAAAATGGGAGGGAAAATAACAGTGGACATGAAGTGTAGGGGGTTATTGTGGTAGAGATTGAGAGGAGTTCTGAATATGTACATTATATTAGTACATTATATTAGTCAAAACTTTGAGGAAATTAATAAGTGAAATTCATACAATAGCTGGGACTCTAAGCCAATTAACCTTAAGAAGAGACAGACATCTTTACAAGCAGCATTTCATTAATCCGTTTAAGGAAAAAGATTTTTCCCAAATTGTGTATCTACACCTTAGCCTCAGCTTTTATTTATTTTAAATTTTGCGTATGAATTTTTTCTTTCATGTATGTAAGTGCACTACATGGATGTAATGTGGAATTACAAACGGTTCCTAGCTACTGTGTGAGGGCTGGGAATCAAATCTGGGTCCTCTTCAAGAGCAACTCATGTTCTTAACTGTTGCTCCATCTCTCCAATCCCCCAAATGCTCAAGTTTTTTGTTTTTCTTTTTTGTCTTTTTAAGACAGGGTCTCCCTGTAGCTGGAATTAAAGGTGTGCGCCACCACAGCCAACAAGGCTCAGGTTTGGGGTTTTTTTGTTGTTGTTGTTGTTTTTGTCTTTTTGAGATTGAATCTCCCTTTAGTCCCAGCTGGCCTGGAGCTCCCTATGTAGACCAGGCTGGCCTTGAACTCACAGAGATCTGCCTGCCTCTGCCTCCTGTGTGCTGGGATTGAAGGTGTGCACCACGACGCCCAACAAGGCTCAGTTTTAAATGTTTTCTTCATATATTCTGTGTTTGTGTAGTGAATTGCATATATGTGTCCATGGGGTGGGTACACACACACATTCGTGTGTGAATATGGAGGCCAGAGGTAGACATCGAATGTTTTTTTCTTGTTCTTGACCTTTTTTTAAGACAGACTCCTTTTTTGAAACTGAACTCAATGATTTTGCAAGATTAGCTGGCCAGCAAGTCCTACTAGGAATCATCCTTTCTCTCCCTTCCCGGCGCTGAGGTTGAGTGCATCCTCATGCTTGCATGGCAAGCAGTTTACTGACTGATACATTCCTTATATGGTCTCCTGTTTCTGTTTTTTGTTTTAGACAGGGTCTCCCTTGCAGTCCCAGCTGGCTTGAAACTCACTATGTAGACCAGGGTGACCTTGAACTCACAGAGATTGACCTGCCTCTGCCTCAAGTTCTGGGATCAAAGATTTTTTGGGGGTATTTTCAAGACAGGGTCTCCCTGTAGCCCCAACTGTCCTGGAACTCACTCTGTAGACCAGGCTGGCCTTGAACTCACAAAGATCCACCTGCCTCTGTCTCCCAGGTGCTAGGATTAAAGGCGTGCGCCACCATGCCCAGCAAAAATATTCTTTTTTTTTAAATTTTTATTTATTTATTTTTATGTGTATGAATGTACTATCTGCATGTAGGTTTGTGCACTTGTGTCGTGCAGTGCCGCAGAGGTCAGAAGAGGGTGTCCGATTCCCCTGGAACTGGAGTTAAAGACGGTTCTTAGAAGTCTCCATGTGGGTGCTGGGGATCGAACCTGGATCCTCTGCAAGAGCAGTCGGGGCTCTTAACCGCTATGCCAACTCTCCAGCCCTGAAAATATTCTGTAGAACTTTGGAGATCACTAATTCTGTGATTAAGTTCATTGAAATAGTAGAAAGGAGCTTTTTGTTAATAATACATCATATGGGGCTGGAGAGATGGCTCTGCTATAAAAGCACTGACTGCTCTTCCAGAGGACCTAGTCAGTTCCCAGGGCCCACTTAGTGGCTAACAATCTTCTATAATTCCAGTTCCTGGGACTCTGGCACCCTCTTCTGGTTTCTGAGGGCTTTGGACAATTCGGGTATGCATACATACATACATACATACATACATACATACATATAAAATAACATTAGGAAAACTGAAAAGAATGCCTTATAAGCAGCTTAAGTTCACTGTTTATTTACTTGCATTTATTTGAATTTCTTAGTTTTTTAACTTTTTAAAAAATTTTTATTTTTTTAAATTTTAAATTTTATTTATTTCTATATGTGTATGAATGTACTGTCTGCATGCGGGTCTGCGCACCTGTGTCGTGCAATGCCACAGAGGTCAGCAGAGGGTGTCGGATTCCCCTGGAACTGGAGTTCTCCTGGAATTGGAGTTCCAGACGGTTCTCAGCCGCCATGTGGGTGCTGGGGATTGAACCCGGGCACTCTTAACCGCTAGGCCATCTCTCCAGCCCCAAATTTCTTAGAGTTTTATGTAAGTTTATTGTAATTGTAAAAGATAGTGTCCAAATATAGAGGATCAGTTTAGAGAAGTAGTGTCGGTGGGAAGTTGGATTCGTGGTCATTTTGTGTTAGTAAATGCCTTCGGCATTCCAAAATATTTGAGTGAGTTTTCTCGTTTGATCTTGTGGGTTGTGGGGATTGGAATTAGGTTGTGAAGCTTGGCTACAAGTGCCTTTACCTGCTTAGTTACCCTGCTAGCCTCAAATTTTTGAATCTTTAAAAATATTTTTTTATTTTTATGTGTATGAAGGTTAATTCCTGCATGTGTAAGTGTACCAGTTTTGTGCAGTGCCTGAAGAAGACAGAGAGGGCATTGGAGATCTCCTGGAACTGGAGTTACAGACAATTGTTAGCAGTCATGTGGTTGCTGGGATGTTCTTAACCTCTGAGCCATCTCTCCAGCCCCCTTGATTTTTTTTTTTTTTTTTGTCTTTTTGAAACAGGGTCTCCCTATAGTCCCAGCTGGCCTAGAGCTCACTCTGTAGACCAGGCTGGCCTTGAACTCACAGAGATCCACCTGCTTCTGCCTCCCTAGTATGGATTAAAGGCATGCACCACCACGCCCAGCTCAAAGATGGTTCTTAGCCATGTGGGTGCTGGGAATCAAACCCAGGTCCTCTGCAAGAACAGTTGGTGCTCTTAACCCCCAAGCCATCTCTCCAGCCACCCCGCCTTTGAATCTTATATTAGTTGTGGAAACTATCACAGTACTTAGCCAAGTTATTTCTTGAGGATATATTTTTCTCACATCATTAGTAATAATCTGCCTACTGAGAAACTGTTTAGACTGAAGAAAAATAAATGCTGCCATTCTTTTGCTAAGAAACAAACACAATCTCAACCTTTTTTATTCAAAATTACCTTAATTTGTAAATTGAGTCTTTGTCTGGAAAAGTTTCTATTCCATGAAGCTTTTGTGCTATATTTCCTGTTAGCAAATGCAAATCTTTATTAAAGGAAATGATGCCTCAAGTTTTAACACAGTGAAAAATTTGAAGATACAATTTACACGCCAATCAGGTCTTTTGCCAGCTTGCCTTTAATCCCAGCCCTGTAAAGCCAGAGGTATGTGGATCTCTGGTGACCCAGTCAATAAATAATTAAATAAATAAAATAAATAAATTTTATGTTCAAGATGTGTCATAACTCTGAATCTTTTCTTAAAATAGCCAGTTCATTATTAGGTAGCCAGTTACTTAGATTGTATTGCTAGTCAGGAGAAAAAGAATCCCTTTCTCTAAGATCTAACCATTTTGTGTAGTCATTAAATTCATGTGATACTTTAATTATTTCTATGTCATTGGATAACATTAGCATTTTCAGGTGTGTTAAGAGATAGTAGGTTGGCATTTGTTGTTAAGAAAAAAAAACAAGTTGGTATATTGACCTCTCCCTCTTTAGTGATTATCAATATGGAAATTATAACAGGAGAGTTGAAAAGTGTTCCTATACCTTTGTATTTCCCATGCAGGGTCTTCCTCAGGGGTAGCAGATGGATTTTGAAAGTTGAGTTTAAGAGCTACTTTGTTTGCATGTGTGTAGGGTGTATTTTATTTTATTTTATTTTATTTTATTTTATTTTATTTATTTTATTTATTTTATTTTATTTTATTATTTTATTTTATTTTATTTTATTTTATTTTGTCTTTTTGAGACAGGGTCTCCCTGTAGCTCTGGGTGTCCTGGAACTCACTCTGTAGACCAGGCTGGCCTTGAACTCACAGAGATCCACCTGCCTCTGCCTTCCAAGTGCTAGGATTAAAGGCCTGCGCCACCACACCCGGAGTTGTTTACTTTTTAATGTTTCTCCTGTAGCCTAATTAGGCTTTTCAAAGATAAAAATCATTTCTGTTTCCATTTGATCCAAAAAATCCTCATTCCTAGTAAGAGAAAGAGAAGTAACATAATGTTTTTTTGTTGTTGTTGTTTGTTTTGTCTTTCTGAGACAGGGTCTTCATAAGGAGCCTGGCCTTGAACTCACAGAGATCTGCTTGCCTCTCTGCCTCCTGAGTGCTGGGATTAAGGGCATGTGCCACTACACCCGGCAATAAAGGAAGTTTTTAAAGCCAGTCCTGCTGCTTAGCTTTGGTTGCTCATTCATATTTGGAAGTAGATCACCTGCATATTTGCATTTTGTTTTTGTGGAGCTTTTTTTTTTTTTGAGTCAGGGTCTCCCTGCAGCCCCAGCTGGCCTAGAACTCACTATGTAGATCAGGCTGGCTTTGAGCTCACAGAGATCCACCTTACTTTGCCTCTGGAGTGCTGGGACTAAACCACAGAGCAGATGTTTTCTGAGAGGTAGATGCACTAGAGCAAGAGAAGATGTTGGGTGTTTTTTGTTTCATATAGCTCAGCCTAACTGCAAACTCATGGGATAGTCAAGAATGTCTTTGATCTTCTGATCCTCCTGCCTCTACTTCTCACATGCTGGGATTACCGGTGTGTGCCACTGCACCGTTTATGTGGCACTTGATATTGAACACAGGGCCTTTTGTATGCTAGGAAGGCACTCTACACACTGAGCTATATCCCTAACCAGAAATGTTCCTTTACCTCTACACTAAGGACATGACTTACCTTACCAGTAAGAATGAATCCACAGTGCTAAGAGACCTCCCAATATTATCCAGTTTTTTTAACTTCTGATGTCACCTAGTTGGGCCACAGGTAAAAAGACAGAAGTAGTGAAACAAGTCTTCTATCAGGAACGTTACAGGACTTGACTCTTAAACAAAAAAATTCCTACATCTATATTTTTAGTCTTCTTTCCTCTAGCTTTTTTCCTTTGAAGACAGGGTCCCTAGAATTCTTGAACCTTCTGAGTCCATCACCTCCACTCCTACCTTTATCCTTGTGCTGAGATTATAGGCTTATAGTCACATCTTGGCACATGCACATACACACAGAGTCTTTTTCATTCAGTTCCCAGCACCCACATCACAGCTAACAACCATTTGTAACTCCCCTTCCAGAGGATCAGATACACCTCTTTTGGCCTTGACTAGCATTTGCATTCATAGGTGCACTTACATACATAGAGGCAAAACACATAAAATTTTTTTAAAAATGAAAATCTCATTCACAAGCCCTATAGATTTGGTTTAGAAAGGTAATAAATACTGGTAAATAGATGGGAAAACTGGTTGAATTCCAATAAAAATTGAATTTATTTTCCTGTCATAACAATACTATATAAGCATTTTCTTGATTATGTACCTAAGTGTTTTCAGGAGCTGTACAGTACTGTGTTTTGTATGGATATGCTAAAAAATTTATGGGGAATTGGGCAGTTTTCTTCTAATATATTTTGTAGTGGCTTTTCCATGTAGGTCAGTAGGTTGTGGTAGTTCCCTCAGGGATAACCTGTGTCTCTGGATTACCTACAGCCAGGTGTGTCTGGTTATTTTATGGTGAGCTATGGGTCCTCTGTTAATCCTAACATGTTCTCCCACCCTAACACCAAGGATACTGATCCTAAATTAGTTAATTGGAGTACATTTTGGTGAAATCTCAGAAGGCTGATAATACCATCTACAAAAGTTTGTTTCTTGGTTTTGTCCTTCTATCACATTGACTACCTTCATGTTAAGTGCTTAGAGCTACTTTCTTCTGTCTTGCTGTAATATTTCTTGTGAGGGGATAGGTTTGAGGCTAGTTGGCCCAAGCTTAGACTCACTAATATTTGAGCTTTTCTGGCATTAAACATCTAGAATTTGAAACTCCACTTTCTCAAAATGGAGGGTTTTCATGTTGTACATCTGTAGTCCCAGCACTCTGGAAGCAGAAGCTCTTGTGAGTTCAAGGCCAGCCTGGTCTATATAGAGTGTTCCAGGCCCGCCAGCTAGGACTTTATGGTGAGACCCTCTCTCAAAAAAATAAAACAAAATGAAAAACCTGGGTTAAATCCTGAGCATCTCCCCTAAAACTTTTTTTCCCCTGTTGCTTTACATTTCCTTAAACATCTAGTGAGCCAGCTCTCTAAGAATTTGATCCATCTCTGAATTTCATTGCCAATTTATACCTTCAGTAACTTGAGTACCTTGGCTGACATGGCCTCCCTGGGATCAGAAATTCCTTACCCGCTTCCTCCCACCCCCATTTACCCTTTCTCTTGGCCAGTTCACATGTTTCTGTGGTCTACTTCTCACCCATTATCTTTTACCTCTTGCAAGCTCCCTGCAAGTAGAGTAGGACTTTTTATGGCCCGCATTTATTGTATTTTCTGTCTTTTGGTATATAGATACACTGATACTTATATTTGTTGCAGTTGGCTTCAGCATTTAGTACAGATAGATTTAGTACAGGTACATGCAGGTTCAAAATATAGCACAGAGATCAGTTGGTTACTTTTGTAACCTGACCTGAGAGGTACTTCCAACTCAGGTCCTTAGCCTGGGAAAATGGAATGTATCCTGTCTGGCTGTTGTAGGAAATATTTAAATTTATGGAACTATGTATATATTCTAATGTTTACACAGCCAGATTGTCTGTCCAGCAACACATTACAGAGTGCATCCTTAATTGTATCCTGTCATTAAGGATGCATGATTGTATCACAGTCTTTCTTTATATATATTTTTTAACCTTAAAAAAAGTTTTTAAGCATTTGTGTGTGCGTGTGTTTTTGTGTGTGTGGAAATGCATGCCAAACACTTGTGAAAGTAAGGTAACAACTTGGGGGAGTAGGTTTTCTCCTACCAGGTGGGTTCTAAGTACTGAGCTCAGGTCATCAGGCTTGGTGGGAAGTGTACATACTGAGCCATGTTACTGACTACTATTTTTTACTTTCTGGAGTACCAAAAGTAAAGCCTTAAGTAGCCTTGGGTGGTAGCCCAGCCTGGCCTTGAACACATTATTGTGGCAAAGGATGACCTGGAATTCCTAGTCCTTCTGTTTCTACCTCTTTTTTGGGGGCGGGGTATTTTTGAGACAGGGTCTCCCTGTAGCCCCTGCTGGCCTCAAACTTGCTTTGTAGACCAGGCTGGCTTTGAACTCACAGAGATCCACCTACCTCTACCTCCTGAGTACTGGATTAAAGGCAAAGGCGTGCGCCACCACGCCCAGCTTAGTGTTTTGTTTTGGTTTTTAGTAAAATCATTTTTTTGTTTGTTTGGGAAAGAGTTTATGAACTTGTTATGTAGTCTAGGCTGGGCCTTGAACTCATGGAAGTTCTTGTCTCTGTCTCAAGTGTTGGGATTACATGCATTGGCCACCATTCCTGGCCCTTAATTTTTTTTCTCTCCCTGGTTTTTAGGTTAGAAATGCTTTTCAGTTTATTTTTGTGTTTTTCTGAGCCTTTTCTATGTAGTCTGCTAGTGAGTGTGTTCAGTGACTTTTTTAAAAAAATGTTTTTTTGGCCAGGCATGGTGGCGCACGCCTTTAATCCTAGCACTTGGGAGGCAGAGGCAGGTGGATCTTTGTGAGTTCAAGGCCAGCGTGGTCTACAGAGTGAATTCCAGGACAGCTGGGGCTCCAGGGAGACCCTGTCTCAAAAAGACAAAAAAAAAAAAATGTTTTTTTGTGTATGAGTATATGAGCCTGCATGTATGTGAGTGCACCTTTGTCATGCAGTGTCCTGGAGTCAGATTCCCCTGGAACTGGAGTTACCTACAGTTGTTAGTCTCCATTTGCTGTATGCTGGGAATTGAACCCAGGTTCTCTGCTAGAGTAAGTTGTGCTCTTAACTACTGAGCCATCTTCTCCAGCCCCTCAGTGACATTTTAAAGAGGTATTTCTCCATTTTAGGATTTTTATTTGGCTGTATTTCTAGTTTTTCTTAAACTGCTGACATTTTGTATTTTGTTTATTTTTCTTGGTTTCTTTTCCTCTTGTTGTGGTAAAGTACTCATTGATAAGAGCAAATTAATAGGGTTTCTTTTTAGCTCATTGTAAGTTACATTCCATCACAGTAGTGAAGTCAAGGCATTGGGAGATTGAAGTAGCTGGTCATATTGGATCCACACTCAGGAAATAAGATAGGCTTTATACAGTTCAGGATCCCAGTCATGGGATGGTGCCATCCGTAGTGAGTAGGTCTACCCAGCTAAGTTGATGCAGTCCAGATAATCTCTCAATAATCTCTCATTGGCACACCCAGAGGTCCATCCTCCCAGGTGATTCTAGATTTTCTCAAGTTGATAACAACTAACCATCATTATTCACTTATTTGAAACACATTTTTTTCTTTTGTCTTGAATATAGTTACAGTAGTTAAAGTTCCTTATCACCTAACTGTTGTGTGTTATCTTGAGGTTGGTTATTAAATGTCAGAAACATAGATGAACAAGTTTGTGTCTTACCACGATGTCATAATTTATTGAATAACAATAAATTTACAAGGTACAGACTTTTTTGTTTTGTTTTTGTTTTTTGAAGCATAGTCTCCCTGTAGTCTCAGCTGGCTGGAACTCACTATGCAGACCAGGCTGGCTTCAGTTTCACTTGGAGATCCAACTCCCTCAGCTTCCCTAGCCCTAGGATTAAAGGCCTCGATTGCCATGTCCTGCCTAATAAAGAAGTTTCAGTGGCAGTAGTTTTCCAGATATTCCTGCTTTCCTTGATAGCTCTGGCTGAGATGAA
Source organism: Rhizomys pruinosus (assembly GCA_009823505.1). Lineage (NCBI taxonomy): Eukaryota > Metazoa > Chordata > Mammalia > Rodentia > Spalacidae > Rhizomys > Rhizomys pruinosus. The sequence goes on from VZQC01010439.1 coordinate 2,823,096, forward strand.
CATGCAAAGATTGTGTATCTTGCTTATCTATACGTATATTTTTCTGTATAAATGTAGGTTACAGCTGGGTGTGGTGGTGCACATCTTATTAATCTGAGCACTCATGAGGCAGGCAGATCTTTGTGAGTTCAAGGCCGGCCAGCTGAGGCTACAGAGAGACCTTATCTCAAAAAGACACTCCCCCCCTGGGGGGGGCGGCAAAAAACTGAAAAATGTAGGTTACAGAATATCTACAAAGGTTAAACAGGCAAGGAGTTTAAGAAGCCTGAAAAACTGGGCCGGAAGAGATGGCCTAGCGGTTAAGAGCGCCGACTGCTCTTACAGAGGACCCGGGTTCGATCCCCAGCACCCACATGGCGGCCGAGAACTGTCTGAAACTCCAATTCCAGGAGAACTCCAGTTCCAGGGGAATTCGACACCCTCTTCTGATCTCCGCGGCATTGCACGACACGGGTGCACAAATTTGCATGCAGACAGTACATTCATACACATACAGAAATAAATAAAATTAATAAAAAAAATTTTTTTAAGAAGCCTGAAATACTTGGGAAACAGAATTGTGTTTTGGCTAAGGGCCAGATTAGGTTCAGATGAGTCAACAGCAGATGGCAGGACATGTCAACATCGAAGACCAAGCTGAAGACTCTAGGACAGTGGAGAGTTGTGTCTGCTTGTTGGTCCTTGACACATACTGGGTGGTCACTTTGACAGATCATTGGGAGCATCACCATTGCATTGCTAAGTGTCTAGAGGCATTTATTCTCTTGCCTTGGTCTGTTGTGTCTAATAAGTTCTTGGCCTTGATTTTCCTGATAAGATTTTAATATGCACACGTGCCCCTACATTCCCAATTTGCCCTTATAAATTTATAGGGTGCTGTCCTTTCTGTTCCCAGGAATAAGTCATTTATCACTCTGTGCCATATGAGTAATACTAGACAGATACCTTTCATATGTCCACCCATGTGTGGATTCTTCCATCCCTCAAATGGAGTCAAAAGTCGCTTGTAAAATGTAATCTTTCAAGGCAAAGCACCATCTGAACCCCCCCCCCCAGTATGGCATAACCTAGAACAGGGCACAGCCTGATTTGGGCATTCATCTTTTATTAGTTGATTTTTCTCTTTACATCAATTTTTCTAGTTCCCTATAGGCCTGGTAATAGATCTCAGATTTTATGCTTGATATATTGAGGATACTGTATATTCTGTTTTGTGGAGAATGTTGGGATTTGCTTAATACTTGTATTCTTTTTTTTTTTTCATTTTATTTATTTATTTATTATATTTTAAGGGATTCACAATATAAGAGCACAGTTGTTTTCAGATCACATTGACGTTACTCAGTTTGCCATACAATTAGGTAATTGGTGCTAGCATCCACAGATGAGGGAAATACTTGTATTCTTAATTGGCCTCTTGGAATCAGTCTTAGACATGTAGTTCCATAGTCATCTATAAATCTGAGTTTTGATTTATGTACAGAATTTTTGTTCTTTGGTGCATTTCCTCTCTTTTCCAAACAGCTCTGGTTGCTCCCAAACTCTTCCTCTTTGGTTCATTAAGCCTTTAATATGAGTAGATTTGCTATAAGAGTTCGGGAGCCCCCCCTCTACTTATGCCTTGGTTTGTCCTTGGACAAAACCAGCAAGCAAAAGAAACTATTCTGTGAGGGAACTTTTTTTTTTTTAATTTCTGTATGTGTATGAATGTACTGTCTGCATGTAAGCCTGTGCACCCGTGATGTGCAATGCCGTGGAGGTCAGAAGAGGGTGTCGGATTCCTCTGGAACTGGAGTTCTCCTGGAATTGGAGTTTCAGACGGTTCTCAGCTGCCATGTGGGTGCTGGGGATCGAACCCAGGTCCTCTGTAAGAGCGGTCAGCGCTCTTAACCACTAGGCCATCTCTCCAGCCCCGAAATTTATGTATTTTTTAAAATTTATTTTTTATGTGTATGAATGTACTGTCTGCATGTCAGTTTGTGCACCCATGTCACAAAATGCTGCAGAGGTCAGAAGAGAGTGTTGGATTCCCCTGGAACTGGAGTTAAAGACGGTTCTCAGCCGCCATATGGGTGTTGGGANGCCATGTGGGTGCTGGGGATCGAACCCGGGTCCTCTGCAAGAGTGGTCGGCACTCTTCACCGCTAGGCCATCTCTCCAGCCCTCTGTGGGGGAACTTTTTAAGTGTAGTCTCTCCGTTTTTTTTTTCTCTCTCTCTTTTCTATTTCCTGCAAATAGTTGGCTTTTTATTGTCTGGTATTTATACTTAGCAGAAGAATTTTGGTTTAATGGGACTAACTTTATTACCAGGAAACATGAAATTCACTAAACTTTTTGACAACAAGAGTGACTTGGAGGGTTTTTTTTTTTCTCTCTCTGAGCTCTTACATGTATTTATATTCAGTAACCCAGGTGAGCTTACTGAATTAATGGGAATGCCATGTTTACTTAATAAGAATTGGTAATTAATCCAGAGTTTCCACTAACTTAAAAAATAAGAACTTAATATCTAAATCTATACTTTAATACTTTATTCTAATGTTTTTCCCCTTTCGTATGTGTGCATGTGTGCATGTGTGTATGTGAAGGCCAGAGGACAACCTTGGCTGTTGTTCCTCAGAAGCCATTTTACCTTTATTAAGACAGGATTTTTCATGGATTTGGAATTCTAGTAGAGTCTACTGGATGGCCAGTGAGACCCAGGGGTCTCTCTGCATGTATGTACACTCGTGTCCTGCACTGCCTGTGGAGGTCAGAAGACGGCATTGGATCCCTTGGAACTGGAGTTACAGATACCATGTAGGTGCTGAGAACTGAACCTGGCTCCTCTTCAAAACAGCCAGTGCTCTTAGCACACTGTACCATCTCTCCAGCCCCCTGGTTTTTTAAAGAATTCTTTGTGAATTCTAGGTACAAGAATTAGATGCGTGTGACTTATTTTTATTTTATGTGTATGAGTTAATGGTTATATATGTAGGTGCAGCCATGTTGTTCAGTGCTGGTGGAGGACAGAAGAGGGCATTGGAGTCCCTGGAACTGGAGTTACTGACAGTTTTTAGTCACCATGTGGGTGTTAGGATTCAAACCCAGGTCTTGTGCAAGAGCACTCAGTGCTCTTAAGTAGTGATCGTCTCTCCAGCCTGTTTCATGTTTTGAAAGTATGTTTTGTAGATGTTTCTAATTTTGATGAAGTCTTTTTCTTTTACAAACATGGTTTTGGTGTTGTTCTAAAAACTCATTGCAAAACACAATTACACAGCTTCTATCGGGATTTTCTAGAAGTTTCATAATGTTTACATTTAGGAGTGTTATTGGTTACTTTGCTGTGATAAAATACTATGACCCAAAGCTTTTATTTTGGTGTATGGCTCTAGAGGGATAGGAGTCAAACATGGCGGGAGGCATGTAGCAAACTGCAGTAGTGGTATGAACAGAACAGGAACTACAACATAGGAAGCAGAGAACACACTAGAAGTGTGTTGATGCTGTAAACTCTCAGCCCATCCCCAGTGACTTGCATCCTTCAGCAAGAATCTCCCTCCTAAAAGTTACATAACCTTCCCCAAAAGTACCACCAGAGTACAACTCAGTGTTCATATATTGGGCCTTTGGGGAAAATTTTTCATTCAAATCACCAAGAAGTTAAGTTTTATATTTGGTTATAAAGTATGTTCCTTGGGGGACATGGTGAATATCTAATTTTCCAGCACCCTTTGTTGAATAGAATGAAGATCTGATATTTTTCTATTAGTGGTGTGTGTGTGTGTGTGTGTGTGTGTGTGTGTGTGTGATGGAGGTGAGGTATATGCTGTGGTGCATATGTAGAGGCTCAAGGATAACTTTCTGAAGTTCTCATCCTCTGCGTTTTTTTTGTTTTTGTTTTTTTTTTTTTTTTTNGGGGGGGGGTTCTTTTCGAGACAGGGTCTCCCTGTAGCCCCAGCTGTCCTGGAACTCACTCTGTAGACCAGGCTGGCCTTGAACTCACAAAGATCCGCCTGCCTCTGCCTCCCAAGTGCTGGGATTAAAGGCGTGCGCCACCACGCCCGGCTTCAGTATGGTTCTTTGGAAGAGCAGCAAGCACTCTGAACTATCCTGTTTTGTTTTTTTGTTTTTTAATATGGAATGCTTTATGAATTTTTTTTAAATATGGAACGCTTTACAAATTTGCGTGTCATCCTTGCTCAGGGGCCATGCTAATCTTCTCTGTATGTTCCAATTATAGTATATGTGTTGCCTAAGCAAGCACTGTTTTTGTTTTTTGAGACAGAGTCTCCCTGTAAGACCCAGCTAGCCTGGAACTCAACTATGTAGACCACGCTGGCTTGAATCTCACAGAGATCCACCATAGAGATCCGGCGGCTTCTGCTCCCCTAGTGCTGGAATTAAAAGTGTGCACCACCATACCTGTTTCTTCCTCCCCCCAAAAAACTTGTTAGTAGCCAATTTTTGAATGCTTACCTGTCAGGCACCATGCCTGGCTTCAGCCACTGTTGTATCTGATTTAGTGTTCATAGCAATTCTGTGTGGCAGCTGCCTTTATTTTCACATAAAAACATTGAGAAGAAATCCTGCCAGGCGTGGTGGCGCACGCCTTTAATCCTAGCACTTGGGAGGCAGAGGCAGGCGGATCTTTGTGAGTTCAAGGCCAGCCTGGTCTACAGAGTGAGTTCCAGGACAGCTGGGGCTACAGGGAGACCCTGTCTCAAAAGGAAAAAAAAAAATTGAGAAGAAATCCTACAGATTATTTGTTCAGTTCTAGAACTATCAGATGTTGAACTATAACTTGCTTTATTTGTTTACATATATCAAACTCCAAGTATGTAGGAAGGGAGTCAGTTTATTCCTACTAACATGTGGGCCCTGGGGTCATGAACTCAGGTTCTCAAACTTGGTGGCAAGTACGTTTTACCTCCTGAGCCATCTCTTTATAAGCCACGTAATCAGAGTATATTTCAGAAAGATAACTACATTTTGGCGATTGAGTTGTAGGATAGAAAGATAAGCGGATTGCAGTATTTTCAGGTAAGTGGTGGTGGTCTAAATTAGACAGCTGAAAAATAGGTTTACGTGAGGTAAGAATGGTTTAACAGGCCTTGGTAAATGATATAATGGGTAGAAAAAAAGGAAATAAAGGAAAATAAAATGGAAAATTTCTGTGGTACATCCGGGGAAATTAAAGGAAGGATATAATGGGGAGCTTTGAAAAATAAAGATTTGGTTTTATAAATACAAATTTGGGGAGTGTGGTATCCTATACATCTATATAGCTCTCAAAGTATTGAATACAGGAGATTGCTTAGGTGAAGAGAGTACCTTTGAACAAAACCACAAAGTGTATTAATATTTAAGGAATGACAAGTTAGTCTATGAAAAAGCAATTAGAAACCCAAGGCAGTAAAAATAATTTGTCAAGGCTGGATTTTTTTTTTTTTTTTAAGATGAGAACGGGGAAAATTAATAGGATTTCCCCAGTTGAATTTCAAACTATAAGTTTGGAGAGGCATTTTTTTTTCTTGTATGTCCCCTTCCCCCCTTCCCCCCTTCCCCTGGCTTAGCTTTTTTTTTTTTTGTCTTTTCGAGACAGGGTCTCCCTGTAGCCCCAGCTGTCCTGGAACTCATTCTGTAGACCAGGCTGGCCTTGAACTCACAAAAATCCGCCTGCCTCTGCCTCCCAAGTGCTGGGATTAAAGGTGTGCGCTACCACGCCCTGCCTGGCTTAGCATTTTTAACTGGAGGAGGCAAGGACTACCACCCAACACATTGTCTCATAAGAGAGAAAGAAAGAGTACTGTTCAGCCTTTTGGGGATGGAAAGATTGAGAACTCCTTTATTTTATTTTGTTTTTTTATTATTTCCAATTAGCTTAAATATATTAACATTTTAATTAAAACCTTTTAACCAATGTTGTTTAATATAGACATTTTTACTTTTACTAAGTCCTAAAATACCATATAATATATAGACAAAGTTTGGGCAAATTTGGATACCTGTTAAACTCACATCAATTAAATTTACATTAATTGAATATAGGCCTTTGTCTCCCTCCTAACCCTCCCACCCCACCAGATTCACCGTTTCAGTCAGTTCTTTGATGCAGTCTTTTCTGTTGGTGGTGGTGGTGGTGGTGATCTTTCCAATATGCATCACTCCCCACAAGAAATATTTACAACTGGGTTATTGGCGCTAGCATCCACAGGTGAGGGATACCATTTGTTGTTTGTTTTTCTGGGACTGTGTTACTTCACTTAACATCTTCTAGGTCCATCCATTTACCTGCAAAGCTCATGATGTCGTCTTTCTTTACTGCTGCATAGAACTCCATTGTGTAGATGTACCACATTTTCTCTATCCACTTGTCAGTTGAGGGTCATTTGGGTTGGTTCCAGCTTTTTGCTACTGTGAACAGAGCTGCAATAAATATAACTGTGCATGTGTCTCTGCGATAAGATGAGTCTTGTGGGTAGAGAACTCCTTTGTTTTTGAAGGAACCACCCAGACAACACTTAACCAATTTCACTGTCATGTGAAGTGTTTTTTAGTCACCACCTAATTATTTTGCTAAATATTTAAACTGAAACTTTGACATTGGTGTAGGTATAAATTTTTTTTAAATCTTAATAAAAAGTAATATAAGCCAATTTATAATAGGAATTATGGCATTAAAAGATAACTGTGCTTGTTTATTTGTTTGGTTTTTGTATTTTTGAGACAGGGTCTCCCTTTTAGTCTCAGCTGGCCTGGAGTTCACTCTGTAGACCAGGCTGGCTTTGAACTCACAGCCTCCTGTGTGCTGGGATTAAAGGCGTGCGCCACCACGCCCGGCTTGAATCACTTTCTGTTCTTTATTTCCTTCTTTTTGATGAAGAACTTGTACTTGTCTGTTAGCATACAGAAAATTAAAAACTCCTTTTCATTATTTTCCTTATTGCTTTATAGTAAATTGCTTTCCTGTAATTTATTTGGGAAGGCCTGTCTTCATAGAAAAATCTGTTCTTATCTCAAAACATGCTAATGTTAGCTGATAGCAATATAATACAGTTAATACTTTGTTAAAAATTACCGTTAGCCGGGCGTGGTGGTGCACACCTTTAATCCTAGCACTTGGGAGGCAGAGGCAGGCGAATCTTTGTGAGTTCAAGGCCAGCTTGGTCTACAGAGTGAGTTCCAGGACAGCTGGGGCTACAGGGAGACCCTGTCTCGAAAAGACCCCCCCCCCAAAAAAAATTACTGTTAACCTCCATTTTTGTTTCTCAACAGGTTTGATCTGTGGATGAAATGAATCATGATTTTCAAGCTCTTGCATTAGAATCTCGGGGAATGGGAGAGGTAAATACCAATACTAAAAACTTCACTTTAATTCTGTGAGTCATTGCATTTTTAAATCTGTAAATCTTAAAAACAGTGGTTATAGTTTACAGACTATGTTGGTTACAAAAAACCTAGGAATTATGCACTTGTATTTGCAATGTTTTGCTGCTTTCTTTTTTGTAATTTAAACTTGAAAGTAATTATAGTGTGCTTATTTGTAGGTGATTTTGGTCAACTTGCTTATTAATAAAATATTTTTTATTTTTGTAATAAATCATAATTAGCTCTACTCCAAAGAATACATCTGTTCTGCTATTTTATATATGTATGCTGTTTGCTCTAACTACAGTTGATTGTTACTATTCTTTCCCCAAAATCTCTCTTGTTCGCCCAAAGATACTTGCTTAATAAACTTCCAGTTCTCTATTAGTGAAAACACAGTATCTAGTGTCCCATTGCTATCTGCAGTAGAATTAATTACTTCCTCATCTGACCTCTCGTTTAGTTCTTTATGAATACTTTCATTATGTTACTGCTTATAGTTTGTTGTTGCCCATTAATTGCTGGCTTTGAATGCTTAGCATAGTAGGTACTCTGCATTTTAATGGATTTTTATCTTTTCTATTAAACTGGTTTTCTTTGAGCGACTCAATTTAACCTTACCATTACATATTTTAAGGCATCTATAAAATAGTTTCCTTATTCCTAATGAATTTTAGAAAACTTTTATTACAGGATCTCTTGTGTGGTCATATCTTTGCTGTATTCTATACTGCATACTCAGGTGTGGACTTTGAAAATAGATAATAACAGTAAATAGACCTAAGATGTGTAATTAATTGCTTGCTCCTGGAGATTATTTTACTTTGGTTAGATTAGATACCTTCACGAGACTCACTCCATCCAATGCTGTGCTCTTCAGATGCAGAGAGTCCAGTCACTCCTTTGGGCCACAAGAGGGCACCCAGCAGCTAGCTAACACTCCCTTTCTTCAGAACAGCGTTTTCCAAAGAGTTTGTCATTTTCAGAGGACTGATTTAAGGGTGAGTTAAGGTGCTTAAGCTTAAGTATTGCCAAAATAAACCTGTTAGTCCCGTAAATAAGGTAACATCTTTACTCCAGGCCCTAAGAAATTTGAGAGAGGGAATAAATTATTTTGCTTAAAAAAACCCAGAAAATCCTAACTATAACTTCATTGTAGTACAGTGGCTGCTTAGGCACTCTCTACATTATAGTGGACTAAATAGAAGTGTTTGAAAGGGCTTTTGTTCTTTCCCTGCCACTTGTTTTCTTTGGGTTTTAGTAAGTAGAGTAGCATATTTTTTTTTATTAATTTTATTTATTTTTGTATGTGTACGAATGTACTGTCTGCATGTAGGTTTGTGCACCTGTGTCATGCAATGCCGTGGAGGTCAGAAGAGGGTCTCGGATTCCTCTGGAACTGGAGTTCTCCTGGAATTGGAGTTATAGACGGTTCTTAGCTGCCATGTGGGTGCTAGGGATCGAACCCAGGTCCTCTGCAAGAGCAGTCAGTGCTCTTAACCACTAGGCTATCTTTCCAGCCCCGAGTAGCATATCTTAAAAGCAGGTTTGAGACCCAGTGTTAAGGACATACATGCCTGTAATTCCAGCACTTTGAAGGCTAAGGCAGTAAAATCATGAGTTCAATCCCAGTGTAGGACACATAGCCAAGGAAGACCCTGTCTTAAAATCATGAGAAAAGCAGGTTTGAAGTGTTTCTGCCTTCTGTCTGACAGACAGGCTTGCACTTGGCTTTTAAGAGTGAACAAAAGCCCTTTAATTCTCAGCTCTTTGTTCTTTACTTGCCATGTACATTGTATATTGATTTTACAAGTGGCTTTTTTTCCACTTGGAAAATAACATTTGATAAATCTAAAATACTTTTTTGGTTAAAAATTATGATGTTCAGAAGCAGGGATTGAGTTAGTTATTTTTGGATACAGGAGGTTTTAGGAGAAGAGGAGTTGGATTGAATAGTAAGCTAAAAGAAATAAGCCTAAACCAGGCTTTCTTAGACATGTCTGATGTGCAGAATTAAAGCAATTTACGGCCTCAGCTTTTGGCTGCTTGGTAGATAGCTGCAGGTCAGTTCATCAGTGACTGTCATTCAGTAAAATACATTTTTAGATAAGCTGTTTTACTACTTAAAAATAAAAAAGTTTACCAGTTAATATTGTAACGACTAAGAGATAGCTAAGAAACCTCAAATTTCTGTCTCTGGGTTCTCTCCCACAAGCCTTTCTATCTTTCCTCATCTCACAGGCAGCAGGGAACCTTCTGGGATTTCCTTCTTTGCCTGTCTCTCTCTCACCAGTCTTCTCCTCCTTTCCTGACAGGTGAGGTGTTTTGTTATTGTTTTATCCAGAATTCATTCATTGGAATACATTAAGCAGCTTTCACTTTCTGGCTCTTAAATTTTTCTAAAATTGTTTGTTGGGTTTGTTTTGTAATGTAAAAATCCCCCTTTTAATGAATTGCCCTATCTTTAAGGTAAAATTTTAACTTATTATGTCTAATGCTATAAATTTCTAATGTCTGAAGGAGCATTGTGTTTATGTGTAGGACTCATTTTACGCATACGACGTTTGTTTTTCTTGATGGGTTTACTGAACTGTCCCCAGAAAGTCAGTCTCAGTTGTTCTCCTGAAGAGAGAAACAAGTCTGTAGTCATCTAGTCATAAACTCACCCTTCCATTTCTCCCCCCAATAACATTTTTGTCAAAAGACCTACTGATTTCCCTTATGTCATGTGGCTTACCATGCATACATCTGATCTATAGGGGGAAGTTAGCTTTATTAGTGAGAGGGGGGTGATATACATATATAGTATTTTAATCAAATACATTGCACATGATGGTTAACTGTCACTAATTTATTAGGGTATAATATAACTGGTTCTTATTTTAAGTGACAGAACAAAGGACCCTGCCTGTAATTTTCTTAAGGACATTTAATTTTAAATCACTGAGTTAGTGAGTTTTATTTGGCATAATTTCATAGCTCAGTGTGATAAAAGAAAGTTTCTGTTCTGTTTTCTGAGAAATTTGATTAGTGATTCAATTGAGTAATGCTAAGTTATTTGAAAATAGAAATAAGACTTAACTCATAAATGTTGTAACTGACCTGAACTGTTAGTCATAGTTGGATTGTAAAGCAGCTGTTTTTAAATGGTGCTAAGTGGTTATAGTTTGTTTTAAAAGTTACTGTCTCCACAATATTAGTTTATTTCCTCTAATGAAAGCATATTAATAATCTTAAACTTTTCATTTACCTAGAAGTAATCTTAATACTGGAAATTTTCATAAATATTGATTGAAAACAGAGTGATGTTTCTATAGTAAAAAGCCTTATAATGAAACAGTTAAGGATTTAAATCCCAGTGGTTCTCTTTACCAGGTGTTTTGTATCCTTGGGCATTTTAAACTCTGGCTTAGTTTCCTTATACATAGAAGACTGTATTAGGCAACTATTCTTAAGTAATGTGGCTTCTTCATCTCTCTAGGATACTTAAACTAACACAAGGAAAATGAAACAGCTATAAACAAAATCTTGGCAATGAATGACACAATTCTTTGATAGAATCAGGGAGTTAAATGATTTCTACTTTGATATGTGAATGGTTCCTCTTAGTATTTATGTGACTGCTGTGGGATAGATGATTTTTATATAGTCTATTTATGTTCTTTCATTTGAGTCTTGTAACAGGAGCTTTTATATATTTTCATGTGAGAGTGAATAAATAATGTCTTGACTATACTACTGCTTCTCACTAGAAAGAATTGTTACACAGTTAATATGTTGAAAGTAGGTGGATATTTGGAACAGAAAAGATACAGGGAAGTGGAATAGATAGAAAAGTTTAAAAGTACGAATATCTTTTTAAAAGCGCTAATGTGTTTTATTTACAGAAAAGATTAAAGTCTAGAAAGGTGCCATTCTAGAGCTTTAGGGAAGTACCTTGTGGGGTTTTTTTTTAAATTTTTATTATTTATAATGTGTATGAGTGTACTGTTTGCATGTAGGTTGGTCCACCTGTGTCAGGCAATGCCGAGGAGGTCAGAAGAGGGCGTCGGATTCCCCTGGAACTGGAGTTAAAGACGGTTCTTAGTCGCCATGTGGGTGCTGGCGCTCTTAACCGCTGAGCCATCTCGCCAGCCTGAACCTTTTGGTTTTTTGATTTTTTTTTTTCTCTTCCCCCTGCATTATTCTTGTTGCTGTTATGTACCTTTTTACCATCTGGTTTTTTTTGTTTTGTATACTTGTATTATAAGTAGGATGATCCTACATCCTGATTTGTTTTTCTCTAGACATTCAGTTATAACTGTCATGACACAGTTATTAATAGGGTTTGGATGGTGATTTATATGAACTTAATTTAAAACATAATAAGGTGGAGTTTAGCTTTCAAATCCTTTTAACTCATTGGATTATGTTAATCAGCTGATTTGAGATTTTTACGTAACAGTTTATACTAGGAAAGTCTGATATATAAGTATACCTCCTAAAATTTGGATGAGGAATTTATTCATGAGGCAGTCAGTATACTTAGGATTCTTACTGATTTCTTTAGAAATTCAGAGAGCAAGCCATAAATTCCTCCTGAAGGAAAGAATATTGTATGTCCACCCAATGTCTGAGTTATAAGGATAGAATGGCATTTGACAAGAAATACTGAGTGTCTTGACTTTGGTTTAGACTTAGTTTTTGCAAGTTAGGGAGCTAGTATGAAATGGTATTAAGTAATATATTTTCTAGATAGTTAAGGTTTTTTAGCCTTGTTTTCTTGTAGTGTGCATCCTTATTTTTACTCTAATATCAGATTTTCTGGAACCAAATATATTTCTGCTTCAGTTCATTCATTTAACCTTTAAAATTTTTGTTTTAGTTCTTATTTTGTATAGTTGCCTTATGTTAAATATAACTCCGTTTAAAACTATTCTTGGTCACAAGGTAGTGAAAACATTCAAATTACTATTTAAAGTACCACAGAAAACATTCTCTAGGGAACTGGGGAGTCAGCTCATTGGATAAGAGCACTTGCTCTGCAAGCATAAGAACCAGAGTTCAAATCCCCAGACAACCTCCAAAGACAGACTTGGCTATGAGGAGAGCAACAGAGAAAGGGGCAGATCTTGAGAGCTCACTCACTCACTTGCCAGCCAGCCTAAGTGAAAATTTGAGCTTTCAATTCAACAAGAGACTCTTTAAAGGCAGTAAGGCAGGGAGTAATAGAGAAAGACACCTGACATCTTGCTCTAGTTTCCACATGCAAGTGTGAGCACACTAATGTGTATGCACCACAGCACAGAGTGTGCACAGAAAAACAACTTTTTTTTTAAAGACAGTGTGTCCCTGTAGCCCCAGCTGGCCTTGAAGCTCAGATTAAAGATGTTTACCACCATGCCTTTTTTTTTTTTAAATAGTGTCTTCTAGAGTGTTACTAAAGACCTTTTGTAAAATGTTAATTTTAAATACACTTTTGCAGTTTGCATTCTATTTTTTTGTAATACTAGAGATGGAACCCATGGCTTTGCATGTGCTGGGCAAGTGCTCTATCACTGTGCTAATCCCCAGTCCTGCACTTTGCAGTTTAAAGCAGTGGTCTAAGAAGGTATTCAGAGAATATTATCTCAAAAAAATAGTCTCCTCAGGGATTCTTTTCTTTCTACTGCCTCAGAAGATGAGTGCTGCAGCCACTACTATGCCCATGATTGGTGCCTCTGTTAGTTCTTACAACTTTTATCTTAAATTATTTAAATATATCAAACATGATGTTTTATACTTACTGGGATCTTTGTCAGAGCAGATTGTTGTTTTAAAATATCTATACTTTTATCAAGACAACTCATTTTATAGCACACGAAGATCTTTACCTGCAAAAGCTTTACTTATTTAAAACATGGGAGTAGATTTCATCTAAAGTTAAAAATACTTATTTTATGAAAGAACTGCTTTTCCTGATTTCCTCCACCTTCCCTCCCTGGGTTTTATCTACATTTTTCTACCATTTGTAGTTGACTCCTTTCATCCTTCAGATCATTTTATTTTCTCAGTTCTTTCTGCCAATATGCTCTTCAGTTCTTGCTATCTTGGCTTTGTTGTGATTTTCTTAAATTGGCCTCCTTGCCTTTAGGTTTTCCCCTTCTGTTACTATTGCAATTTGAGTTGTTTTATAGGACATGTCACTTACCCTAACTTGTCTCAATTTCCTATTGCTTTGGTAGAACATTCAATTTCCTTCCCATGTTTTTAAACTGTTCTCATAATCAACCTGGTTAGCTTTCCCACAGTCAACTTTGAGTCTGCTTGTATCTATTATATGTACACATTACATTTTCTTGAGTTTTGCTTTGTCTGTACTTTAGTATTTTGTTGTTTAATGTTTTCCTCAGCTTGCAACCTCCATTGCCACCCCCCCAAATATACACATACCATTATTAATCTGTCAGACCCTAAGGCAGGTATCACTGAGTTATATTTTATTGTACTATTCATGCTTGTACCCTCTCTGAACACGAGGTCACCAATGCCCCTAAAGAGGCAAACACAGGTAACTAGTGTGATAAATTAGTAGTAGTATATTCAGGTCTGATTATGAGTGCTGAATGTCCGGGCATTAATATGCTTAGAATGATGTCTTAAGAATATGTATTTAAAATGCCAAATGTATATCTAAGGAAACCAGTCTGTTCAAGCAAACATAATTCTGCTTCTTCTGAGTGTCAGGGATAGAGAGGAAACACCTGGATTAAAAATAAAATTGAGACTGAGTTTGCGCTCTCCCCTTTAAAGATAAAATAAAATAAAATAAAAATAAAATTGACCCTTTAATCTCAGCACTCAGGAGTCAGAGACAAGCAAATCTCTGTGGTATCAAAGCCAGCCTTATCTATGTAGCAAGTTCCAGCCCAACTGGGGTTTCAACCCCCTCCAAAAAAGAGAATTGCCTAAAGTTTGAGTGGTAAGTGAATGGTCCTAGCAACATAATTTTTACATGTTACCATGTAAGATGGAACACAGAACCTTGAGGTGATTATCTAAAAAAATATTGGTAGAGTTTTTTTTTTCTTTGTGTGATTACCATAGCTCTCTGATTTAGGATTGACAGATTGGTAATATTCAAGAGCTAGTAAGAGTTGTGCCATTCACTTCCATTGAATAATCCAGGACAGCTGGGACTACAGGGAGACCCTGTCTCGAAAAGACCAAAAAAAAAAAAAAAAGAATGAACTTTGTGTTCTGGAAGCTTTGGTGGGAGGTTGTTTAAAGGCAGTTCTTGGAAGTAGAAAAAATCATTTCTTTGGGCATTTTTATTATCTTGAGCAAGAAATTTAGTAAGTCTCTGAAAGATAATTGTATACAAAGGAAATTATGATAATAACAAAAATGTATGAAAAGGCCTAGAATTATTAGAGCCACCCTGTGTGAGGAGTTAGTTTGCTGTTTATTTAAGGAGAATGGTTAGAAAATAGATCACTCTGTATTTTTATGAATATCAAAGGCTGTCATACATTTCAGTGGTGCATTTACAATTCCTTATAATCTTTGTAAGTGATAAGAGATTATAAAAGTATGTTTTTGTTTTTTTTGTTTTTTTTTGTTTTTTTTTTCCTTCTAAATAGCTTTTGCCTACCAAAAAGTTTTGGGAACCTGATGATTCAACAAAAGATGGACAAAAAGGCATATTTCTTGGGGATGATGAATGGAGAGAGACTGCTTGGGGAACTTCTCGTAAGTCATTGGTATTTGGGTGAGAATTATGTATAAATTCAATGTCTTTTTAAAATCCTGCCTATCTTTAGATAATTGAGGGCAAAATTTGTGATGTTTTTATTAAGGATTTCATAAATCATTATAATTTAAGATTTCTCTACAGGGAGACCCTGTCTCGAAAGAACACCCCCCCCAAAAAAAAATTTCTTCCAGCAGGTACCTTTTTTTTTTGTTTTGGGGGGAGGGGTGTTTGTTTTTTTGTTGCTGCTGTTGTTGGGGGGTTTTGTTTTGTTTTGTTTTGTTTGTTTTGGTGTTTTTGAGACAGGGTCTCCCTTTAGTCCAAGCTGGCTTGGAGCTCGCTCTGTAAACCAGGCTGGCCTTGAATTTACAGAAATCCACCTGCTTCTGCCTTCCAGGTGCTGGGATTAAATGGATGTGCCTCCACGCCCAGCTCCATTAATTAAGCATTTATTTATTTATTTATTTATTTATTTATTTGTTTATTTTTATGTGTATGAGTGTTTTGTCTGCATGTAGGTTGGTGCACCCGTGTCGAGCAGTGCTGCAGAGGTCAGAAGAGGGCGTCGGATTCCCCTGGAACTGGAGCCAAAGATGGCTCTCAGCCGCAATATGGGTGCTGGGAATCGAACCCGGGTCCTTTGTAAGAGAGGTTGGCGCTCTTAACCGCTGAGCCATTTCTCCAGCCTCTTAATTAACTTTAAAAAAAAATTATTTTATGTGTATGTGTGGGTGTCTGCATGTATGTATTTGTATAATATGTGTGCCTGTTTCCTGCATAGTCCAGAAAAGAGCTTCAGATTACCTGGAATGAGTTACAGGCAATTGTGAGCTGCCAAGTCAGTGCTAGGAATCAAATCTAAGCCCTCTCCAGGAGCAACAAGTGCTATTAACTGCTGAGCCATCTCTAGCCCCAGCAATTAACTCTTGACCTGACAATATTCTTTATTTGCTAGATGAATCTAATGATAAAATTCTGAATACTATAAAATAGAGGACACAGTAACCTGACTTGGATTTTTTTTTTTTTTTTGGTCTTTATGGAACTCCTTATGTAGTCCAAGCTGGCCTGGAACTTACAGAGATCTGCTTGCCTCTCCAGATTACTGAGATTAAAGTCATGCACCAGCATTCCTGGCTTGGGTTTTTCTATCTTAAATTGTATTGGGCAATAGTGACTGATTTATTTAATTGCTCCTCAGTCTAGAATTATCTGACATTAGCTACATCCAGAAATGAAATAAATTGTCTTGGTGGTACAGACTTCCTAGAAAGAAAGCAGATTCTAAGATTTTTCATTCCCATTGCACAGTGAAGAAAAGGTTAAACCTAAGAAACCATTAAGGAAAAGGAACTTGGCATGTAAGGAATATAACTTATGGGAGTCAGAGTATTTATTTGTAAACATTCTGTTTTCTCATTTCTTTAATATTATTTTATGTGTTTGAGTGTATTGCCTGCCTATATGTAAGTGTACTTGTGTTGTGGGATGCTTCAGTAGGTCAGAAGAGGGCATCGGATTGCCTGAAACTGGAGTTCCAGATAGTTGTTAGCTGCCATATGGGTGCTGGGATTCAAACCCAGGTCCTCTGAAAGAACAGCCAGTGCTCTTTTTTTTTTTTTCCTTTTTTTTTTTCTTTTCAAGATAGTCTCCCTGTAGCCCCAGCTGTCCTGGAACTTGCTCTGTAGACCAGGCTGGCCTTGAACTCAGAAAGATCCCCCTGCCTCTGCCTCCCAAGTGCTAGGATTAAAGGGGTGTGCCACCACGTCCGGCAGAGCAGCCAGTACTCTTAACTGTTGAACCATCTCTCTAGCCCCTTAATATCGTGTTTTTAAAATACTCTGATTAGCCAAATTTGAGAGCTGTATAGATATGTTTTACAAAGTTCTCTTTTTTAAAAAATAAAAATAAAAACTATGTTTTGGGGGTGGGGTAAGGTGGACATGTGTGCCACTGCATCTGTGGAGATTGAAGGACATTTTAGGGGAGTTAGTGCTCTACTTTCACCATGTGGGTCCTAAAGATTAAATTTAGGTGGCCTGAGCCATCTCATGGGCCTTAACCTTATGGTTTGAGAATAAATGAATAGGTATTTCATTAATCTTTAAATCATTAAGATCATAGCTTTAAAACTTAATACTTAAACTTTTTTATTAAACTATAAAATAATTGCCTCAAAGCTTAAATTCTTAAGGGAAGGAAGTTATAGCAAATTTAGATGGAAAATTTCTTTTTTATTTTTATTTTATTTTTTTTTATGTGTATGAATGTAGTGTCTGCGTGTAGGTCTGTGCACCCATGTCATGCAATGCCTTGGAGGTCAGAAGAGGGCGTCGGATTCCCCTGGGACTGGAGTCAAAGGAGGTTC
This sequence comes from Rhizomys pruinosus, assembly GCA_009823505.1. Classification (NCBI taxonomy): domain Eukaryota; kingdom Metazoa; phylum Chordata; class Mammalia; order Rodentia; family Spalacidae; genus Rhizomys; species Rhizomys pruinosus. The sequence continues at coordinate 2,840,525 of VZQC01010439.1, forward strand.
TCAGCTGCCATGTGGGTGCTGGGGATCGAACCTGGGTCCTCTACAAGAGCAGTTGGCGCTTTTAACCTCTAGGCCATCTCTCCAGCCCCTGAAAATTTCTTAACAGCTAATTTAGGATGTATTTCCTTAATATACTATACATACCTTTTTTTTTTTTTCGATCATCCAGTATATAACAGATAATGTGCCAAATTGGCAAAGAAAAAATAATTGAAATATGATTTTTACCCCTGTGATATTTTATTATATTTTATATTAGATTAGATGCTCAGTTTAAAATAATTCATTTCATGGAGCTGAAGAGGCAGCTCAGCAGCTAAGAGCAGTGGCTGCTTTTGCAGAGGACCCAGGTTCAAATCCCCATACCCACATGGCCGCTGTCAGGAACTCCACTTGAGTCCTTCTGCCCTCGCATGATGAGGTGCACTTAAACACATGTACGCATAATACTTATACACATAAAATAAATTTTTAAAAATTTAATATTCATTAATTTGTGCTGGGATTCATGCTTTCTAAAAACAGCACAGCCTTTACTAGAAGCCCAGGTTTTTGTTAACTTGATTAGTAGACATGTTTAAATGTTGACTAGGAAGGACACCCAGGCATCGTGGCACAAAAATGTCTTTAATGCCAGCACTTGGGTAGGAAAGTCAGGTACATCTCCGTGTGTTCAGGCCAGCCTGGTATACTTCCTACTTTCCAGGCCAGCTGGGGCCACATAATGAAACTCTGTCTCAAAGTTTTTTAAAAAGGTGAATGTGGTTATGGGGGAGGAGATGACTCTATAGTAAAGAATATATACCAGTCTTGCAGAGGACATAGTTTTCATTTCCAGTACCCACATCTGGTAGCTTACACCTGCCAGTGATTCCAGTTTCAGGGGATACAACTCCCTCTTCTGACCTCATTCATTACACTCAAACGTACAAACCTACACAAACATACATAATTAAAAATAAAATCTTTTTTAAAATTGAATGAGTAATTACTAACTCACATTTTTAGTAATTACTAACAAGCCATTTTTTTTTTTAATGTGAGAATCTGTATTTTTTTTTCCACTTTTTTTTTTTATTGATGCTTTGTGTATTTCATACATCATTTTCCAATTCAGTTCAGGCATATTTCCCCTTCCCTTCCCCCAATCCCACCCCACCCCATCCCAGATCATGCATTCTGACATAACTGTCCTGCATCTTTCTGTTTTTTTTTTTCCCATTTTGTAGCAATAGGTGATAATTTATGAGTACAAGCATCCTTCATGTAAAACCAATTGGCAAGTAGTTGTGCCCAAACCCACATAGCCCCTTGGTCCCACTATCCAGCAGGGGGGTGCTTAACAAGCCATTTTGTACCACAAGATCATGAAAGATTTTCAAGATGAGTGGCAGAGAAAATATCTTTATAATTTTAGTCAGTTCTTGTGTCCTTTAAGTTCAGTAGGGACTGTATGGATGATGAGTATTAGTTTTACCAAATGTCATGAGAAAATTAGAAATAAATGGGATTTTGTTAACCTAACAAGTATTTATTGAATGCCAGGCTTGTACAAATATGAGCAATGCATTCCTAGCTCTCAAGGAATGGTCATCTTTTTATAAGAAAACTTTTGAGGCAGAGTGTGGTGGTTCATGGCTTTAATCTCAACACTCAGGATGCAGAGGCAGACAGATCTCTCTTGAGTTCAAGGCCAGCCAGGGCTACATGTGAAACCCTGTCTAAAAAAAAGAAAAAATGTTTAGGTAAAGGGCTGCTCATGAGCTCTCTGTTATTTGGGTCTTTCATCAAGAACATAAAATTCTATGGTGTAATTGAATTTTTTTTTCTAAATGGATTCATTTCTTTATAGTGTTAATAATTGTGTTCTGAATCTAATGTATAGCCAAGCTTGAGAACTGCTACCATTTATTTTTGGTTTTAGATTTTTTAAAAATATATTATTTTTATTTTATGTGTATGAGTGCATTGCCTGCATGTGTGTAAGTGCACCCATGTTGTGCATTGTCCTTGAAGTCAGAGGAGGGTGTCGGATTTCGAACTGGAGTTAACAGTTGTTAGCCACCATGTGGGTGCTGGGAACAGGACCCAGGTCCTCTGGAAGAGCCGCTAGTACTCTTAATACCTGAGCCAAATCATTCCTGTTTTGGGTGTGATTCTTCTCTGCATAAGCTTTATTTATTACCATATTAAAAAGGTGGAAGAAGAGAACAAATTCCACAGAATTGTCTTCTGACATTCCATTTGTACTTTCAAGGACTGTACCCTCAGACTAGTGAGATGATTGAGCAGGTATAGGCACTTGCTACCAAGCCTGACAACTTGAGTTCTCTCCCATGTAAAAGTGTAAGAGAGGCAACCTCACAAAGTTCTCTGACCTCCACATGTGCTCTCACACATGAATCCCCCCCCCCAAAATAATAGTATTAAAGATTTGAAAAAAGAGGGGCTCGAGAGATGGCCTAGTGGTTGAGAGTGCCGACTGCTCTTGCAGAGGACCAGGGTTCGATCCCCAGCACCCACATGGCGGCTGAGAACCGTCTAAAACTCCAGTTCTAGGAGAACTCCAGTTCCAGGGAAATCCGACACCCTCTTCTGATCTCCTCGGCATTGCACGACATGGATGCACAGATCTGCATGCAGACAGTACATTCATACACATATGAAAATAAATAAAATTAAAAAAGATTTGAAAAAAGAGCTGGATGAAAAAAGCTGCTTATTAGAGTATAACAAAAATATTGTACTAACCAGGAAGTGCTGATTTTTTTCTTGCCTTAATGTATTAATTTTTATGACTATTTTACTTGGCTGAAAAGTTAAAATATATAATTAATTGTGTTTTTCCAAACAGATCATTCAATGTCCCAGCCTATTATGGTACAGAGAAGATCTGGACAGAGTTTTCATGGAAACAGTGAAGTAAATGCAATTCTTTCTCCGCGCTCAGAAAGTGGAGGCCTTGGTGTGAGCATGGTAGAATATGTATTAAGTTCCTCTCCTGCTGATAAATTGGATTCTCGATTTAGGAAGGGAACTTTTGTAAGTATTTTGAATAAAGATACATTTAATATTTTCATTGACTTTTTTGGTTTGTGTGTTTTTTACTTTTTTCTTTTTTAGAGACATCTTACTGTGAAATCTTGGCCAGCCTGGAACACACTATGTAGATAGACCAGGCTGGCCTGGAACCTCATAGTAGTTGTCATACTTCAATCTCTCATGTCCTAACATTACAGGTATGAGCCACCACTTCCAGCTCAAAGCTTATTTTTCCCTTGAGAAAATGTAAAGAAACGTTAGCTATTTAAAATTTGTTTTCTTGGGGCTGGAGAGATGGCCTAGCGGTTAAGAGCGCTGACCGCTCTTGCAGAGGACCCGGGTTCGATCCCCAGCACCCACATGGTGGCCGAGAACCGTTTGAGACTCCAATTCCAGGAGAACTCCAGTTCCAGGGGAATCTGAGAACCTCTTCTGACCTCTGCGGCATTGCACGACACGGGTGCAGACTTGCATGCAGACAGTACATTCATACACATACAGAAATAAATAAAATTAATAAAAAAAATAAAATTTGTTTTCTTCACTTCATGAACTACATGAAATTATAGAACAATTGGAAATATTTATATTTTAACCATGATACAAAAATCAAATCCTGTTTTAAAACTTTTTTGCTAAGGTAAAATTGCTTATTTCTGGTAATACTAGATCTCTAATAAAATGTACCTAAATAAAATGATGTAGTCATTAAATATTTAGTCTTGTTTGTGGTGTTACTGCTTTTCCTGCACCGCTATAGTTAAGGCTGCCTTAGCCCTTCTGTTATAAATCACTCGTTTGTACTCAGGTTTTTTGGCCTTTGCTAAATGAGTTGACTACAAAATTAAAATAATGCTTTTATTGTTACGTGCACTGTAGAGTAGTTTTAGCCCACTTTTTGGTGCCTTTTTCTGTGTTCTATTCAGTATTCAGAATCAAACAGATTCTTTTTCCTCAGGGTACTAGAGATGCTGAAACAGATGGACCTGAGAAAGGAGATCAAAAAGGCAAGGCTTCTCCATTTGAGGAGGACCAAAACAGAGATCTTAAACAAGGAGATGATGATGATTCTAAAATAAATGGCAGAGGTTTGCCAAATGGAATGGATGCCGATTGCAAAGATTTTAAGTAAGATTTTAACTTTTTCGAGAAGAAAAACATCTCTCTTTAGGGATTATTACAGTTAATTACTATGATGACTGATTAGATAGTTTTCCAGGTTAGGTTTACTTTATTTCCTTTGTACCTTGTATTAATCTAGACAAGTACTTATTTTTTTATAAAATTAATTATTGTGGGGCTGGAGAGATGGCCTAGCGGTTAAGAGTGCAGACTGCTCTTGCAGAGGACCTGGGTTCGATCCCCAGCACCCACATGGCGGCTGAGAACCGTCTTTAACTCCAGTTCCAGGGGAATTCAAAGCCCTCTTGTGACTCCAGTGGCATTGCATGACACGGGTGCACAAACCTACATGCAGACAGTACATTCATATATATAAAAAATAAAGATTTGTTTAAAAATTTTAATTATTGTAAGTCATTAAAAAGAAATTTCACCGGGCGTGGTGGTACTTGCCTTTAATCCCAGCACTTGGGAGGCAGAGGCATGCAGATCTCTTATGAGTTCAAAGCCAGCTAAGGCTATAGGGAGACCCTGTCTCAAAAAGACTAAAAAAATTTTCAGAACAGCATCTAAAAATAGGGTATTATGTTGAAAGAGTAGTGTTAGAAGTTGCTGTATCTTTTTTTAACCACTATGATAGTTTAAATTAGAACTTTTTCTCTGCTGTAATTAGTGAATTGTAGATTTAATACGGTTTTTGTTGTTTTTAATTTTCCTCCCCTCAAGGTTATGCTTGAGTACCTTGCAGTGGAATTTTTATTTTCTAACCCTGTATTCGTCCCCCTGCCATTTGACTTTTAATCTTAGATATAATGAGGCAAAATTCATTTCAGAGTAGTGAATTTTTTTTTTTTTACAATATATGAATTTGTACTAATATACAATATTGTTCCTTCAAATAGAAAGTGGGGAGCAAACAGTTACCTTTAAGATCCAGATTATTTAATACTTTCACTGTTTCTAGCAAGTATTTTCCTTTAGATTTTGGGCTTAAATTAAGTACATCTGTATAAGTTGATATTTCATACTGATCCCTGTACTTTCTACTTCAGTAGTCATATGCTTTGGAGCATTTACCTTCTGAACCATAGAACCTTAGCTAGCAGTGTAGAGTTACATGATACATTGATCTACATTTATTGCCTTCACTTAACAAAGCAAGTAATAAACTCTTAAAAGTGCCAGTTCCATCTGTTCCCATTGTAAAAAAGCATCCAAAACCAGTAAACGTCTTTTAACCATAAGTTTAGTGCTCTTTATTTTGCTTTAGAACATTTTCCTGATTTTGCTCTTCTGCTGTTACATAAGTTTTATACTGAGGGACAGGCATTTAAAACTCAGTTGATTAGAAACATTTATAATTGAAGTGTTAATACACCATTAACTATAGCAAGAAAATAGCACCACTGATAGCACAATATTTTTTCATGTGCCCTCTGCTTCTCAATATATCAAATTGTTTGGTGTAAAAGATTGTATTTCCCCCTTACAACATTAATGTGAACTATATTTGCATTCTTTTGTTCCATTAGGTTTTTAATGTGTTTGAAATTACTAATTAGATACAGTATCAGTCATTCCTATAACTCATATCTTCACCATATACATTATTGGAATAGACTGAAATGAATGAGGGAAGTTTAGGGCTCTCCTTTATTGTAAATGGCTAGTTTAAAAAGAAATCCAGTTTTGCTTTTTTTCCTTTTCATATGAAAAAATAAACTTGAAATGTTTTTTATACATATTAAGTATGGCTAAAGGGGAGATCAGTAATATTTTCCAATATTGCAGAGAGTGACTTTGATGTAAGGTGTATATTTAAGTATTTGGAGAGTATTTATCATTCAGAATTGCTTTGCAAACTACTGTATATATTAGCAAATTTATGTAATGTAAAACACCAGAAATGAGAGTTTAGATGGGTAAAACAGCCATCGTTAAAGGCAAGTAAAACACTCATGACCATTAAACTTCATGTACTCCTAAGGTGAATGTACTGCATGGCTCGCCCTTAGAATGGTATACTTTGGGGAGACAGGGTAAGGAATGGCTACTATATAAGATATATAGAAGAAAAGATAGACTGCACATTCACATTAGGATTAAAAAAATAAGTTAAGGGCTGGAGAGATGGCTCAGCAGTTGAGAGCACCGACTGCTCTTGCAGAGGACCTGGGTTCGATCCCCAGCACCCACATGGTGGCTGAGAACCGTCTGTAACTCTAATTCCAGGAGAACTCCAGTTCCAGGGGAATCTGAGACCCTCTTCTGACCTCCGTGGCATTGCACGACACGGGTACACAGACCTACATGCAGACGGTACATTTATACACATACAAAAATAAAAAATTAAAAAAAAAAAAAAAAAAAAAAATGAACGGTCTTTCAGTTCCAGGGGAATCCAACACCCTTTAGACCTCCACGCGCAAGCAGTGCACTACAGGGGTGCACAGACCTGTATGCAAACAGTACACTAATACACATAAAATGAATAAATAAAATTTAAAAATTTTTAAAAAAAAAATTAAAGGAGAAAGAGAAAAGGTTATGAGCATGAAATCTGTTAAAAAGAGAAACCAGTGCTTAAAGATACAGCACAGTATTAGTAAATTTCTTGGGAAAATTAGAGGGGAGGCCCTAGTACTGTGAGAAATGGAGGGACTTGTGAGGGTGGTTGTTTCTGTTATAGAGTGATTGTTCTTTTTTTCTTTTTTTTTTTTAATTCCATTTTCTTATTTTGTTAATTATTAGTTTGTTTTCTGTATGTGTAAATGAATGTACTGTCTACGGGGACAGGTTTGTGCGCCCCTGTGGCAAGTGCCACGTAGGTCAGAAGAGGGTGTCCGGGATTCCCCTGGAACGGGAGTTCTCTGGAATTGGAGTTTAAGGACGGTTCTCAGCCGCATGTGGGGTGCTGGGGATTGAACCCAGGCCATCAGGTAAGAGCAAATCGGCGCTCTTAACTGCTAGGCCATCTCTCCATCCCCAATAGAGTGATTTTTCTATATGTTCTGTATGTTTAAAAAGCTTAGCATTCTTTGTTTATGATGGTTGGAACTAAAACGAATTTTATGATAAAGATGGGCTTCAGAGAGCTGTAGAAGAAGTTTTTTGCTCTCAGAAGTGTTTTTTTTTTGTTTTTTTTTTTTTAAATGAACCACCAGGTGATTCATTTGTTCTTAATAAGAAGGTAACAAGGGCCTTGGGCTGGAGATGTGGCCTAGTGGTTAAGAGTGCCACTGAGCTCTTACAGGAGGACCCAGGTTCGATGACCCCAGCAACCACATGGCGCTGAGAACCGTCATTTAACTAACTCGAGTTCCAGGGGAATCCCGACGCCCTCTTCTCTTCTGACCTCTCCGCGGCAGGTGCCATGACACTTGAAATGCACAAACCTACAGGTAAGACGTAAACATGCCTTACACATACAAACAATAATAAGGTAACAGGCCTGAAAAAAAGCTATGTGCTCAAAAAACCACATTTAGAAGTCAGGAGTTAGCATTTTTGTTTTGTCATATCTTTATTTTTTCCTTTCAAAGTCATGGAACATGTAGCCACATAAATCTCTGGTCAGTAGTTTAGGTTTTGAAACCGTGCGCAGTATTTTGCAGTTTATAGTCTACATGTTCATACATTCATTTCGGTCAGTGATTTTAAAAACCGTAATTTGTAATATTATATCCAGTGTTTCTTACCCAATTAACCCATTATTCGGAATTACATGGTAGTCAAACTGAGGAAATTAATCAATATTCAAAAACGAAGCAAAAAAAAAATACTAGCTGGGCGTGATGTTGCATGCCTTTAAGTTAATGCCAGCACTTGGGAGACAGAGGCAGGTGATCTTTGTAAGTTCAAGGATTGCTTGAAATAAAACTTTGATCAACTCTGATGGGAAAAAATCATGAAATAGTTAATAGCAAAGAATGCCTTATTTTCTCTTTTTATATTTAATTCCCACTTTGTTTATTCATTCTTTACCACTTCACCCTTTGATTTGCTACTTACTTATAGTGGTTTCTGTTTTATTTAGTCGTACCCCTGGAAGTCGGCAAGCCTCTCCAACTGAAGTAGTTGAGCGCCTTGGCCCCAATACTAATCCCCCAGAAGGATTGGGTCTCGCTTCCTAATTCCTACAGCTAATAAGCCACTTGTTGAAGAATTTTCAAATCCTGAAACTCAGAATCTGGATNTCTCTTTTTATATTTAATTCCCATTTGTTTATTCATTCTTTACCACTTCACCCTTTGATTTGCTACTTACTTATAGTGGTTTCTGTTTTATTTAGTCGTACCCCTGGAAGTCGGCAAGCCTCTCCAACTGAAGTAGTTGAGCGCCTTGGCCCCAATACTAATCCCCCAGAAGGATTGGGTCTGCTTCCTAATCTACAGCTAATAAGCCACTTGTTGAAGAATTTTCAAATCCTGAAACTCAGAATCTAGATGCCATGGAACAAGTTGATCTGGGTTCCTTACCATTTGACTATCCTGGTAATCAGGTACCCATGGACTCTTCAGGAGCTACTGTAGGCCTTTTTGACTAAATATTCCCAGAGCAGGTTTCAAAGCATGTCTTAAAGGATTTGTGGCGCACCACCTTAATCCTAGCACTGGAGCACGCGGGCAGGCGGATCTTGTGAGCTCCAAAGCCAGGCCTGCCCTCTTCAGAGTGAGTTCTCTAGGACAGCTGGGTCTACAGGAAAGACCCTGCTCATAAGCAAAAAAAAAAAAAAAAAAAAAAAAGAAAGAAATCTCTTAACAATACACTGGTATAACCTGAAGTACTATGAGGCATTAATTTGAAAAGGGTTCTTGCTTATTGATTAAAATGTTGTTGTGGTTAAGAAAGTTATTCAAGAGGCCTGGAGAGATGGCTCAGTAATTTAGAGCACTGGCTGGCTGTTCTTGCAGAGGTCCTGAGTTCAGTTTCCACCATCCATATTGAGCAGACAGCCATCCAGTTCCAGGGGGGTCTGATGCCCTCTTTTGGCCCCTTCAAGCATTGTACAACACGGGGACACTTACATGAAGATAAAACAGATATAAAATACAGATAAAAAGAAAAGTTCTTGAAATAAATGTTTAAAATATTCACAGCTTTCTAATAAGAATTGAAATGTTGTGATACTAATCTTTGTATTAAACATTTTCCCTAACAGCTCTTTCAGAGGACAAATGCTCTCACAGTTCAGCAGTTAACTGCAGCGCAACAGCAGCAATATGCATTAGCAGCTCAGCAGCCACATATAGGTGAGTCTTTATAAACTACAATTTTTAGCATATTGTTAGGAAAATCTCTCTTCATTTCTTGATTTGGTGACATTTCAAAACCTTTCTTTGAAATCAATATTGATAGATATGGTAAAGAATTAATGAAAAAAATTGTTTCTGATTATTATTTACATCATGGGTTAAATAAAAATCTTCTGGGGCTGGAGAGATGGCCTAGTGGTTGGGAGCCGACTGCTCTTGCAGAGGACCCACGTTCAATTCCCAGCACCCACATGGCAGCTGAGAACCGTCTCTGACTTTAGTTCCAGGGGAATCCGACACCCTCTTCTGACCTCCGTGGCATTGCACGACACGGGTGCACAGACCTACATGTAGACAGTACATTCATACACACACACACACACAAATCTTCTAAGGGTGCCGGGCATGGTGGTACACGCCTTTAATTCCAGCACTCAGGAGGCGGAGGCAGGAGAATCTCGTGAGTTCAAGTCCAGCCTGGTCTACAGAGTGAGTTCCAGGCCAGCTGGGGCTACAGGGAGACCCTGTCTCAAAAAGAACCCCCCCCAAAAAAAAACAACTTTTAGGGGACTGGCAAGATGTTCTCAGCATGGAAAGGTACTTCACTGAGCCTGATGACCTAAGTTCAATCCCAGAACCCATGTGATAGAACACCACCCAACTTCTGCATGTTGTTCCTTGACCTAGACACACACACACACACACACACACACACACACACACACACAGAAGTATAATTTAAAAACCTGTAACTTGGGGCTGGAGGGATGGCCTAGCGGTTAAGAGCGCCGACTGCTCTTGCAGAGGACCCGGGTTCGATCCCCAGCACCCACATGGCGGCTGAGAACCGTCTGTAACTCCAATTCCAGGAGAACTCCAGTTCCAGGGGAATCCGAGACCCTCTTCTGACCTCCGCGGCATTGCACGACACGGGTGCACAAACCTGCATGCAGACAGTACATTCATACACATACAAAAATAAATAATAAAAAAAAAATTAAAAACCTGTAACTTGATGTAAGTTGTCAGCCCTTAAATTTTTGTTCTGTTTTGTTTGTTCGCTTGTTTTATTTTGAGACAGGGTCTCCCTATAGCCCCAGCAGGCTTGGAACTGGCTTATAGATCAGACTCACCTTGAACTCACATTAATCCACCTGCCTCTACCACCCAAGTGCAGGATTAAAGGCATGCACCACCACACCCAGCTTGCCCCTAAGTTTTTTTCAGTGATAATTGGGAAGTATATGTCTGTAAACTTAAATGTTACTTATAACTTATATAGTCATAATGTTAATTTTAAAATTATCTATATTAAAGTTAGTTTTGTCTTGGGATTTTGGGGGAGGGTATGAAATTGAGAATCAGCTAATCTACTTCTAGAAGATCAGATTTTTCTTTTGGTTTATTGTTTTGAGTGAGACAGGATCTCCGTGTAGTCCCAACTGTTGTGGAACTTGCTATGTAGACCAGGCTTACCTTGAATTTACAGAGTTCCACCTGCCTCTGCTTTTCCTGAGTACTGGGATTAAATAAGAGTACTTCAAATACATGGTTTTAAAATCTTTCTTAGCTTTTATCAGATCCGTATGGGCTCTTATACTATGCTCAGAGATGGACTTAGTCATTCTCTCTCATACTCTTCCTTGTCTTCTGTTGCCTTGAGGACAAAGTACTAACCAGAAAGCCCTTCCTAGATCTCCAGGATATTTACTTTACCCAGTATGACATTCATACCACCAACCACTTCCCCAAAGTTTGGTATTCTCTGTATGTTAATAGCACACATTATACTCTTATTTATTTATTTATTTATTTATTTATTTATTTATTTATTTATTATGTGTATGAGTGTACTGCCTGCATGTAGGTTGGTGCACCCGTGTCGTGCAATGCTGCAGAGATCAGAAGAGGGAGTCGGATTCCCCTGGAACTGGAGTTAAAGATGGTTCTTAGCTGCCATATGGGGGTTGTGAATCAAACCCAGGTCCTCTGCAAGAATAGTCTGCACTCTTAACTGCTGAGCCATCTCTCCAGCCCCCATACTATAATCTTAATTGCTCATTTATTTTTCTATATCTTTCCTCGCTAGGTTCTTAGCTCACAAGTATTACCTAAAAACTTGAATGAGAAACAATTATTTGAACAGTAGTAGTTCTAGAGCTAAACACTTATGCCTGTTGTGAACTGACATTGTTTAGTCATTTCATATTTAATATCTGTAAAAGTCCTATAAGTCAGCTGGCTGTACCTGTTGTGTAAATGAGGCTTTTTTTAGTAAAAATTTGAATAATTTTCATAGTCTGTTCTCCTACCCAAGATTCAGAATAGAAATGTTTTTATCTAGTGAAGAAAATAATTCTTTTGGGGCCAGAGAAATGGCTCAACAGTTAAGAGCACTGGCTGCTCTTGCAGAGGACCCAGGTTTGACTCCCACATGGCAGCTAACAACTGTCTGTAACTCCAGTTCTATGGGAATCCAACACCTTCTTTTGACTTAGCAGGCACTGCATGACATGGGTGCACTTACAAATGCAGACAATACACTCAGACACATAAAAATAATTACAAATGTTTTAAATTAAAAAGAAAATAATACTTTGTATTTGTTATTTCTCCCCCTTTTAAATATAGCTGGTGTATTCTCAGCAGGCCTTGCTCCCGCTGCATTTGTGCCAAATCCATATATTATTAGTGCTGCTCCTCCTGGGACTGATCCGTATACTGCAGCAGGGTTGGCTGCAGCTGCAACGTTAGCAGGTAATTTATTGTTCATCCTTGTTATAGATTTAGTTTTAGTTTTGATTCAAGTTTTACTTTTGTCTATTTGGGCAATTTGAAATTCCTCTGAAAAACGAAAATACTATTCTATAATGAACTGAGATTTCCAAGGAGTTAGTTTATTTTGGAACTGTACTAGTGCAGGGCAGCATCTAAGCAATAACTTTTTAATCCCTCTGAATAGTTGGTTTATATTTCCAGTTTGTAGTTTATAAATCATACATTGTGGACAGTACATCTTATTCTAAATACTCAGTCCTAATACCCACAGACAAAAGCAAAGTGAAATTATTTTCCAGAAAATAATCTGGAGGTAGATGACGTGAATACCTAGGTGACGAATTGTGTAAAGTTTCTTGAGCAGTACATACAAGCTAGGATACAAAGTAGAACGAACGCAGTTATCCTTGGAACAAGAGCTGTGTTTGTTACTTATTTAAGTCAGGGAAAGGTGAGTGCTGGTCAGGCGGTCTTATTGACAGAAAAACTTACTGGTCTTATATAAAGTTACTGGGAAAAGTTAGTTTTAGGTTGGGTTGGCTATAAAAACACAAAAATAAGTCTTGGGCGTGTTTTCTGTTGGTTGTAAGGATAGGAATGAATTTCTGTCATTCTTAGAAGTGTGTTTACTGGCATGAGTCTCCTGGTGGACTGCCTTCGAAATGACATTCTCACTGTTTTTTGTTTCCGGAGCTGTCTTCAATGAAATGATTATCACCAATTAATTCACTACTAGTACTAGGATTGTTGAACAGGCCATCTTCTCAGGGTTTGAAACTTAAGATTATTTTATAAAGTGAAAGAAAAAGCTAATTCAGATTCGTTGGTGTTTAAACTGGTCTGAAATAAACTTGTCAACAGCCATTGGTGTATCCATATCATGTCATTCCATAAGGAAATGGAGTTTTCTCATAATACTGGGTGTTAATGTTAATTGCTAGTTTGCTACAAACTACATATAGGATTGAAATAACAATTTTGAGGGCTCACTTAGAATATACTATAGTTTACTTGAAACAACATTGCTATTAGGTACGAATGTGGTATAAGCCAGAAAATAATAAATTTTTCTGGTAGCCATAATGTAAAAATAAAGGAACTAATTAAAGAATTCACTTACATATTTTATTTAGCCCAGCATATATAAAATATTACCATTTAAATCTTTAATATTTTAAGATATTAATAGACTCTTACATTTCTTTATATACTCAGTCTCCAGAGTCTTATATGAATTGTGCTTTTAGAGTTAGTTTTGGTTTAGGATTGTGCACTTTTTAATTGCTGAGGGGCCACAAGTAGTTTGTGACTGTGTTGCAGTGAGGTTTTGGGTGGACTGACTTACTTTGTTTTTCCTGTGTTTTTCTTCATAAAAACCCTTTTCTATCTTCTAACAGTCTTTAAGCTTTATAAGAACTTTTCATTTTCCTTCCTTCTCTTCTGACAGCCCCAGCTGTCCTGGAACTCACTCTGTAGACCAGGCTGGCCTTGAACTCATAAAGATCCGCCTGCCTCTGCCTCCCGAGTGCTAAGAACTTTTCATTTTCATAAATGATTATGGTGGGCTGAAATTTGACTTTTTGAAGTACACAAATGTCCTAAAATTTAATTAGACATGATTTCAGGATATGTGTTGTATATCAGGAATTGTGATGTTTTATTCATTAATTGTAAACTTCCTAGGCATATTTCTTTACTCTCTACAAATCCAGTCTTATCTCAAGCTAAAAATAGTGGAATAGGAACACTTTGTGCTGTTTCTCCTCATTTCCTTTCCTAACAGTCCCTTCTGTGCATTTTCATCTAGTTTTTGACTCAGTAGTGTCATTTTCCTAACCACATTAACTCTGCTGCCTCATTTGTTTTCATATAATTTTCAGTTGACTAATTCTGTTTTAAATAGGAAAATATCTTTAAACTCAATGTTTACAGTTCAAGTATTGTTGTAGAAAGCTTGTTCCCTAGTTTTTTTATGTATTATATTTACTTTATGTGTATGAGTATATGGTCTGCATGTAGGTAGGTGTGCCCATATGATGCATTGCCTGTTGAGGTCAGGAAAGGTGTTGGATCCCCTAGAACTGGAGTTACAGGTGGTTGTTAGCCACTATGTGGGTGCTGGGAATTGAACCCAAGTCCTCTGCAAGAGCAGTAAGAGCTCTGAACCACTGAGCCATCTCCCAAGCTCCCATGGTTCTTTTTTTTTTTTTTTTAACAAAGGAAAAATTTATGGTGTCACATGCCTTATCGGTGTGTCTATAGCCTGACCTATAAATTGGCAGTCTATACATGTTAAATAGATGAGTAAGTGTCCTGTGAATCCATTGGTAGCCTCGAGTTTTGCTTCACATTTGTGCAGGAGGATCACTACTGTCAGGAACACTGTGTTTTTTAAATTATCAGTACACTTTGGGAAGCTGATGCAGGATCATTTGAGTTTGAGGCTGGTCTTAGTTATAAACCAAGACTCTATTTCAGTAACACAGAATCAACAACAAAAATCATATCTAGATGATATTTATATCTTAATAGCATTAGAAAAACAAAGAGTACGTAGCAAGTATAAATAGATTATAAGGATATAGTCAACTCCTAAGTCTTATGCCTGTTCGCCCTTTATAATTTAATAGTAACTAGCCTCATATAAAAATCTAGTAACTATTTTTTTCTTTTGGTGGGGTGTGTGGTGTTTAGGTCCAGCAGTGGTTCCACCTCAGTATTATGGTGTTCCATGGGGGGTATATCCGGCCAATTTATTTCAGCAACAAGCTGCAGCTGCAGCAAACAGCACAGCCAATCAGCAAGCAGCATCACAAGCTCAGCCTGGACAGCAACAGGTAGGCCTTCTCTCATTAAGTAAGTATAATATCTGAGAATCCTCCCAATCCTATGAACCCAAGGTATTTAAGAGCTGTCTCTTTGGGGGTTTTTTGTCTTTGTTTTTTAAATATTTATTACTTATTTGTATATTATATGCAGGGAGGCCAGAGGATCTCTTCTGGAGCTACAACTTCTGAAGTTGTAAGCTACCTGACATGGGTTCTGCAAACCAAACTTGGGTCTTCTGCAACAGCAGTGTGAGCTCTAAATCAATAAGCTATGTCTCTAGCTCTCAAAAAAATTATCTTAATAATTATAAACACATTGTTAATAAATGAGAATTCTGGCTGTTATATTCATCAAATTTATATAAAAGAAGCAACAGAGTTGCTTACTTGGTAGCTGTTTTTTTTTTTTTTTAACTTTTTTTATTTTATTTATTTCTGTATGTGTATGAATGTACTGTCTGCATGCAAGTTTGTGCACCCGTGTTGTGCAATGCCGCGGAGGTCAGAAGAGGGTCTCGGATTCCCCTGGAACTGGAGTTCTCCTGGAATTGGAGTTTCAGACGGTTCTCGGCCGCCATGTGGGTGCTGGGGATCGAACCCGGGTCCTCTGTAAGAGCGGTCGGCGCGCTTAACCACTAGGCCATCTCTCCAGCCCCGGTAGCTGTTTTTTACTCTGAGTTTCTTTTAATGTGTTTTCATGCTGTGTAGGCTATCCTTTGGCTATTCTTTTTTTTGTTGTTTGTTTTTTTCCTTTTTTTGGTATTTTTGAGGCAGGGTCTCCTTTTTAGTACCAGCCGTCCTGGAGCTCACTCTGTAGACCAGGCTGGCCTTGAACTCACAGAAATCCACCTGCCTCTGACTCCCAAGTGCTGGGATTAAAAGCATGCTCCACCATGCCCGGCTTTTTGGCTCATTCTTTACATCACCCCATATTATCATTTAATAATTTACCTTTTAATGCATATTATTTTTGGCCAACCATATTGCTGACTTGTGTGTATGAACTTAGAATGAATCCACTCTGTCCTGAATTGTTAAGATAATTTGTGAAATTTGTTATTAACTTCATTGTAGTCATGTATCAGCACTGTAATAGATATGTGGTATAAAGTAATAAAACTTGATCAGAGCTCTTTGCCTTGTTTTAAAGTTATTTTGTACTTCTCATACTAAGGTTTTATGTTTAAAATGACCTTTTATTCTTTTTGCTAAATCCCCAGAACTTTGAAAAAATTAAGTTTTTAAAAATTTTTGTTTTGCAGACAGTACATTCATACACATAAAAAAATAAATTAAATTTTTTAAATTATTTTTATGTTTATGAGTGTGTTGCCTGCACATGTGTAAGTGCTCCTGTGTCATGCAATGCCCATGGAGGACAGAAGAGGTGGTTAGATTCCTGAAACCGGAATTACAGTTGTTGGCTGCCATGTGGGTGCTGGGAATCAAACCCAGGCCCTCTGCAAGAGCAACCACTGCTTTTAACCACTGAACCATCTTTCCAGCCCCTAAATTCCCTGAGCTTTTTAAGAAATAAAATTAGCCGGGTGTGGTGGCACATGCCTTTAATTCTAGCACTTGGGAGGCAGAGGCAGGCGGATCCCGGTGAGTTCAAGGCCAGCCTGGTCTACATAGTGAGCTCCAGGACAGCTGGGACTAAAGAGAGACCCTGCCTCGAAGAGACCAAAAAAAATTGAAATATTTGCTTGGCATCAATTTCTTCCCTTAAGCTTCTTGAGCTTCAGTTTTCAGTCTTAGAAAGAAGTTTAAGCCAGGCATGGTGGCCATGGCCTTTAATTCCAGCACTTACTTGGGAAGCAGAGGCTGCCAGATCTCTGTGAGTTCAAGGCCAGCTGGGGCTACAAAGAGAGCCTGTCTCAAAAGTATCCCCCCCACCAAAAAAAAAAAAAATGTTTTTTTAAGTCTTCATCCAAGATTTTGCCATTTTCATGGGTTTCTGAGAGAATTACCCAAAACCCTAGAGCTTCCATGTAGCTTCAGAGAGAGAGAGAATTTTTACTCTAAAACCTAGAGCTTCCATGTAGCTTCATAAATGATTCCAAGAGCCAGTGTTTTTTTGGTTCTTTTTGATCTTTTTGAGACATGATCTCCCTGTAGCTCCAGCTGTCTTGGAACTCACTATGTAGACCAGGCTGGCCTTGAATTCACAAAGATCCTCTTGCTTGCCTCTGCCTCCTGAGTGCTGGGATTAAAGGCATGGGCCACCACGCCTAACTTAGTGTTTTGTTTGTTTTTGTTTTTTTTGTTTTGTTTTTTGCTTTATAGTAAAATCATTTGTTGTTCTTCATGCTAAAATCTACATTTCATTGTAGATTTAGCCTATTCAAAACATACAGGAGATATATACACAGTCGTTCAAGATAAATTTGTTATTGTTTTTAAGAGAGTCACTTTTTCGTTGTTGGTTTTTGTTTTGTTTTATTTTGTTTTTGTAGGTTCTTCGTACTGGAGCAAGTCAGCGTCCTCTTACTCCTAATCAGGGCCAGCAGGGGCAGCAAGCAGAATCACTTGCAGCAGCTGCAAATCCAACATTGGCTTTTGGTCAGGGTCTTGCTGCAGGCATGCCAGGTATATAAGTGCTTAGTCATAGTTTGGTGAGGTTGTTTGCTTGCTAGCTTACTTGTTTGTATGTTTGTGGGGGGGGGCGTATTGGAATTTCAAGAGATTTTAAATATTAAAAAGTGAATAACTCAGTATCTTTGAAGATTGGCTACATTGTGATAAGTTATTTAGAAGTCAAATGTTAATATTAGAAACCAGGTATTGTTTGCGAGACCATATAACAGGAATGACAAGTTCATACTAGAATTCTCAGCATAGACATCTTTCTTCTTTTTACTATTTTTATGTGAACCCTAATATCTTTCCAGATGAACCTGTCCTCAAAGTTTCAGAATAGAGCTTCAGGGAATAAAATCAGTGGTAAGAGTTAACATGTAAGAAGAAAATCTGTTTGTCATTACAGCCTCATTGAAAATAGCCAGGCGTGGTGGTGCATGCCTTTAATCCTAGCACTTGGGAGGCAGAGGCAGGTGGATCTTTGTGAGTTCAAGGCCAGCCTGGTCTACAGAGTGAGTTCCAGGACAGCTGGGGCTACAAGGAGACCCTGTCTCAAAAAGACCATAACTAACTAACTAACTAACTAACTAAATAAATAAATAAATAGTCCTTTAGTTAATATTGAGAAATTTGCAGCTAACACTTCTTTTGAGCATTTAGAGTTCACTTAGCCTGTTGTTAAATATTAAATGTATTTATATAAATATAATAAATGGAAGAAATTGAAGCAGGAAGAATATAGTGCGCGCCTGCGTGACACCCCCCCACACACACCCCCGTCACTCTAAAATTTTTCTTGATGCCTTCTGTAGTTCATTCCATTCAGGACTGTAATGCAGTAACTTTTTCCCTGCCTTTTGAGATAGTCTCACTGCATAGTCCAGGCTATCCTCAAAAAGGTTACCTTCCCCATGTTGCTTGAATGCTGGGATTATAGGCACATACCTCCTTACTTTGCTTAGGTCTCTTTTTCATTATCCAACTAATTACATAATTATAAAGTTAATGTATGATATTCATAAAGAGCTCACTTGAAAAAAATTTTCTGGGGGCTAGAGAGATAGCCTAGTGGTTAAGAGCACCGACTGCTCTTGCAGAGGACCCGGGTTCAAGCCCCAGCACCCACTTGGCGGCTGAGAACCGTCTGACACTCCAATTCCAGGAGAACTCCAGTTCCAGGGGAACCCGATACCCTCTTCTGACCTCCACGGCATTGCACGACACGGGTGCACAAACCTACATGCAGACAGTACATTCATACACATATAAAATAAATAAAAATTTAAAAAGAAAAGAAAAAAATTTTCTTACAAGTCATATTCTTGAATTCTGTTTTTTTGTTGTTGTTGTTTTATTTATTTTATGTCTATGAATGTTTACATGTATATAAGTGTACCCATGCTGTGCATTGTCCACCGAGGTTAGAAGAGAGAATCTGTTCCCCTGAAACCGGAGTTATGAATTGTTAGGAGTTGTTAGCTGCCATGCGGATGCTGGAAACCAAACTCAGGTCCTCTGCAAGAATAGTCAGTGTTCTTAACTGGTGGGCTGTTTCTGCAGCTACATTTTTGTTTTTGTTTTTGTTTTTTTGAAACAGTGTCTCCCTGTAGTCCCAGCTGGTCTAGAACTCCCTTTGTAGACCAGGCTAGCTTCCATTTCTCAGAAACCCAATAGCCTCTGCTTCCCAACAGGTGGGATTAAAGGTGTGAGTCAGCATGCCAGGCTTCTTAAACTCTTACTTTTCTTCAGTGCTCATGATCACATTCCTTTAACTTAATCTTGTATGTCATCTGTTTTTCAGCAATGTATCTTCATTCTTCTCCTCCTGCCACACTTCCTTCCCTTCAGCTACTGTGCTGTTTTTATTAACTTAAGTTTTATCCCATTTGTTATTATTTTGTGTATATGGCTGTATTGCCTGCATGTGTGTAAGTGCACTCATGCGCAATGCCCAGGGAGGTCAGAAGAGAACATTAGATCCACTGAACCTGGAGGATAGTTGTTAGCTGCCATGTGGGTGCTGGGAATTGAACCCCGGGTCCTCTGGAAGAGCTCTTACCTGATGAGCCATCTCTCCAGCCCCTTAAAATATTTTAAAATATAATAAATGTATTCTACCCCTCAATTCTGTTAAGCCCTGTCTCCGTAATTCTTTTATAATAGCTCTCATATGACTTCATGGTTAAGTGCAGAATATGTCTCTTCTCCTTTAACCTTATTTTTTTCAATTCTTTCTCTTGCCTACCTGTCTGTCTTTTGTTCCTTCCTTCTCATTTTTACTAGTCTCCATCTCTTGTCAGTACCCTTAAATACAGAAGGCAAGTTGACTTCATGAGGAGGTGCTTCAGAGTTGGAGCTATAGTAGTGTTTGTTACTTAGTTTTATCACTTTGGCTATGTTATTTTGTTTGAACTTTGACTTCAGTATTGGAAAAGTTGAGAGAGTTTGTTTTTTTTTTCCTTAGGAGAGTCTTTCAACTTGGACTCTTTGCTGAACACTTAACACATTTCTGCCCTTGTACCAAACATTAGCATACCTGTGTTTCTACCACTTCTGAAAATGAATATGTTAGACAATGAGTACTCATCCCTTACATTGGCTTGTCTTATTGTTCAGCATGTTTCACTTACTAATTATACTGCCCTATAGAATTAGAACATTTGCCTTCAATCTCAAAGTTATCTATAACTCTTGGTTTTCTTCTGTGCCCCATCAGGAACTTGGAGATTATTTACATCTCCAAGAGCTGGAGAAACTAGAAATCAATGAGCTAAACAAAGACAAACAAACAAACAAAAAAACCTCTGAAAAATAAAAATTAAAAAAAAGAGAGAGAGAAAAGAGAATGAACCTAAAGGCTCCATAAGGAAGCAAATAGTAAAGCTAGAGGCTAATCTGAATAAAATACTCAAAGAAAGCAAGACTGAGGGTGTAGATTGGTGGTGGAATGCTTCCCTAGTCTGTATAGTACCATCTGGTTGATCTTTAACACTGCAAAAAGAGTGGGAAGGAAAACATGTATCAGTGCCCTCACCCTATTGCTATGATAACATTCCAACAAAAACTACTTTAGGGAGAAAAGTCACAGTGACAAGATCTTGAAGCCTTCACAGCCAAGAAGCAGAGAATGCCAAATGCCTGCTCTACTTACTGAGTTCCCTTTTCTATTTATAATAGTCTAGGATCCTGGTCATGAAGTGGTGCTGTCCACAAAGGGTGGTTCTGTCCATCTCTGTTAACAAAAGTAAGGTAGATCCCCTTCTCCTACATGATTCTAGATCATGTCTAATTGGCAACTAAAATTGACCACCACACATAATATCAGGGAAATTTACCAAGCACAAAAGGCCATTTTAAAAAGGGCTACAGTGGCTGGGCATGGTAGTGCATGCCTTTAATCCTAGCACTTGGGAGGCAGAGGCAGATCTTTGTGAGTTCAAAGCCAGCTTGGTTTACAGAGTGAGTTCCAGGACAGCTGGGGCTACATAGAGACCCTGTCTCAAAAAGACCAAAAAAAAGGGAGGGGGCTACAGAAATGACTCAGCGGTTAAAGGCACAGACTGCTCTTACAGTGGACCCCTATCAGATGGCTCAATTGCCTGTAACTCCACCAGCTCCAGGGGATCCCACACCTCCTTCTGGCTTTTTCGCAAGCGTGTAGTACACATACTTAGACATGTTCACGTGTATATGCATAAAAAACAACAATAAATCTTTGAAATAATGCTGTTGGCCAGCATCATAGGTACTGGGAGGCTGTACCTGTGAAATCCATGATGCATGAATAATGACCACACCAGTCAACCTGCTAACAGATAGGGGAAATTACACAAGGCCTGACTCCTAGATGAAGAGGTACAGGCAATCAGTGGATGCTAAGAGAGGGAGAATCCGTTTTCTCCAGCTACAAACCACCTGGTAAATTATCCAACCCTCAGTGGCTAGCTCTAAACACACCTACATATGAGTAACATTAAAGACTCATGAGGGAGTAAGGTGGTATAATACACAACACAGAAGTAGTCTTGAATTTGGTGGGGGAGGGGAAAGGAAGGGGTGGAAATGACGTAATACAACATAAAATTCTCAAACTTTGCTTCATGATAAATAGCGGATCCACTCTTGTAAAACTTGAGTCAAATACAGAATCAATCTCTATAGCTCCTTTTTTTTCTCATAGCCCACATCTAGTCTCAGTAAATAGTGTAGGTCCTAGAAATACGGCCATCATTTTACACCTACTACTTCTCTGACCTGGTCAGCCTTGTATGTCACCTGAATTACCTTTCTATTCCAGTTCTCCTAGGTCATCCTTTTTTTTCTTTCTTTTTTTAATTTTTACTTTATTTGTAAGACTTTTTCCAGCATGTTTGTTTATTAAAATATTTTATTATTTTTTAATTTTATGTGAGTGTTTTGCCTGTATGTTTGTAAATGCACCACATACATTCAATACCCTCAGAGGCCAGAAGAGGGTATTTGATCCCCTAGAACTGGAGTAAAGAATATTTGTTAGCTGCCATGTGGGTGCTGGAAGCACAGCAAGTGTTCTTAACTTCTGAGCCATTTCTCTAGCCCCTTGCCTGCATGTTTATAAGTGCATTCATGTTGTGCAATACCTCTAGAGAACAGAAGATGGCATTGAATCCCCTGGAATTAGTGTTTCAGACAGTTGTTGGCTGCCAAATGGGTGCTGAGAACCAAACCCAGGTGCTCTGGAAGAGCAGGCACTACTTGTAACCACAGACCTGTCTCTCCAGGCCTTTCCTGTTTTCTTTCCATGTACAGAGACTCTCCCCTTGGAGCCTATTTTCTACAGGATTATTAGAGTGAAAGAGAAATCAGATGAGCCCATTCTGTTCTCCAGTCTTCTTTGATGGTTTCCTACCCTTTCTGAGCGAAATTCCAACTCCTTTTCACTATAAGGAGAATCTGGGGATCTGGTCTCTTGTCTATTTTGATAATTCTCCATCCCTCACTGAATATTAGAAATCTGTCTTTTTCTCCTCCTTCCCTCCCCCCCTCTCATTTTCTTATGTGTCATCATGTTACAGAGGATTTTCTTGATCTTTACAACTCAGAAACTGATGCAGTATAATTAAATGTGTGTGATCCATATTTTAAAACTTTTTTTTGTTTTTGTTTTTTTGAGACAGGGTCTCCCTTTAGTCCCAGCTGGCCTGGAGCTCACTATGTAGACCAGGCTGGCCTTGAACGCACAGAGATCCGCCTGCCTCTGCCTCCCAAGTGCTAGGACTAAAGGCGTGTACCACCACGCCCAGCTTTTTTTTTTTTTTAATTTGTAATTGGATAGTCATTTTTATTTTGTTTTGTTTGTTTTGTTTGAGACAGGGTCTCGCTATAGCCCCAGCTGGCCTGGAACTCACTCTGTAGATCAGGCTGGCCTTGAACTCACAGAGATCCACCTGCCTCTGCCTCCTGAGAGCTAGGATTAAAGGCATGTGCCACCATACCTGCTGTCATATTTTAAAACTTTTAGGAGCATGAGAAGTGATTGATTTATTTTTTTTTTCCACAGATAGTTGTCAAGCTGTTGGGACTGAGTTCTTGTCACTGTGTAAGGCAGCCTTTCTCAACCTGAGTTCCAGGAGAGAATTAAACCTTACTGCTCTTATGTATAGTTCACTTCTCCTATGCTTCTAGAGCAGTAATTTATAATCCTTGGGAGAATTGACATAATGTTTGGTTTTTTTTTTTTAATCTTTTTTTCCTCCCCTCTCTTTTTGAGACAGAGACTCCCTGTAGCCCCAGCTATCCTGGAACTCACTATGTAGACCAGGCTAGCCTTGAACTCACAGAGATCTGCCTGCCTCTGCCTCCCAAGTGCTGGAATTACAAGTGTGCACCACCACGCCCGGCTAATACTGATCATTTTCTAATATTAGGTCTTGGGGGCCTATAGTTTTTGTTTTAAGGAAGTTATTCTTTTTGTAGTCTGTAAGTAAAAGACAGTTCTCATAGTACCTCTTAAAATTGAGAAGAATCTTTACCTGGTTTGTTGTTGTTTGTTGTTTGACGGGGGAAGGGGTTACATTTTTGAGACAGGGTTGCCTTGTAACCCCAGCTGGAACTTGCTTTGTAGATCAGACAGGCCTTGAACTCAAAGAGATCCTGACTCTGCCTCCTGAGTGCTGGGATTAAAGACATGCATCCGCAACCCCAGCTTGTTTTGATATATTTTAGTAACATATCAAATGTGTTTTTCATATGGTAGGTATGAGAGGTTTTGGTAGTAACAGTATGAAATAAATAGCTGATTAGGGTTGGTAAAACACAAATGTAAGGGAAAATAAGCATGCATGCATTCTGTATTGAGTGCTTTCATTAAAATATTTATTTTTATGTTATCTAGGCTATCAAGTACTAGCTCCAACTGCCTATTATGACCAGACTGGTGCCTTAGTGGTTGGCCCTGGAGCAAGAACTGGCCTTGGAGCTCCAGTACGATTAATGGCTCCAACACCTGTTCTAATTAGTTCAGCAGCAGCACAGGCTGGTAAGTGTAACTGACATTTTTAGAGATATTTTTCTATTGTGTTTTTTGTTGTTGTTGTTGTTGTTGTTGTTGTTGTTGTTTTTAATAAAAATTTTTAAGGTGGTTTCAGGAAGTCTCTGAAATTTATTTTGTAGCAGCAGCAGCAGCAGCAGCAGCCGGAGGAACTGCAAGTAGTCTTACAGGCAGCACAAATGGTCTGTTTCGGCCAATTGGCACTCAGCCACCACAGCAGCAGCAACAGCAGCAGCAGCCAAATACTAATCTGCAGTCAAATTCATTTTATGGGAGCAGTTCTTTGACTAATAGCTCCCAGAGCAGTTCTTTATTTTCCCACGGACCTGGTCAACCTGGAAGTACATCTCTTGGCTTTGGAAGTGGTAGTTCTTTGGGAGCTGCTATAGGCTCAGCACTCAGTGGATTTGGTTCTTCAGGTAGGTTTGTTTTTAAAATGAGAGTACTCTGCTTAAGTATACATGAGGTATTTGAGTTCTACTATCAAGATAAGTAGTAATAGCATACTGTATAGGAAGGAATATTAAGTATTGGACTTTTGGTTTAATTTTATAGAAGATCAAATACTTCCTGCAAATCAAAGATTTATGAATGCTTGGCTTATTTCTAGCAGCTCACCTTTCCCCTCCCCCCTAGCTCTTCCTTAGGCTGCATAATAATGTTTGAGGCAATAAATACTTTGCCATCTTAAAATTTAGATAATTTTAAAACAATTGTCATTCTTTATCAGATGTTTCAATCTTACTAAGTGCTGGTAGGTGATTATGGTTTTCTTCAGCTAATAACTAAATAGATAATATATTGAAATACTTTCAGCAAGCCCAAGAAAAACTACTAGCATACTTAAATAATTTAGCCCTTGTCACCATTTAATAGGTTTTCTTTTAGTTAGCTTAAGAAATCTTTAATCCTAGCAAGTTCAAGGCCAGCCTGGTCTACAGAGCGAGTTCCAGGACAGCTGGGGCTACAGGGAGACCATGTCTTGGAAAGACCAAAAAAGAGAAATCATAATTCTGGGCTGGAGAGAAGCCCAGAATTCAGCTTTTAAGAGCACTGGCTGCTCTTGCAGAAGGCTTGGGTTTGAATCCCAGCACCCACATGGTGGCTAACAACCATCTGTAACTCCAATTCCAGGGGGATCCGATGCCCTCTTCTGTCCCCTTTAGGCATTACATGACTTAGGTGCACTTACATTCATAGAGTCATAACACACATACACATAGAATAAAATAAATAACTTAGAAATCATAAATTTTGAACCACTTCACATCAGGGAAGAACAGCTTACCCTAATTCTGCTGATATAGTTGACAGCCTTCAGAAGAGAAGGATATTAACTTGGACCTAAAGAGACTTTGTACAGTATCCCAGAATCATTAATACTCATTTCTCATCTGTTACCACCTCAGATTATGTTCTTTTCTGTAGCTAAATTGGTAGAGTGCTTGCCTAGCATGATCAAAGCCCTAAGTTTGATCCCTAGCACTACATAAACTAGGCATGGTGGTACAAATTTGTAATCCCAATACATGGAAGGTAGAGGCGTGAGGAACAGGAGTCCATGGTCATCCTTTGCTACATAGTGAGTTTGAGGCCAACTCAGCTACATGAGACTCTCTTCAAAACAAAGAAAATGGCAAAGCTACCACAATGCCATCAGATGCTTGTCATTTTTCTGGAGTCTTCTGAACTTTTAACATATCCTTATATTAGGGATGGCCTACAGCAGCTATATATATATATATATATATATATATTTTTTTTTTTGTTTTTTGGTCTTTTTTTTTTTTTTTTTTTTGATATTTTTGTTCATGAATTTTTTTATAACAAAATTTTTAAAATGAGTTTGAACTTGTGTGATTCATTCAGTCTAATTTTTCTACATAAGTTTTAGCATTCCTTTTGGAGTTTATTATTTTTCTGTCCAGATATGCACTCCTTTAAGACTCATTCTTTGATTCTAACCTAATTGAGACATTGTCCTTGAAAGAATCTTAAATATTTCTCAGCAAAACTGAAAGAATATATAGCTTTAAAAAAAAAAACATTGGGCTGGAGAGATGGCCTAGTGGTTAAGAGCACCGACCACTCTTACGAGGACCCGGGTTCAATACCCAGCACCCACATGCGGCGGAGAACCGTCTGAACCCCAATTCCAGGAGAACTCCAGTCCAGGGATCCGACACCCTCTTCTGACCTCTGCGGCATTGCAGACATGGGTGCACAAACTTGCATGTAGACAGTACATTCATACACATACAGAAAAAAAAAAAAAAAATTTTAAAAAATTTAAAAGAAACATTGATATAGCAGTCTTACTTAGATAAAACAGTTTTGATAAGCTGTTTGATAAGCTCTTTGTAAATTCATGGTAGTATTTTAGAAGCTGCATTAGATGATATAAAAGTCTGGTACAGATTTATAGGTCATGCTGCTTAGTTCTTTCAGATTCCTATTTGTCATCTAGTTACAGATTTGCCCCTTAAGAGCTGCCCTTCTGGTCAGGGAAATGTCAATTTTACCTTGCATTAGGGGGCATTAGGACAGGGCATTTAGTTCAGTGGTAGAACACTTTGTTAGCATGCGTGAGGCTTAGGGTTTAATCCCCGGTACTAGATAAAATAAAATATTAAGAACTAGGAGACATGAGAAATTGTCACTCCTACTCCTGACTACTATTCTCTTAAGTAGTCTTTAACCTTGTAGACATTTTGTGGGGTACATGCAAATGCTTCAACACATATGTACCCTTTATTTTTTTTTATTTATTTATATTTTTTTTATTTTATTTTTAAGGACAAGCTCTTATTCCCAGCTAGCCTGGAACTCGAGATCTGCCTGCCTCTGCCTCCTGAGCCCTGGGATTTAAAGTGTGTGCACATATACATTCTTAAACCTGTCTGCTTCCATGTCACACTGTAGCAATTCCACACTTTTGTAAAAGCTAAAATATATATCTCTTTTTTTTTTTTTTTTTTTTTTTTTTTTTTTTTTTGTCTTTTTGAGAACAAAGGGTCTCCCTGTAGCCCCAGCTGTCCTGGAACTCACTCTGTAGACCAGGCTGGCCTTGAACTCACAAAGATCTGCCTGCCTCTGCCTCCCAAGTGCTAGGATTAAAGGCATGCGCCACCTCTTTTTACACACGCACAGTCATTCTTATTAGTGTGCTAAGATTATATTGTTGGACAGTATTAAATACCCCAGTTTAATACAGTTGGCCAGGAAGTGGTAGCCTTTATAAAGTGATAGTTTAATTGAAGGTTTGGTTTAGCATTTGGTACATATTTTATGAATGACTAGTGATTCCATTATTTGTCTAGCATCTTAGTATTTTAAGTACTACATTCTATTTGTCAGTGTTGCAGGTAATTTAGGTGCATATCAATAAAAATTTAAGGGTTAGCCTTTATGTTTTAAAGCAATTTCTGAAGTATTTTTTTAATAGTTTGTCATGAATTCTTTTTTGGAGGAAAACATTGCATGTGTCAAAATCAGTTTCTTTAATAATTTGCCAGGGGAGTAATAAATAATGCTACTACTTTGACTAGAAAGCTGTTGTTCTTTTCCTTATGTGTTAAATTGTTTATTAAATAGAAATTTAAAATATAGTGTGTAATGTCAGTATGTTTTCAAACAATCACTTTGACAGTGTCCTTTTAAATGAGCATATTTGCTAGCTACCTTAAAGATTCTAATGATTATGTATGAGGTCTTAAAATGTGAAATTTTCCCAAAGGTCTGCCCAGTATTTTAGAAATTGCATTGGAGCTGGGTGTGGTGGCGCACGCCTTTAATCCTAGCACTCAGGAGGCAGAGGCAGGCGGATCTTTGTGAGTTCAAGGCCAGCCTGGTCTACAGAGCGAGTTCCAGGACAGCTGGGGCTACAGGGAGACCCTGTCTCGAAAAGACCAAAAAAAAAAAGAAAAAAGAAATTGCATTGGATGGTATAAAAGTCAAGTATTGCATTATAATCTTTTGACTGACGTAGTAGCATAAGCTGTAGATTTTTTAACAAAGCCATGTTTTTTTCTTTGTAGATTTTTGAATTTAACAAAATCAATGTCATTATAGTTCCTATCTGTATTTATTACAAGCACAACTTTGTTTATTCATCATATGCTCTCCTAGTTTTCTTTAATCCACACTGTATATCACATTATGGATGACTTGTGATAGAAAACCAAGATTTTATAGAAACGACAATGGCTTCCAAAGAATTGCCATATTGGTCCGAATATACAGCTTATCCCTAGAAGACCTTATTTGGCAGGTTAAGAAAAGTTACAGGAAATTATTTAGTATATAAAAGGCATTTGACTAAAAGAGGTTGATGATCAAATGCTGGTCTATAGCCAGATCTTGAAATGTTCTTCTGAGCATGTATATAAAGCCCATAAAGGCATATATCATAGGGTGATGCCATTATTCTATGAGTTTTTGTGGAGAACAAAATGGAAAGAAGAATTAGAAGGTGAATAGAACTAAAAGAATTTGGCATGCAGTTTAAGATCTGTGAGATAAGGTAACTTGTATCTCATCCAACAGAAGGTTGGGGTGGGAATGGGATATCTTTAACCGTGAATAAGAACGCAGAAGGCCAGTACTAGAATCTTACAAATGAAGAATCCTGAGGAGTAAGAAGTAAAGCATATTTTGGTTTGGGAGGCATTAATTTTCTGAAAGATATTTTGTATTTTCATATATTTTATAATTTTTGCTCAGCATACAATATGAAAAACACTGAGAAGTTAGCTCCTATTTGTATTTCACAACCAACTAATATTCGGGCCAATATGGACTTAAAGGGATTCATTTTGAACACAGTTGGAAGCCAAATCAGCTGTGACTAGTGAAGGAAGCATATTAATATTTTGTTTCTAATATAATCTTTCTTGGCATTGAGTTGAAGTCTTAAAAAAGTTTCTAGATATTGGGATAAAATACCAAAGTCAAACTTGCTTGATTTTAATTTTTACTGTCCTAAAACAGACAACTGGAATTCCAGCGTTTATAAATCATACCAGGGTATTAAAGCACAGTAATCCTATTCATCAGTGGTAAATACATGTGAAATAATGAAACATATCTGCTAAGTATTTGGTTACTTATTTGTTGGGGTGCATTTATACCCTTTTATGATTAATGAGTTGTTGTATGTAGTTATCACAGTAATTATCTTCTCCATGTTTCTAAAAATAATTATTGTGATCACTTCTGTTAATGCTCTGCAAGAGTTGGGGATAGGTTTATTCAGTTAACACTGTATGTAATTAGGGTTTTTTTTATTTCTTCTTCAGTTGGCAGTTCTGCAAGTAGTAGTGCCACAAGGAGAGAGTCTCTATCTACTAGCTCTGACTTGTACAAAAGATCTAGTAGCAGCCTAGCACCCATAGGGCAACCATTTTACAATAGTCTGGGATTTTCCTCCTCTCCAAGTCCAATAGGCATGCCTCTGCCAAGCCAAACTCCAGGACATTCACTTACGCCACCGCCATCACTTTCATCACATGGATCCTCATCCAGTTTGCATTTAGGTAAAAAACAAAAACAAAAACAAAACAAAAAAAACCAAAAACCTTTTTTATTTGTATGTATACATGTATGTGTGTTTGTGTGTGTGTTTATAATATATGTAAGATATTTAATGTTGGATAAAACATGCCAAATTGCTTTTGCTTTTAGAGATTAGCCTTTTGAAAAAGTTCTATTTTCATGAAAATTCAAAGCAAGGGTCTAATGTATAGTAAGGTAAAGACCCTCTTTTGTATCTTATGTTCTTTTTATGACATACAAGGTATGTTTTTTTCTTGTCTGTGCTTTTGATTTGTGTGTTGTAGAGCATCTGAAAAGTCAACTATTTTTATATGGTAGTGAGGAATTTTACTGTCAAAAGTTTGCACACCATAATAGTACAGTGGTTTTTTGCTTTGGCCTTTGAACATTTGGCCATCTTAACAAAAGGTTTTATGAGAGGATATCAGTTTAGTGTATGCTCATTAGAAAAGCTGATGGATTTTTCTTACTTTTGAGTATGTTAAAACAATGTTTTAGGCATGTTATATCCCTAAAGTTGAAGTATCCAGAACTTTTTCCATCTTTTTAATTTAAAATTATCCCTATCTCCAGATTATTAAATTGGCTATTACCTCTTACTCCTCTCTGTGAAGTATTTATTCCTGCAGCTAATGGTATATTTTGAAGGGATGTTAGACATCAGAAGATAGATATCAACCCTATCTCATCAAAAAAAGTCTGACCTCAAAATTAGGTTTCAAATTTTTGTGATCCTAAGTACAACTAAAACCTAAGTGTTCTATTGCTGACTTTATGTGCTTGGAAAGATTTAAATTTGCATATGATTTTAAAATGTAATATTGCTATATAAACACATTATACATTAGTAACCCTGTTGGACTCTCAATACCCAGTATAGAATTATTATTTCCTTAAGCTCATCAATACAGTAAATGTCTATGTAACAAAGGTATTTGTTGTGATGATCATCATTTCAATTTGTTATTTTGTGCTGGCTTAGGTTTCTTTTTTTTGTGAAACAACTGGTTTTGTCCCAAATTCTTAACCTTTGCTCTTTGGGGGACATTGAATATGTATTAATTAATTTATTCAGGTGGTGTCCTAAAGTCTGCTTTGCAGCAGTATCTATACACTTAGCAAACCTGCCTGGTTTTTAGCCTAACCTTTCATTTATCAACTGTTTAATGATAAGAGCTTCTTAGTTCCTCCTTCTGTTGTTACTAGATACTTCTTCCTGCTTTAAGACATACTTGGAAATGTACACTGAAATTTGGAACATAAGAACCATAAAAATAGGTATATCACAATAGTTTTGTGTTTGTTAAAATTATTTGTCATGTCCTGTCACCTTTTTATAGGTAAGTTGCAGATCAGGTTCCTGTTTAACTGTTAACTGCTTATTTGTGCTTTTTAAACCCTGTGTAAATGGACTCATTCTGTATTACGTGATTACAAATTGAATATAATTAAGCTACATTCTGGATGTTTTCTTTTTAGACTGAAGAATCTGGCCTAATAATTACTTAGAAGGAATTCTAGTCCATTAAGGGAAATACTCGAATGTTTCAGCCAGAATTGTGTGTCATAGCCTAGTACTTCTAGACCCAAAGCATTAGCTGGGAATCAGATATTTAACTGTCCTGATTATAATTAGAAGTTACCTGCCTGTATTGCTTTCTTTTGTGATCTCCCAATTTCCCTAAACTCTTATTGTAATGTGACTGGGAATGTTAACAAATTGGTCCCTGCCAGATTGGAAATAATTCAGATTTCATGAATTTGCTTTTTTTTTTCTTATGTGTATGTACTGTATGCATGTAGGTTGGTGCACCTGTGTCTTGCAATGCTGCAGAGGTCAGAAGAGGATGTCGGATTCCCCTGGAACTGGAGTTAAAGACGGTTCTTAGCCGCCGTGGGGTGCTGGGAATTGAACCTAGGTCCTCTGCAAGAGCAGCCGGTGCTCTTAACCGCTGAGCATATCTCCAGCCCCGAATTTGCTCTTTTTCTTTTTCCTTTTTTTTTTTTGGTCTTTTCAAGACAGGGTCTCCCTGTAGCCCCAGCTGTTCTGGAACTTACTCTGTAGACCAGGCCGGCCTTGAACTCACAAAGATCCACCTGCCTCTGCCTCCCAAGTGCTAGGATTAAAGGCGTGCGCCACCAGGCCTGGCGAATTTGCTCTTTTTCAAGAAAATAATCTAACCTGGGGCTAGAGAGATGGCTCATTGGTTAAGAGCACTAACTGCTCTATTCCCAGAACCCACATGACAGCTAACAACCAACACCCTCTTCTGACCTCTGCAGGCATTGTATGACCTGGGTGTACTTACATAACATGCAGGCAAAATATTCATATACATACACATAAAAATTTTGTGTTCTGGGAGTTTTTGTTCTGGTTGGCTGGTTTTGAGATGTTCTTGCTCTGTAGTCCTGGCTGACTTTATATAGATCAAAGTGGCTTTAAATTAGTAGTGATTCTCCTGCCCTTGCCTCCTGAGTACTATTAAAAGTGACTTTGGGGCTGGGGAGATGGCCTAGCGGTTAAGAGCACCGACCACTCTTACAGAGGACCCAGGTTCGAGCCCCAGCACCCACATGGCAGCTGAGAACCGTCTGAAACTCCAATTCCAGGAGAACTCCAGTTCCAGGGGAATCCGACACCCTCTTCTGACCTCTACAGCATTGCACGACACAGGTGCACAAACCTGCATGCAGACAGTACTTTCATACACATACAGAAATTTAAAATAAAAGTGACTTTGGATTACATTCCTTGAATGAGATTTCTTCTTGAATCAAATGCCATGCACAATTAATTGATATATGAATTACTTTTTTTTTTTTTGTCTTTTTGAGACAGGATTTCCTTGTAGCCCCAGCTGGCCTAGAACTCACTATGTAGTCCAGACTGGCTCTGAATTCACAGAGATCCACCTGCCTCTCTGCCTCTCTGCCTCTCTGCATCTCTGTCTCTGCCGAGATGGGAATATTGACATGATTTTGTAATCCTAGCTGTTTTGTAAGCTAAGGCAGGATAATCTCAGAGTCAAGGTAAGCCAGGGCACTTATCAAGACACTTATCTATAAAAAAAAAAAAAGAAAATATCCCTGCATTTAATCAATATATATCAAAGAGTAGCTAGTAGCTACTTTTTTAGAAAGATTTTTGAATTTTTATTTAATGTGTATGAGTGTTTTGTCTGGATATAAGCGCATCCATGGGTACAATGCCCAGGGCCAGAGGAGGACATTGCATTCCCTGGAAGTGGAGTTAGTGGTCCACGTGGGTGTTGGGAACCAAACCTGGGTCCTGTGCAAGAGCATCTGATGTGCTTAACTGCTGGGCAAGCTCATCATCACCTAATAGTCACTTTTTTATTGAAGAATAATTTTCACTTTTTTAAATTTATTATTTTATTTATTTTCTATTCTTTATGTGTATGAATGTACTGTCTGCATGTAGGTTGGTGTACCCGTGTCGTGCAATGCCTCGGAGGTCAGAAGAAGGTGTCAGATTCCCCTGGAACTGGAGTTAAAGACGGTTCTCAGCCACCATGTGGGTGCTGGGAATCGAANTTTTTTTTTTTTTTTGTCTTCTGCAAGAGCAGTAAGGCACTCGAACCGCTAGGCTATCCCAAAAAAAACTAACGTACCATGTATCTGTGTTTGTTTTTCAAAAGTTATCCCAGTCATGTTCTTGGGCTTCAAACTTGGTGGCAAATTTTCCTTAAGATGACCTCGTCTAACAGTAGCATCAAATGCTAATAGTCTCCACTTCCACTGAAACTTCCTAGCACATATTTCATGGCACATTATCAAAATTGTTAGGAAAACTGGACCACTATGACCAGAGATGTTACTGTACCAAAAAGTGGGTTTTCGGGCAGTTTGGGGTTTTTGTTTTTTTGTTTGTTTTGTTTTGTTGTTGTTTTTTTTAATGAAAGATATGGCCTTTTGCCACAAAGTCAAAAAAAAAATAGTACCACAAATATAAAAAAGGTAGGACTGGAAAGCATCTAAAATAGTTAAGACACTGTTAATGTAAAAGCTTGACACTGCCAAATTGCCATTTATCCGTCATTGTTGGCTCTGTGTCTTGTACGGATAAAAACGCCCCCTCAGTGGAATGTTAAATGACAATCTCAATGGACCGTGGCATCGCCTCACGACTTTCTATCAGGCTTGGTCGTCTGATCTTCCGTTTCCTACTATCGTGGTTTCTTGCCTGGAAGCTTGTTTCTCGCGCGCTTGGGCCTTCAGTTCCGTTCACTTTTCTTTCCCTTCTTTAGCTCTTCCTGCCGATGATTCGGGCTTCGCTATAGAGAATCTTAATGTAGTGAATTTTCTTCTGCAGTACGGATTCCTATACCATCAACCAGCCAGTTGGACCGCTCTGACCGCTGTAAAGAATTTGACTTAATTGAGCCCATTTAAAAACTGTCAGTCACAATGGGCCGTTTTGCGGGGGCGGGCTTTTTATGTATTGATTATTGCTCCACGTGGTTTTCATTCTGGATTCATAACTCTGTTAGTTTTCGCTCCAGCCGAGGGGTCATCTTAAGTCTTGTCCTTTTACTCTCTTCTAACCTTGGCGGCATTGCACAACACTAGCGCACTTTAATCATGCATTCATTCAAGCTTCATATGTCTGCATTATCGCACCCTCCGTAAGCCATACGACCTCAGTCAATAAATTAGAACTACTAAATAAATGTTCCTTAATCCATTTGTTACTACTCTTCTAATCAAAAAATCCGTTCTTGTCCGCGCAAACCGTTCTCATGGCTGAGGTGAGATTTTTTTCCCCTTTCAAATTTGTTTTCTCAAAGATACTACTGAAAATGACTTGTATTGACAGGCATTAAGCTATAAACAATTTTCTCTGGGATCTAACAAGAAGGATCGGCTGGAAGATTGAATGATCCTGTGTGTGGAGAGTCGGACCTGACAATTCTTCCTCTTATCAGAGGTCCGAGCTGATTTGGGGTGCTGGGATCAAACTCAATTTACAAGAACAGCCAGTGATCTTATACCACCTGAGCTTTTGTCTCTCCAGCCCAACTTACACTTCTTTAAAGAGCAGCGCATTTTAACTTGACTAGAAGGCCAAAATAAAAAAAAGAAAGAAGTTGCGTGAAAGGGTCAAAATAATGGTTTTTCATTAAAGACTCGTATTTCTGTATACATGTTCTAGGCTTGATGTTCAGTGTTGAATTTAAGTGAAATTATTTTCTGATTGTTATATTGAGGAAAATAGTCTTCTACTTGCAATCGTGCAATTGTTTACTGCGCCATCCTTTCTGGCATATATTCAGGGTTTATTTTGTTGTTATTTTGTGGGTGTTTTGTTTGTTGTT
This sequence comes from Rhizomys pruinosus, assembly GCA_009823505.1. Lineage (NCBI taxonomy): Eukaryota > Metazoa > Chordata > Mammalia > Rodentia > Spalacidae > Rhizomys > Rhizomys pruinosus. The sequence continues at coordinate 2,875,551 of VZQC01010439.1, forward strand.
GTTGTTGTTGTTTTTGGTCTTTCAGTACAAGGGTCTTCCCCTGTAACCCAGCTGTACCCCATGCCTGAACTATGGTGAGACCAGGGCTGGCTGGCCAACTCTCCAGGAATCTCCTGCCCTACACCACGGAGTGCTGAATTAAAAATGTGCCCACCAAAAAAAAAAAACTTACAATCTTGATTTTTAATTTCTCCATTTTAAATGGAGCTATCACTGAGCCAGACCATGTCCATATCTAAGAGGAAATGAATGCAGGAAAATGAATGAGGGGTTAATGTGTATGAATGTACTGTCTGCATGTAGGTTGGTGTACCCGTGTCGTGCAATGCCTCGGAGGTCAGAAGAAGGTGTCAGATTCCCCTGGAACTGGAGTTAAAGACGGTTCTCAGCCACCATGTGGGTGCTGGGAATCGAACCTGGGTCCTCTGCAAGAGCAGTAGGCACTCTTAACCACTAGGCTATCCACAAAAAACTAAAGTACCATGTACTGTGTTTGTTTTTAAAAGTTATCCCAGTCATGTTCTGGCTTCAAACTTGGTGGCAAATTTTCCTTAAGATGACCTCGTCTAACAGTAGCATCAAATGCTAATAGTCTCCACTTCCACTGAAACTTCCTAGCACATATTTCATGGCACATTATCAAAATTGTTAGGAAAACTGGACCACTATGACCAGAGATGTTACTGACCAAAAAGTGGGTTTTCGGGCAGTTTGGGGTTTTTGTTTGTTTGTTTGTTTTGTTTTGTTGTTGTTTTTTTTAATGAAGATGGTTCTGCAAAAAAAACTAAAAATAAAAAAGGTAGGACTGGAAAGCATCTAAAATATCTAAGACACGTTAATTGTAAAGCTGACACTGCAAATTGCCATTTACTATGCTCTGTGTTGTAGGATAAAAACCCCCTCAGTGGAATGTTAAAATGACATCCAAGACAGTTGCAGCCTCCCATGATTCAGGATCCTACTACTTTTTTGTGGTACCTAAAATAATAATAAACAACCAGCAAATGATTTCACCTTAAAAAAAATTAAAAGTCCAGGGCTTGCGGGGGCGGGGCTTAGTGATTATGCTCACTGGTTTCATCTGTATTCATAACTGTAGTTCCAGGGCATCTAATGTCCTCATCTGACCTTGGGCATTGCACAACACTAGTGCACTTACATGCAAGCAATACACATAAAATACTAAAAAATGTTTAATCCTTTACACTTAAAAAATGGGATGAGGTGAGATTTTTTTCCCCTTTCAAATTTGTTTCTAAAGAACTACTAAAAGACTTGTATTGACAGGATTAGCTGATAAAAATATTTCTCTGGATCGTACAAGAAGGATGGCTGGAAGATTGAATGATGTGTGTAGAGTCGGACCTGACATCTTCCTCTTATCAGAGGCCGAGCGATATGGGTGCTGGGATTCAAACTCAATTCTACAAGAACAGCCAGTGCTCTTAACCACTGAGCTGTCTCTCCAGCCCAACTACAGCTTTCTTAAAGAGCAGCATTTAAATGACTAGAAGGCAAAAAAAGAAGTGAAAGGTTACAAAATAATGGTTTTTATTAAAGACTCGGTATACAGTTCTAGGCTTGAAGTTCAGTGTTGAATATTAAGTGAATTATTTTCTGATGTTATATTGAGGAAAATAGTCTTCTACTTGCAATTGCAATTGTTTACTGGCCATCCTTTCTGGCATATATTAGGGTTATTTTTGTTAGTTATTTTGGGTGTTTTGTTTGTTGTTGTTGTTGTTGTTGTTTTGGTCTTTTTAAGACAGGGTCTCCCTGTAACCCCAGCTGACATGGAACTATGTAGACCAGGCTGGCCTTGAACTCACAGAGAACTGCCTGCCTCTACCTCCTGAGGGCTGGGATTAAAAGCATGCACCACCACACTTCACAGATCATCTGATTTTTAATTTCTCCATTTTAAATGGAGCTATCACTGAGCCAGACCATGTCCATATCTAAGAGGAAATGAATGAGGAACCTGCAGGTGCTGTCCAGCTGTTAGAAGTTTTACTTAAAGGCTAATAGAAACTTTGGTGCACACTTCAAAATAATTCAGACTGTTTTTGCTTTCACTAATGTTCATATGTGAAACAAGAATACAGCCTCACAAAAAACTTGGCCATATTTCTTGTTCACTACTGAATATTTAAGAGGAACAGCTGAATAAATCTGCCAAAGGCCAGAAATTTTAGCAAATAGCTAATTAGCAGGAAAAATAATCTTAATAGTAAATAATATCCTACCTACTTTTAATGTAAAATAAAATGTTCTGATTTGGGGAAAATATGAGTTCTAAAGATTTCTAACCATTAGAAAATGTGTTCCTATTTACTTACTCAATGTGTGACATTAGTAAATCTGCAGAGTTCATAACCATCTTTCAACAAACTAGTTTCACTGAGTTCAAAGCTCTTCGTAACTTTTTTTTCCTTAAAGGGAGGAGGATGGGAGAAAGCCATTTCAAGAGAAATCATTTGAATCTGCCAAAACCAAGATGAAATGACAGTATGTTTTATACCTTAAAAGCTCCAAGTCTGGGGCTGGAGAGATGGCTCAGCAGTTAAGAGCACCAACTGCTCTTGCAGAGGACCCGGATTTGATCCCCAGGTCCCACATAGTGGCTAAGAACCGTCTTTAACTCCAGTTCCAGGGGAATCCAACGCCCTCTTCTGACCTCCTCGGCATTGCACGACATGGGTGCACCAACCTACATGCAGACAGTACACTCATACACATAAAAAATAAATAAAAATTTTAAAAAACTCCAAATCTATTTAACTACTAAAAGCATAAAAAATTGGGGCAAATTAGGAAGCATTATCATTGTGTTATTAGAAGAGAAAAAAATATGCAAGAAGAAATTAGTTGTCTAGATCTAGGCAAAAGTTCCTCATGAAAGGTGAAGTACAGATGCTCCCTGATTTAGGACTGGGATTACATTCCAATAAACCCACTATAAACTGAAAAAAATTAAGTCCACACTACACTTAATATGCCCAACCCACCAAACATTATAGCTTAGTGGAACCCACCTGAAATGTGCCCAGGACAATTACAGTATCACACTGTTGGGTAAAAATCAACTAAACATAAAGCTTGAGTACTAAACATCTCATTTAATCTATTGAATATTGTGCTGAAAGTTAAAACGAATATATTATCGCAGCATTGTAAAGTTGACAAATTGCTAGGTCAAACCATTGTATCCTCAAGCTAAAAAACTAATTTATGCCAGGTGTGGTGGTATACCCCTTTAATCCTAGCACTCAGGAGGCAGAGGCAGATGGATCTCGAGCTCAAGGCCAGCCTGGTCTACATAGAGAGCTCCAGGCCAGCTGGGACAAAAGGGAGACCCTGTATCATAAAGACCCCCCCAAAAAAAAAGTTTATTGGTCTTAGTTTTGCTAGTTTAAAGACAGAATGATTACTTTTTGTTCTCATTTTACTCATTTCCCTTGGTGTTATTTTTCTCGTTGCTGTAACCAAATAGCTGACAAGAAGCAACTCAAGGGAAAGGGAGTTTATGATTTGAAGAGACAGTAGATGCACCAAAGCAGGGAAGTCACGGTGGCAGGAGAATGGCAAGCAACTGTTTATTTTGCATCTATTTTCCTTCAGTCTAGGGACTCAGAATATGAGATGGTACAGTTCACATTTAGGGTGGGGTTTTCTTCCTCAGAAAAACTTCTCTCACAAGCAAGCCCTGAGGTCTTTCTCCTGAGCAATTCCAAATCTAGTCAAGTTGACAGTGAAAATCAACTACCAGACCATTAAGTCACCTCTGTGACTTTGTGGTTCTAATGTCTATGAATGTTTTTTCTAGTTAGTTACGATCACAGATTTAAGACAAGAAAATACTTAGTCTGATCCTTTACTGTGGCGAATCAGTTAAAGCACATACATGTTTAAATTAGTATAGGTTGGGCATTCTCATCCAAAACCTGAATCTTTTTGAGCACAAACATTATGCTTAAAATTTTTCTGCTATTGGGGCTGGAGAGATGGCCTAGTGGTTAAGAGTGCCAACTGCTCTTGCAGATGACCTGGGTTTGATCCCCAGCACCCACATGGCGGCTGAGAACCGTCTTTAACTCCACTTCCAGGGGAATCTGACATCCTTTTCTGACCTCCGAGGCATTGCATGACATGGGTGTACCAGCCTACATGCAGACAGTACATTCATACACATACAAAAATAAATTAAAGCCAGGCATGGTGATGCATGCCTTTAATCCTAGCACTTGGGAGGCAGAGGCAGGCGGATCTTTGTGAGTTCAAGGCCAGCCTGGTCTACAGAGTGAAAAGACCAAAAAAACAAATAATAATAATAAAATAAATAAATTTTCTGCTATTGAAGCATTTCTTTTCAAATTGAGGATGCTCAACATGCAGATTCTATATAAATACTTCAAAATCTGAAAATCTCAGGAATCTGATTTCAGAAGAGGAGCACTGTTTTTTTTCTCTGTTTCTTTGACCTGAACTCAGTATGTCACTGCATATTTTTTAATGGGGGAGAAGGCTTATGGGGTGAGAGGTAGAAAATCTCAAGGGGCTGGAGAGATGGCTTAGCAGTTAAAAGCACTGGCTGCTCTTATAGAGGTCCAGTGTTCAGTTTTCAGCACCCAAATGGCAGCTAACAGTGTTCTATAATTTCAGTTCAGGGGATCCAACATCTTTTTCTGGACTCTGTAGGCATTGCACACATGTGGTATACTTACATACATACAGGCGAAACATTCATACAAGATAGATAGATAGGTAGATAGATAGATAGATAGATAGATAGATAGATAGATAATAGAAATTAAGCCTCACCTTTGATTCTAAAATGTGTCCATTTACACGCACTTTTTGGAGCTTTAGCTTTTATTCATTCCTGTGCTTAATTTTCCAATTTTGTAATCTTAATTCTGTTTGTTGTTTACTGTCATTTTATTGATTTCCTTATTTTTCTTTGCCCCTCCCTTTATATTTCCACTTCGTAGTCCCTCTCAGTTTCTTTTTTTTTCTAGTAATAAAACACAAATAGTAACATATTAAAGATTATATAACAAGTTACTCTGGGCACAGACACATATGCTTGGATAATATTTTGGTTGTGGCATTATAACTCTTTGACAAGGGATGTTTTCTTTTTTATGCTTATTTTTTTATTATATACATATTTTTTGTACAAGATCAGTTTCTTTTTTTAAGATTTATTTTCAGCCAAACGTGGTGGTGCATGCCTTTAATCCCAGCTCTCAGGCAGCAGAGGTGGGCGGAAATCTGAGTTCAAGGACAGCTGGGATTACAGGGGGACCTTGTCTCAAAAAGACCAAGGGCTGGGAGGGAGATTTCTTTTCAGCTGGACATGGTGATACACTCCTTTAATAGCAGCAGAGGGAAGTAGATTTCTGATTTCAAGGCCAGTCTGGTTTACATAGTTCTCAGGCCATCTGAGGCTATGTAGTCGGGTTCTGTCTAAAATCAAATAGATTTATTTTTCCTTTTATATATGTACATATATAATATATATATTATATATATATATAT
>VZQC01010439.1:2885699-2901642 GCA_009823505.1 Rhizomys pruinosus
CAAACTTGCATGCAGACAGTACATTCATACACATACAAAAATTAATTAAAAAAAAAAAACAAGCTTTGATGCTTCATCAACCTTTAATAGTGATCATCATCTAAGAAATATCCTGGGGCTGGAGGGATGGCCTAGCGGTTAAGAGCACCGACCACTCTTGCAGAGGACCCGGGTTCGATCCCCAGCACCCACATGGCGACAAAGAACCGTCTGTAACTCCAATTCCAGGAGAACTCCAGTTCCAGGGGAATCTGACACCCTCTTCTGACCTCCGCGGCATTGCACGACACGGGTGCACAGACCTACATGCAGACAATACATTCATACACATAAAAAAATAATAAATAAATTTAAAAAAAAGAAATATCCCAACCGCTATAATTTCCTACACCGCAATCAAGAAGAGCATCTGGCAATGAAATCTCAGCAGGAGTATTTTAAAAGATGTCCATGTATACTTTAATGGTTTATTAACTGTGGCCAGGGGTATTAATCAAAGACAAGTCAAGTGAAACCAGAAAGGATAAAAATAACCTTTGTCTTATGTGTTACTACTAGTTAACTAGTAAAACATTACCCTATTGTTTTGATGGGTAATCAGAGAATAAGTTTTCAAAGTGTTCTCATTCTTTGATAATAAAAGAGGTAGGTTTCACAAAGGATATCACATTCAGGCAGTTTATGAAACAGTATAGAACAACTCCATTTTGATAGAATGATAGAAATTGTGTATTAAGTTTTTTTATGGAAATGATTATTATCTCCAAAGATTATATAGTTCATATGTTAAAACCTGGTCTGTTAAAAATATTTTGATGAATGAGGGAAGAGTTAAGTATCTTCTGTTAATGGTATTATCCTACATACATTTAGTGAAAGCACTAGAGACTTAAAAGATAAGGTTTCTGAATTGCTTTTAGAAAAAAAAAACAGGCAGTAGAAATAGCAGGTACTTAATGGTATTAATCTAATTTTTGGTTGGACTTAATTGTGTGCATAATGTCTTAAAATTTACAGATTCACAATAATGCACTTGGTGTGTTTGTATTTTTTAACAGCCTATTAAGAAGGTGTTGAAAGTTAATTTTTTTAAGATAAATAACGTTAAAATATTTTTTAAATTTTATTTATTTATTTTTATGTGTATGAATATACTGTCTGCATACAGGTCTGTGCACCCGTGTCGTGCAATGCTGCGGAGGTCAGAAGAAGGCTGTCAGATTCACCTGGAACTGGAGTTAAAGGTGGTTCTCAGCCGCCATATGGGTGCTGGGGATCAAACCCTGGTCCTCTGCAAGAGCAGTAGGCACTCTTAACTGCTAGGCCATCTCTCCAGCCCTGAAAGTTACTTCTTAAATAGGAACACTTTGGTATTTAAACTTACAGTCCCTGCCTTTCCTCCAATAAAGCGACGGTGTCTTTATGTGGCAAACATATGATTATTAATAATAAGAAAATTTTATATAGTTTATACCTTAAATGTCAGTCTTTTTCTAGGGTTAAATATAAATGAAATGTTTTCTTTGATATACTGCAGAATATTACTGAAAACTTTTAAAGTTAATTATTCATCATTCCTTAAGTAAGTTGTTAGTTTCTCTAAGACTGTTTTCACACAAATATATTGGACATTACATTTGTGACACAGTGTTACCAAAATGATTACATTCTGTTGTATAGCATTTTGTTGCAATGAAGTATTAAAATGATGCAAGCATTTGCCAGTTTAGAGAAATATAAGCTGTGTACTTTAAGTCATTTATATTTTCATCCAGAAAGTACTGTCTTGTTGACAGTTTAATAGAAATGACTTTTTTTTTTTTTTTTTTTTTTTTNGCTACTGATTTTTTTTTTTAAAGACAGGGTCTCCCTATAGCTCCAGCTGACCTGAAACTCTGTAGACCAGGCTGGCCTTGAACTCACAGAGTCCCGCCTGCCTCTGCCTCCTGAGTGCTAGGATTAAAGGCATGTGCCACCTTGCCCGGCTTAAAGACGGTTCTTAGCCATGGGTGCTGGGAATGGAACCCGGGTCCTCGGCAAGAGCAGTAGGCACTCTTAACCACTGAGCCATCTCTCCAGCCCCTTAAAACACTTTTAATGGTGAATTTTTGGAGGGTACAGCATAACACTTTTTATTTACACTTGTTGCATCAGTTTAATACAGGATGTTCACTAAGTACTAGCTGCCTTTAAAAAGTTGTTATTGCTGGGCATGGTGGTGCACAGCACTCAGTTGGTAGAAGTAGGTGGATTTTTGTGATGAGTTCAAGGCCAGCCTTGTCTACCCAGAGTTTCAGGTCAGCTGGGGCGATAGGGGAAAAAAGGCAGCTAAGCATATCAGGGTAACAAGTCTAGAGCCAGGTACACTTTTACTCCTAAGACTTAGGAGATAGAACATCGGGAGTTGGAAGTCATCCTCAGCTACATAGTGAGTTAGAGGCCAGTCTGGGCTACATAAAACTCTTGTCTCAAGAAAACTAGAATACGGGCCAGCAGGGCGGCTGAGAGGGAGGTGAAAGCTCTTGCTGTGCAGTCCTGGCAGTTTAACTCTGATCCCCAGAACTCAAAGAACAAAATTGTGCTTTAACCCACACTTTCACTCATCCCTTTTTTTTTTGAGACAGGGTCTCCCTGTAGTTCAACTGGCCTAGATAGAGCTTGCTCTGTAGACCAGGCTGGCCTTGAACTCACAGACATCATCCTGCCTCTGCCTCCTGAGTGCTGGGATTAAAGGCCTGCATCACCACTCCCGGCTACACAATTTTTTAAAAAAATTAAGTAAAAGCGGTGGGGTAAGGATGTGCAGATCTGATAGATTAAGGAGTTGCCATTCCAGGTCTTGAGGGTTGAAAAACACCAAAAGCTACTCAGACTTGTTTATTTGCTTGCTATGTTGCTTCCTTTCAGCATTTTAAAATTTTGGTATTTTTCAAATATTTTATTATTTTTATTTTATTTGTATGAGTGTTTTGCCTCTATATAAGTGTACATTGTGGGTACAGTGCCTGCAGAGGCCAGAAGCAGGTGTCAGATCCCCTGGAAGTGGAGCAATGGACTGTTCTTAGCTACCATCTGGGGGCTGGAAACGGAACCTGGGTCCTCTGGAAGAGCGGCAGGTATTCTGTTGTTGTCGTTGTTGTTGTTGTTGTTGTTGTTGTCTTTTTTGAGACAGGGTCTCCCTGTATCTCCAGCTGTCCTGGAACTTACCATGTAGACCAGACTGGCCTTGAACTCACAGAGATCCACCTGCCTCTACCTCCTGAATGCTAGGATTAAAGGCATGCACCACCACGCCTGGCTTAAAGGCAGTTCTTAGCCTCTATGTGGGTGCTGGGAATCGAACCCAGGCCCTCTGCAAGACCAGTCGGTGCTCTAAACCTCTGAGCCATCTCTCCAGCCCCCAGCAGGTGTTCTTAACCACTGAGCCATCTGTCCAGCTCCAAGTTAGATATTTAATATGGAAGGATTCCATGTTAGACCTCTCAGAGAAATTAATGAATACTTTTAAAATCAAATTTATTTTTAGTATTCTAAGATACTTTTTTTATTAAGTTGTCATGAATTAAATTGAAAGATAAGTACTGTATAAGGTGCAGCATATTATGTTGTCAGGTCTAGTCAAAAAGTCCCAGCCAACTAGCCGCATGTCATACCACATTTGGACCCCAGTGGTCTGAAATTTACTGGCCTCCAAACACTCAAACAGCAATTTAAAAATAGTGAATGGTAGTATAGACTGAACCAAAAGGACTTGTTAACCTCTAAAATTGGGTATAGAACATACCTGCTTTTTTAACTATTTTACTTTTATGCTTATGGGTGTATTCCTGTATATATGTAAGGGCACCTACGTGTGCACCGCCTCTGGAGGTCAGAAGAGAGTGTTGGATCCCCTGGAACTGGAGTCACAGATAATTGTTAACTTCTGTGTGGGTGCTGGGAACCAAACCTGGGTCCTGTGCATAATCAGCCAGTGCTCTTATCCATTGAGCCATCTCTCCAGCCCCATACCTGCTTTTTAGATCAGTGGCAGAGAGGTACAAATTTTTGTCTATTTTAACTAATTTTGGAATAATTTCACTCAGGAGAACTGCAAGTTAGTTTTTTAATCTTAGAATGTTCTTCACCCTTATTCTCTAAAGGTTACTGTTTTATTATGTTTGTTTTATCATCCTAAATTTTTTTAGTCCTTTATTTTAAATTTCAGAACATATCTTTTTTTTTTTTTTTTTGAGAAAGGGTCTCCCTGTAGCCCCAGGTGGCCTGGAACTTGCTTTGTAGACCGGGCTGGCTTTAAACTCATAGAGATCCACCTGCCTCTGCCTCCCAAGTGCTGGGATTAAAGGCGTGTGCCACCACGCCCAGCTTATCCTAAATTTATGGAATGTCTTTTCATACACCCATGATTATCAAAGTCGAAAAATTAATGCACCTGGTTTTATTCAGATGTTGCCAGTTATCTCATTGATAATCCTGTCTCACTGATAATCCTTTAAAAGAAGGCTGTGGTGCACACCTGTAATCCCAGCACTTTGGGAGGCAGAGGCAGGAGGATCTCTGTGAGTTCAAGACCAGCTTGGTCTACATAGTGAGTTCCAGACAGCCAGGGCTACATGGAGACCCTGTCTCCAAAAAGCCAAAAAAAAAAAAAAAAAAAAAAAAGGGAGGGAGGGAGTAAGGGTGTCTGCTAGATTTGGGAGCCTGTTATTCTCATTGAGCATAGTCTCCAGGTAATCACAGATTGAATTTTGTTTGATGAGGCTTTTTCATCTTGGAACATTTGGTTTTTCTATTAACTTAAACCTTTTCACTGATTAATTTTAAAGGACAGTGTTCTGCCCTTGGTGAAGTTTGTGTTTTGTTTTTCCTGTTTTATTATCAGGACTCTGGGTTAATTCTAGAACTGAAAGTCTGAGGATATATCAACTCTAATCAGTTTAGCATTATTAGATAATTGCTAAGCAAAGTTTGCATTAGGAGTTGGGTTTGGGGAGCTAATAGAATAGGATCAAAAATATCTAGATAGGGAGACATTCCTAATGAGTATTTGGTAGTATACTTGGAAGGTGCCAAATAAAATTGGCTTAGGAATTTGGTGTTGACAGTATTTAGTGGATTAAAGGTAAGTTTAGGCCTCACCAACTAAAAATAAGTAGTAGTACAGATAGTAAAGTATAAGGAATATGTGTAAATAGAGGATTTAAGCACCCAGTTAACATAGTAAAATCTTGGGAGGCAGAGGCAGGCGGATCTCTGTGAGTTCAAGGCCAGCCTGGTCTACAGAGTGAGTTCCAGGACAGCCAGAGCTACCAGGAGACCCTGTCTCAAAAAGACAAATTAAATAAATAAATGAATGAATGAATAAATAAATAAAATAGTAAAATCATGTAATTGGATTTTTATTTTATTTTTATTTTTTGGTCTTTTCGAGACAGGGTCTCCCTGTAGCCCCAGCCATCCTGGAACTTACTCTGTAGACCAGGCTGGCCTTAAACTCACAAAGATCCGCCTGCCTCTGCCTCCCAAGTGCTAGGATTAGAGACATGTGCCACCCTGCCCGGCATAATTGGATTTTTAAAGAATAAAATGTGCGGGGGATATGTGGTTCAGTTGGTAGAGTATTTGCCCAGTGCTTTCTCTGGGTTTGACTCCACAGCATCATATAAACCAGGTATGGTACACCTGTAATTCCAATACTCAGAGTCAGGAGGACCAGAAGTTCAACACTATCCTTGGCTACATAGCAAGGTTGAGGCAAACCCAAGGTGCATATAACTCACTCTCAAAAGAAAAATGGCCTAGACCAGCAAGATGTTCAGCAGGTTTTGCCACCAAGCCTGATGACCTGAACTCAATCCCCAAAACTCACATGGTAAAGGGAGAGAATTGACTTCTGTCCTTTGACTCCACACAAACATCTACTTTGGGGGGGGGGGAGTAGGTAGGTAGGTGGGTAGGTAGAAATAATCAATGATAATTAACAAATAATAATAAAACAGGCTGGAGGGTAGTTCAGTGGTTGGGACCTAGATTGAGTTCCCAGCACTCACAAAGTGACTAACAATTGGCTGTAACTCCAGTTCCAGGGGCTCCAGTGCCCTTTTCTGGCCTCCTCAGACATTGCATACACTCGTACATTAAAATACCTGCAGACAAAATATCATACACAGAAAATAAAAATGAATAAATTAAAATGACCTGGTAGAATTATATGAACAAATAAGTCCAGAAGGATTGGCAGTAGTGATGAAATCAAATAGATTGTGAGCACTAAACTGTCACACTTTGAATATTTCAAGATATTAAATTACTCATTTTTGTTTTTTGAGACAAGGCCTCTGTAGCCCCAGCTGGTCTGGAACTTGGTATGTAGACTAAGCTAGCCTCAATTTCACATGTCTGCTTGCCTCTTCCTCTGGAGTGCCTTGATTTAAGGACATGTACCACCATGCCCAATTCTAAATTTCATACTTTTTAACAGGATATTCTAGAATGAAACCTTAGGGACTTGATGCTATATAAATGGCTTATGGACTGGAGAGATGGCTCAGCACTTAAGAGCATATACTTCTCTTGCAGAGGTTTCCAGCACCCATACGGGATGGGGTGGGGTGTGGAGATGACACAACAGCCTGTAATTCCAGTTCCAGAGAATCCCAAGCCTCCGGCCTCATAGGCATCAGTACTCAAAGGCATACACCCATATACATACACAAATAAAAATAATAAAAAAATTTAAATGCCTATAGATGGGTGTAATTTGATAACACACAGGGCTGATGGTTCAAATAAATAATGTACGGTAGAATGAGGTCAGTGAAATAAAATTAAGCTAGCATAGATATTAAGGGCAGAGGATAAGAGTGCTGGAACCCACACTCCAGTAAAATTTATCGCTCCCTGTCCTTAAAATTCCTTTTGGACTCTAAATGTCTAGGTAACTGCAGCAACATGTATCCTTGGGATCATCTTTACACTGTGGTCTAGACTGAGCATTAACTCTACTCTGGGTGGAGTTAAGATGAAGTTGATGGCTGTTATTATTTCTGTAAACTACTAAATCTGCATTTTATAATTGCCTTTACTGTTTTAAAAGGACACTGTCAAGTGCTTTCTTAGCTGTTTATAGTATAAATTTTTTCCTTTTATTTTTGTTTATGTTGAGTGCCCTTTATTTTTCTTGTGGAGAATGAGATATAAGTTAGAGGCTTTTTATTTATTTGTCCTAAATGGTTATGGTTTTAGAAATAACTACTGTTTATTACTACTACTCCTTATCTATTAAATAATGTTTATGGAGAATATTTTTAATATTTTAAAGTCTTTGAAAAATATTGTAGCTTAGATGTTACCCACTGTAGTTTTTTAAAGGTGTTTAAACATTAATGAATTAACTAAAAAATGATCTGTCTGTACATATATTTGACAGTGTTTTAAATGGATTCTAAAGAAATAGATTGAGCATTCAGTGTTACTCCATTGCACTGCAAATGTATCTTTGTTCCTGTGGTGCTGTGGATAGGCAAGCATGCTACCACTGAACTAATTCCTGAAATTGCAAATGAATTTTCAACCATTTCGGTGACTCCAGATTCTGTTTTGCTATTATAATTTGCTTATAATAACTGAAAGTTTTATTATTGGCTTTGAAATTTGAATATTAATGTGAATATATATGACATTAGAACTTCATTTTAAACTAAACTCTCAGCAACAAATACAGGGCTGTTTTTCTGATTTTTTTTTTTTCTAGTCATTTTTTTCACACATACACTAAATATATTTGTGAGATTATCCATTCCAAGTTGGTGTCTTATCATAACAAATAGTAATTACTGGGGGACATATTTGTCTACTAAATTTATATTTGAAGAATAACTTGTCAAAAATATTTGCTGACCACAGCTACTTTATTGTAGGAGGACTGACAAACGGTAGTGGTCGGTATATCTCTGCAGCACCTGGAGCAGAAGCAAAATACCGAAGTGCTTCAAGCACTTGCAGTCTTTTTAGTTCCAGCAGCCAACTCTTTCCTCCTTCTCGGCTCCGATATAACAGATCTGATATTATGCCTTCTGGCCGCAGTAGATTATTGGAAGATTTCAGAAACAACCGCTTCCCAAACCTTCAGCTTAGAGACTTAATTGGACATATAGTTGAGTTTTCTCAAGACCAGCATGGTTCTAGGTAGGTGGTAATGGTTCATGATACTTTCTCCTCTTTTAGTTGAAAATCACTGCCTTAATAAAACAAAACAAAAAAAACTAAACCAAATTTTGGTCTACATCTACATTCAGCTACTCTACATTAATGTAAAGCTTTTTTTTTTTTTAAGCATGAGTTATGTAGTTTTCTATAGTGAGAAATTTTTATTGTGAAAATTTACCAATACCTTTTTATTGTTTTGTTACATTGACTCTGTATATTTCAATATTGGTATATACTTTGTGTTAAGAAAAAAAAGTCACAAAGTTAAGTATTTTGCTTTGCTTTAAAAGTTGGTATTCAGTGACTTGATTTAAAAGAAAATACTTCACATTTGTTGTGGGAAAATTTGATACTTTTTTTGTCTTTTTGAGATAGGGGATACATTTTTTACATTAAATGTGTTACATGTAATACTTTAGAGGTATGTGTGAATCAGCATTCTCAAGATGCTGAGAAGAAAACTAGGATTGTCATTTGTAGTATGTTTATGTGAACTTTTTTCTTTTTAATATGGTGCTGGGGAATGACTTTGGATCCTAAGCACACTATGTAAGTGCTCTACCGCTGAATTATATTCCCAGCACTAAAAATAAACATGAAATTTTAAACAAGTAGTTTTAGGTTGGGTGGTTGTGTACAGATATTTTCTTCCTAGTAGGAAGTGAACCTTAGATCACAGTGACCTTTTTTGTGTGAATTTTATTTTTAAAGGTTTCCTTTATATTAAAAAGGATTTAGTGCTCACTTCGGCAGCACATATACTAAAATTGGAACGATACATTGAAGATTAGCATGGTCCTTGCACAAGGATGACACGCAGATTCGTGAAGCATTCCATATTTTTTTTAAAAAAAGGATTTAAGTCTAAATTTGACTATGAAATGTGCTCAATAAAAAAAGGATTTAGTAAGCATCTGTGTTGGAAAATAATGAATAACCAGTAAGGTCTTTTGATCTGATTATAACAAAGACAGCCTAAAAGAGATTAAACATTTTTATATACATGGTTTCTGTCAAGCTATGTTTTTTTTAATAGGAATAAGGAAATGCTTTGTAACTTTGTCTTTTGTTGTAAATTAGTTTTCTACATATAAAATATGTTAATACTTTTTTTTGAAGCTAATTGTATTCATATGTACATATGTGAAAGAAGAAGTGCAATAATATTTCTGGGCATAGTGGCACACATCTATAATTCTAGCACTTGGGAGGATAAGGCAGGATTGTGGGTTTTTGAGACCAGCCTGGACTACATTGTTAAAACTGTCTTTAAAAAAAAAAACAAAAAGAAGCCAGGCATGGTGACACACACCTTTAATCCCAGCACTCAGGAGGAAGAGACAGGTGGATCTCTGTGAGTTCAAGGCCAGCCTGGTCTACATAGTGATCCAGGACAGCTGGGGCTACAGGGAGAACCTATCTCAAAAAGTCCAAAAAAGGAGGAGAGGCTGGAAAGCTGGCTCAGTGAGTGCTCTTACAGAAGCCCTGAGTTCAGTTTTCAGTGTCCAGAGGGTAGCTCGTGACTGTAACTCCAGTCTGGCCTCTTTGGGCAGATGCTCATGCATGTGAGAGCGCGCACACACACACACTCTAAAACTAAAGGAAAGGGGAAAAAATAGCAATTTTCAGGCTGTTGTGGCACATACCTGAGGATAGCCTAGGGTTATATTACAAGACCATTTTGAAGGGGGGGAAATAACAAGATTTTTACCAAGGTTATTTAGCTTATTCTCATGGGATTTAATTTTTTTTTTTGTCACATAGATTCATTCAACAAAAACTAGAGAGGGCTACTCCAGCTGAGCGACAGATGGTATTTAATGAAATTCTACAGGCAGCCTATCAATTAATGACTGATGTTTTTGGAAACTATGTTATACAGAAATTTTTCGAGGTAAGTGTATTATTGTATGATGAGTTTTGCTTCTAAGAAATAACTCAAGTTGGGGAACAGTCCTTTTCATGTAAAATACATATAAAACTAGGATAAAATATTTGAAAATTGTATTTTCAGGACTAAGGAGATGACTTATTCAGTAATATACTTCCTCTGCAAGCACAAACTAAGTTTGGATCCCTAACACCTAGTATAACTAGTCAGGTGGGCAGTATGCATTTTGGAATTGGAAACAGGAGGATCCCTGGGGCTTGCTGGCCAGCCAGCCTCACTAAATCAGCAACCTCCAGCTTCAATGACAGACAGACATGGTCTCAGAAAAGAAATAGAGGGACTGGAGAGGTAGCTCAAGAATTAAAGAGTGCTTGCTGGTCTTGCCAGAAGATCTGAATGTGGTTTCCAGTACCCATATAACTCCAGCTCCAGGGGATCTGACTCCCTCTTCTGGCCTCTAAGCACCCATACACATATATGTATACAGACACACATACCTAGACAAATAAAAAAAAGGCAAGGTAGATTAGCCTTCCTAGAGGCTAAGAGGGAAATTAAGGGAAATTATTGTTGAGCATTTCTGTTATGAGTCTGTTGAAAAAGTCTAGTAACAAATAGTGGTGATGGTTCACAACAGTGTGACTATAATTCATACCACTGAATTTTACACTTAAAAATTATTCAATAGCTGCACATACTAGCACAAACCTGTCCTGTAATCCTAGTACCAGTATGCAGGAAGCTGAGGTAGGGAGGTCATGAGTGCAAGACCTATCTGGGCTACACAGCAAGGGCCTGGTGGCGCACGGTAGCACTTGGGAGGCAGAGGCAGGCAGATCTTTGTGAGTTCAAGGCCAGCCTGGTCTACAGAGTGAGTCCCAGGACAGCTGGGGCTACAGGGAGACCCTGTCTCGAAAAAGCAAAAAAAAAAACAAAAAACTTAAAAGGCATATTTTTTCGAGTATGAGTGTGTATGTGTACCTTATATGCATTGTATCAGTTTTTAAACTACAGTTCTTAAAGAAGAGATGACTCAGTGGTTAAGAGCAAGGGCTGCTCTTACAGAGGAGGTGGCTTCAATTCTCAGAACCCACATGCCAGCTAACAACCATTCATAACTCTGATGCCTTCCTCTGAACTCCGAGAGCACCAAAACACCAGTGCACTTACGTACATGCAGGCAATACTTTGATACATTTTATATTGAAACATTTGTTGGAGGTTTACTTAAAAGGTTTCCTCCTTATTTGTGTCAAATTATACTTTTGATAATTAAGTAAAAGGAGTTTCAATTGTGAATACATGGCTCAAAATTTCACCAGTTACCTATGTGTGGTGGCACAGGCCTTTAATTCCAGCATTTGGGAGGCAGAGGCAGAGGCAGAGGCAGAGGCAGGTGGGTCTATGTGATGAGATCAAGGCCAGCTGGGGCTACACAGAGACCCTATCTCAAAAAAAACAAGTTTATAAGATGATAAACAAGTAAATTTTAGTTGTGACTTATATTTGCCCAAAATAATTTCTGTAAGCACCTCATCATCACGAGTCTGAGAATTTTTAGTCTAGAATCTTCTCCATCCACAGTTACTAGTTACTTACATAGTGAGTATGGTATCTCACTCATATTTAACAAAGTACTAGTATGGTATTTCTTACTGATATTTCTTTCTCTCTCTTTACAGTTTGGGAGTTTGGATCAAAAGTTAGCCCTAGCAACTCGTATTCGTGGTCATGTTCTACCTTTAGCCTTGCAGATGTACGGCTGCCGTGTCATTCAGAAAGCATTGGAGTCTATTTCTTCTGATCTGCAGGTAATTGTAAGTTAAGATAATGTTTTCAGTTTTTAAAATTACTTTAATTCTTGCACTTGGGAGGCAAAGGCAGGCAGATCTCTGAGTTCAAGGCCAGCCTGGTCTACATAGTGAGTTCCTGGAGATACAGGGAGACCCTGTCTCAAAGGATCAAAAAATAAATAATAAAACTACATTTTTATCTTATAATAATTTTGAAATGACTTAAAGCTTTTCAGAAATGGACAGTCTTTTAACAATCTTATCTGTGACAACACATTACTAAAATTTCTGAAAATTCCTGATCCTTGATCTTCCCCGATCTTCTCTGTCTTCCCTGCTCCTCACGGAAGGTCTTGAGTGCCTGTTATGCCACAAGTGGAGTGGAGTGCTGTGCCAGGTGTTTTTACTTTTGCTCACTTTTTTGCCATTTCAGGATTCTCTTTACTATTTTCATTGATAATTTGGGCTCTATTAAGGTTTGTTTTTTTTTTTTAATTTTTTTTTTATTAATTTTATTTATTTATATATGTGTATGAATGTACTGTCTGCATGCAAGTTTGTGCACCCGTGTCGTGCAATGCCGTGGAGGTCAGAAGAGGGTGTCGGATTCCCCTGGAACTGGAGTTCTCCTGGAATTGGAGTTTCAGACGGTTCTCGGCCGCCATGTGGATGCTGGGGATCGAACCCGGGTCCTCTGCAAGAGTGGTCGGCACTCTTAACCACTAGGCCATCTCTCCAGCCCTCTATTAAGGTTTAAATGTTTCTATTTTAAGAATTTTTAATATTAAAATAGAGTAAAATAATTCTATTTTAAGAATTTAAGAAAACTTTAAAAGTTTTACTCGAAAATTAGAAATTTTTAAACAAATATAATTAGTTACCAAGAATAATAATGGTATTACCTCATTAGCATATCCAACAAATTGGTTTCCAGACAGATCTAGTTCCCACTGCACTATTGTTCTATGGAATCAAAAGGGAAGCACAACTACTACTATTACTCCCTTATAGGAAAACCCTAATTGGACTCTTAAGGAATACAGAAATCATTTCTGTTACTTCAGGATGCAAGAACTTAAATACACATACAGATCATGAAAAAAATAATAAAATATTTAATATACACACAGTGTTGCAACATTATTTAGAAGGCTCTTATGTGATCTTAAGTTGATTTTTTTTTTTAAAGTTGATCTTTAATGTGAAATTATTACAAAGATTTTAAATGAAATAATTTTTCTTAAAAGTTTTTAGTAATAAGTTTAGGAAGAATCATTTTTTACTGTCATACAATAAAGGTAAATTTCAGGTTTAAAAATGAAGGGAAGGCTGGATGGGTAGATAGATGGATAGATTTTTGTGCATGTATATAATTACATTAAAAATCTGTAAGAAGCTGGGCGTGGTGGCGCACGCCTTTAATCCTAGCACTTGGGAGGCAGGGGCAAGCAGATCTTTGTGAGTTCAAGGCCAGCCTGGTCTACAGAGTGAGTTCCAGGACAGCTGGGACTACAGGGAGACCCTGTCTCGAAAAGACCAGATAGATTAGATTAGATTAGATTAGATGATAAATAATAAATAAAAATCTGTAAGAAGACTGTTCCCATACTTACCTGGAAGGGGAGATACCATGATCACGAAGGTGGTTTTCCCAGGATGAGGCTCATCCATTGCACTCCAGATGTGCTGACCCCTGCGATTTCCCCAAATGCGGGAAACTCGACTGCATAATTTGTGGTAGTGGGAGACTGCGTTCACGCTCTCCCCTGTATTAAAAAAAAAAAAAAAGACTGTTCACCCCTCCTCTCAAGGAAATTCTTAGTTACAGATTAATTGAAAATATGTCACATTCAAAAAAAAATCAACAGATTTTATATCATGAAAGCTTACCACAAGTGTCAAGTACTAGGGCTTTTTTGTAGCTAAGCTTTTAATATTTCAAAATACAAAGTGTTGATGGCAAGTCTTGGTGAGAACTAGCTAGTGAGTAGTGGTGTGTATTTATTTGGATTCTTAATATTGTTATATTTTATGATTTAGTCTACTTTAGACATAAATTTCTGTGTTGTAGGATGGCTTACCAGGATTCTTCTATAATTATGTTAGAACATAATTGAGACCTTTGGGTGAAAAGGATTTTAAAGATACTTTAAATAGCTTTAAATCAAGTGTGTATACCCCATTAAAATTGCTTTAGATTGAGTGTGTATACCTCATTTTTCACAGTACTATTTTTATTCTAACAAGACATATAAGGTGTATTAATAAAACACATTATATGAAGTTTTATTATATAAGCATTAAGCAAGAAAAATGTTCATGTTTTTTAATTATGAGCATTATTGATGACAGGTCAGCCTAAGTTCCCCATTTATTACTCTGTTCTGTGCACTTTGATGAACTCATGAATACATTTAAAATGCTTTAGGAATAAAGCAGTAGAGATGTCAAATAGGTCACAAATATAAAATTCTAAAAATGTGTATTAGATACCCACTAAAAATAAACAGGACATATATACATTGAAAATATTAATTGAAAGCCAGAGGCAGGCGGATCTTTGTGAGTTCAAGGCCAGTCTGGTCTATAGTGTAAGTTCCAGGACAGCTGGTACTACAGGGAGACCCTGTCTCAAAAAGACCAAAAGAAAAAATATTAATTTAAATACAGCAAGTTCAGCATTACTGGAATATGTATCAGCCTTCATTGTTAGCATTACTGTTCTGTGATATATGTTAGTAATTTAGATCTTGAATGGTTTCTAAATTTTCATATGCTAAAAAATTAAAACAAAATACTTCTGAGTATATGCTGTGTAAATATTTTAATAGTTAGGTTTTTGTTTGCAGAGTGAAATGGTAAAGGAGCTAGATGGTCATGTGCTCAAATGTGTTAAAGATCAGAATGGAAACCATGTGGTACAAAAATGTATTGAATGTGTTCAGCCACAGTCTCTACAGTTCATCATTGATGCTTTCAAAGGACAAGTAAGACTGACTTTTAGCATCTAATTTCTTTTTTTATGTTTTAAAATACTTTATTTGTTAGCTTTATGTGTATTGAGTATATGACCTGCATGTCATACGATGCCCATGGAGATCAGAAGAGGGCATTGGATCCACCAGAACTGGAGTTAGCTGCCATGTGGGTGGTGGAAACTGGACCTGGGTCCTCTGCAAGAGTAGCCAGTATGCTTAACTGTTGGGCCATCTCTTTAGTCCCCCACATCTAATTCCTTTAGCAGAGCATTTTATAATTTAAAAGGTGCCATTCTTGGGAGCTGGGGGGCTTTATTTTTATTTTATATTTATGTGTGTATTGCCTGTATGTATGTAAGTGTATCTGTGTACTTAAGTTCAGTGCTCATAGAGTACAAAAGAGGGCATCAGATTCCCCGAACCTAGAGACTAACATGTGGGTGTTGTGAAAGTAAAAGATTATACCCAATATATAAACTAGAATAGAGCTAAAAATGGATAAGATAGTAAATGAGCTGGGTGCATTAGCACATACCTGTAGTCCCAGCACTCAGGAGATGGAGGAAAGAGGGTCATCAATTCAAATTCCTTCAGCTATATATCAAGTTAAGGGCCAGTCTGGAATACAAAAGACCTTGTCTCAAAAAAAAAAGAATGAATGGGTAGAAAATAAATGCATTGAAAATACCTTACCTCTTTCATAAAATTAATAGTTTCAGTTATTTTAAACTGAAAAATATATAAAGGGATTTATCACATACTTTTTTTTTTTTTTTAAGACAGGCTCTCCCTGCCACCACAGCTGGCCTGGAACTCACAGAGATCCACCTGCCTCTGCCTCCTGAATGCTGTAATTAAAGGCATATGCCACCATGCTTGACTTCATCACATACCTTTTTTTTTTTTTTTTTAAATAAGGGTCTCCCTGTAGCCCCAGCTGTCCTGGAACTCATTTTGTAGACCAGGCTGGCCTTGAACTCACAAGGATCCTCCTGCCTCTGCCTCCCAAGTGCTAGGATTAAAAGCAAGCGCCAGCATGCCCAGCTTATCACATACTTTTTTTTTTTTTTTTT
>VZQC01010439.1:2902172-2912725 GCA_009823505.1 Rhizomys pruinosus
ATTTACAAGCTGTAGAGTGTGGTGGAGCATGCCTATAATCCCAGCACTTGGGAGGCAGAGGCAGACAGATAGATCTCTGAGAGTTCAAGGCCAGCCTGGTCTACAGAGTGAGTTCCAAGACAGCTGGGGCTATAGGGAGACCCTGTCTCAAAAGGAAAAAGAAATGATTGCAAGCCATGGTATTTTCCAAAGTTCCTAGGGGGTGGGGCCTAAAACCATATTTTAATGTCAAAGTAATTAGTGATTAATAACTATATACATTTAGTAGCCATTGATTACATTGCTAAGCTGCCTTCTCTGTCTGCCATTCATTCATTTCTAGTATCATATACCCTTAGTCTTAAGGCTAGTTGTTTTGCTTTGTTTTTTTGTGTTTTGAGTTTTTGTTGTTACTGTTCTGAGGATTAAATCCAGGGTCTTAAAATAGCTAGGCAGGCCCTCTACAACTAACCCACATTTTTATCACATTACATTTTTGTAATCAGACCTCAGCAAGCATGTTGTCCTGTCACCTTTACATGAGTGCCAGGTGCATGTCACTGTGGTTGTGATTATATTAAATACAAATTTACCACTCTGCAAATTTAAGTCATTGTGTCATTAGAGACCTGTTAGCTTCAGAAAACTGTTCAAAATAACAGAAGATGCACATTTTAACCCTTCGATTTATTTTAAGGTGTTTGTACTTTCAACCCATCCTTATGGCTGCAGAGTAATTCAGCGTATCCTAGAGCATTGCACTGCAGAGCAAACCTTACCTATCTTAGAAGAACTTCACCAACATACAGAGCAGTTGGTACAGGTAAAAATTCCCAAATGATTCAAAATATTTGTGCATTTTAAATTGATTTTTTTTTTTTTTAGAATTATAACTTGTTAATCTGTAGAAATGATGAGAGCAAAAAGTTTATTGTACTTTCTTAATATTCCTGGGACTTTAAACAAGTAATTCACATCCTAAATAATTATTGTTTTTTGGTCATTTTGAGACACGGTCTCCCTGTAGCTGGCCTGGAACTCATTATGTAGACCAGATTGGCCTTGAACTCACAGAGATCCACCTGCCTCTGCCTCCTAACTGCTGGCATTAAAGGAATGTGCCTCCATCCCCAGCTAGAATTACACTTTTTACTTTTTACTGTAACTTTCTAATATATTTCCATATCCCATAGGACTAGTTTTCCCTTGTCCTCTTATTTAAGAATTTCTCTGTGTTGGGTGTGATGGCTTTTCCTGGGATCAATGGCGTATGCCACAACTCCTGGTGTAAGGAATTTTTATTTTTGAGGGAGATCTTTTTGAGACAGGGTTTCCCTGTAGTCCCAGCTGGCCTGGAACTCCCTCTGTAGACCAAGCTGGCCTTGAACTCAGAGATCTGCCTGCCCCTGCCTCCTGAGTGCTAAGATTCAAGGCCTGCACCACCTTGCCCAGCATTGAAAACTTATTCTTATGGGGTGACTAGAAAATAATTTCTAAATATCCGTTGTAGGATCAGTATGGTAATTATGTCATTCAGCATGTACTGGAACATGGCCGACCTGAAGACAAGAGCAAAATTGTTTCTGAGATCAGAGGAAAGGTCTTAGCCCTCAGTCAACACAAGTTTGCCAGGTATTGCAATATTTCCTACTTCTGGAAATCAGTTCTTTCAAGACCTTCTATGTAATACATGTAGAATACTTTAATAGGCCCATAATTAACATCATGTTGTAGGTTTTCATGATATCAATTTCTGGTTTTAAAGTAATCACAAAGCAAGAGAATTTATCTTAACTCCTGTTTTCTAGTATATTGGAGTATACTAAAAGGTCAAGGATATTTGGCTTTAAAGAAAAAAAAAATAACCTTGCTATGTATGTGCTTTAATTTTTAGCAATGTTGTAGAAAAGTGTGTTACTCATGCCTCCCGTGCTGAGAGAGCTCTACTGATTGACGAGGTTTGCTGTCAGAATGATGGTCCTCACAGTGCCTTATACACCATGATGAAGGATCAGTATGCCAATTATGTGGTTCAGAAGATGATTGATATGGCTGAACCTGCTCAGAGAAAGATAATCATGCACAAGATTCGACCCCACATTACTACTATGCACAAATATACATATGGGAAACATATACTGGCCAAGTTGGAAAAATATTATTTGAAAAATAGCCCAGATCTAGGGCCTATTGGAGGACCACCAAATGGAATGCTAAAACGAAAAGAAGAAAGAAGATGATTTAACCATGTTTAAAGAATGGATTTTCTTTGTGAATTATCAAAACACAACTCAACTATGAATCATTGGTTTTTTTTTAAGGAAAACTATTTATTGACTTTCTTCATCCAGTTGTAAATTTTTAAGGTTCTTGTATATATTTAAGGTGTGGGGTAGTGAATGATAAATTATATTCAGCCCTGAGTAGAGACCTATCAGATTGAATTGCTGACAAAGCACAGAATGCCTGTATATGATGTAACGTAACCCCCCAAACCCTCCCCAAAAAAGAAGAAAAGGAAGCTNGTAGAAAACAGTTAAAACCCAGAGATAACTTTCAACAGATGTCCTTTTACTAAATTCTTAAGGTAAATCGCCGCAGTAAAATCACA
The DNA here is from genome assembly GCA_009823505.1 of Rhizomys pruinosus. Classification (NCBI taxonomy): domain Eukaryota; kingdom Metazoa; phylum Chordata; class Mammalia; order Rodentia; family Spalacidae; genus Rhizomys; species Rhizomys pruinosus. The sequence goes on from VZQC01010439.1 coordinate 2,904,763, forward strand.
TTAGTTTCTCTCTCATCTGTTTGCTTACATTTAGTATTAACCTTCCTTTTCTCAACTTGTTTAGTATATTTGACTTATAATAATAGTTCATAAGTTGAACAGTTTTTTAAATGGTATTATATTTTCCCTTTTAAAAGTTTTACATTTTAGCCAGGTGTGGTGGCGCATCCCTTTAATCCTAGCACTTGGGAGGCAGAGGCAGGCAGATCTTTGTGAGTTCAAGGCCAGCCTGGTCTACAGAGTAAGTTCCAGGACAGCTGGGACTATAAGGAGACCCTGTCTCGAAAAGACCAAAAAAAAAAAAAGTTTTACGTTTACCCACATGTTTACCCACATGTTTACCCACATGGCGGCTAAGAACCATCTTTAACTCCAGTTCCAGGAGAATCCGACGCCCTTCTCTGACCTCTGCAGCACTGCACCACACGGGTGCACAGACCTACATGCAAACAGTACATTCATACACATAAAAAATAAATTAAAAAAATTTTATAAAAAAGTCTCTGCATGATTATTTTGGCAGGATGGGTTCCTGGATGTTGAATTGAAGACTGTAATATAATAGCTCCTGTTGCTATTTGACTGCTGTCTTTAGAGTTCTTTCTGCATGTGACATTGTAGTCATTTATTCATTAAAATTCTGAGAGCAGATAAAAACCTCTTCGAGCATTTTGAGAGATTTTATGGATCAGAATTGCTTTTTTTTAATTTATTATTTCGTATGTGTATGAGTGTACTGTCTTCATGTAGGTTGGTGCACCCGTGTGGTGCAGTGCTGCAGAGGTCAGAGAAGGGCGTCGGATTCTCCTGGAACTGGAGTTAAAGATGGTTCTTAGCCGCCATGTGGGTGCTGGGAATTGAACCCAGGTCCTCTGAAAGAGCAGTTGGAGCTCTTAACCGCTGAGCCATATCTCCAGCCCCCCAGAATTGCTTTTTTTTTTACAAAGTAGCATTTGAATTAAAAAATTAAGCATAGTTCCTCTAAGTTACCCAGATTTCAGAGAGCTACCTTAAGAAATCAGTAGAATCAGGGGCTGGAGAGTTGGCCTAGCGGTTAAGAGCACCACTGCTCTTGCAGAGGACCAGGGTTCGATCCCCAGCACCCACATGGCGGCTGAGAACTGTCTTCAACTCCAGTTCCAGGGGAATCTGACACCCTCTTCTGACCTCTGTGGCATTGCAGGACAGGAGTGCACAAACCTACATGCAGACAGTACTTCCGTACACATAAAAATTAAAACAAATTCAAAATGAAATCAGTAGAATGGTGACATGGCTCAGCAAGTAAAAGTCCCTGCCATCAATCCCCAGGACACATGGTGGAAGGAGAGAACCGACTCTGGAAAGCTGTCCTGATCACTACACCCTTGCCGCAGCATGTGCACACCTACACACAGAAATAAAAATGGAATAAATTTATTTTTTTATGTGTATGAATGTACTCTCTGCATGTAGGTCTGTGCACCTGTGTCGTGCAATGCTGCGGAGGTCAGATGAGGGTGTTGGATTCCCCTGGAACTGGAGTTAAAGACAGTTCTCAGCTGCCATGTGGGTGCTGGGAATCGAACCCAGGTCCTCTGCAAGAGGGCACTCTTAACCACTGAGCCATCTCTCCAGCCCCTAAAATTTTAAGAACTTATAGAAACATAATAATTTAGATTTCCTAAGGAGATTATTTGTTTTTCAGATTCGACCCCACATTACTACTCTGCGCAAATATACATATGGGAAACATATACTGGCCAAGTTGGAAAAATATTATTTGAAAAATAGCCCAGATCTAGGGCCTATTGGAGGACCACCAAATGGAATGCTATGAGGAAAAGGAGAAAGAAGATTATTTAACCATGTTTAAAGAATGGATTTTCTTTGTGAATTATCAAAACACAACTCAACTATGAATCTTTGATTTTTTTTTAAGCAAAACTATTTATTGACTTTATTCATCCATTTGTAAATTTTTAAGGTTCTTGTGTATATTTAGGGGGTGGGGTAGTGAATTATAACTTATATTCAGCCCTGAGTAGAGACCTATCAGATTGAATTGCTGACAAAGCACAGAATGCCTGTATATGATGTAACTGTAACCCCCCCAAAAAAACCCAAAACAAAACAAAAAAAAGAAAAGGAAGCTGTCACATATTTTGTAAATTTTTACCTTGTAAAGTCACAAAAATAGTTTTTAAAGGAAAAAAATACAGTATTCTTTTAATAAACTGGCTTGCAGTCTGGTAGGTCTATAACCCCATAGCACAACAGGTTTATAGAGATGTATATAGAATTATAGTCCTTATTTTTTTTCCTTTACGTGAAGCCTTTTATAACAGATAAACAATCAACTGCATAAATATTATTAATATTTTTTAAAGAAAGTTAGGTTGTATTTTGGTAATTCACAAACTATCATGCAAAGAAAAACTCAACAAGACAAGAATAAAATGATTTGAGATTAAAAATAATTATTTACAGTGGATGTGGTTTTAATAAAATTACTGCCCTGTCTTTGGCAATGTACAGAAGAATTGTATATATTTACCTATGTTACTGTAATGAGTTAGAAATACAAATCATGGTGATATTTCCATCCAGTGACATGCACTAAATGAAAAGTTAAATTTTGTACTAACTTTTCAATTTGGTTTGCAATGAGAAAGAGTGGAGATTTGTGTTTTATTCTTAGAGGATTACAAAGACATGTTAAGGAAGTGTTGAGCTTTATTTTTTTTTTTATTAGATATGTAAAGTAGGAACCAGATAGAGGTGAAAAAAGGACACCTGAGAAGTGGTTTTGATAGCTCAACATTTAAGCATGATTACATACATATTCAGATAGCTTTTTTTGCTTCCTATAAATATATGCATTGTGTGTGTAGTGGTAGATGTAAGTTGACACTTTGAAAGCAGATCTTGTTTCAGTGTTTATTATAAAGCCTTGCTACTTTAGTAGTGACACTCTCCTTGGTTGTACAGGTGTACATTTGTAAACCTTCATGCTGTAAATGGAATTCGTTTTATCTCTTTGGGAAACATTTGCATTTTAGTGTACATTTATGTCCCTGCCCTCTTTAACCTGGCAATATAGTGTTGTATAATGTAAATTTATTTCTCCAAATCGAGAGTGATTTTTTAAAAATTTTTTATCTTTATATGGTTTCAGATGTATGAACCAGCTTTCTTTTTATTATTGTGGAAAACATTTTTTTTATAACATAGTTGTTGACTCTGTTAATATGGACATGCTGGGATTTGGATCACTTTCAATTGAAGTCAGGGTATTGTGCATAATAGAAAGTATTGGACTGCGATTTGGTTACCATGGAGGCCAATGCTTTTTCCATCTTTAAATGTGATGTGACTTTTTTTTGTACAGAAGAGTACTGTATTTTTGAATAGCCTACTCCCAAGTAAGAGCAAATCTGTATGATAACATTTTTTTCTCTGGACATAAGACATTATTACAGTAACATGATGTACATTTACAAGCGGCCTTATGTACATTTCCCAACAATCTTTTTAAGGCAAAATTGTGACCATATGTGTATAATTAAAATCGTTTTTAATCCTTTGCCTATGAAAATATTTTGGAAAAAATTGCTTTGTATATTCAGTTTCTGAAAGATAAAGAAAGTGCTTTGTATTTTGTTGAAGTCGGTATTTTGTATAAACATTTTTGTTGACCTACTTATGTTTAGTGCTGAAAACTGAAATGAACATGCTATTTCTGTCACATAAATGTGGAAGGGATTTTTTTACTAGATGTTTGCAGAAGAAAAGCAATCTTCTGAGCACAATATTGAGTAAAAAGATTTTATCATTTAGTTATTCATATCATGAACCTTAAAATAATGGCATGAAGTTTGGGGTGCCAGGAATATTTTTCATGTTGATTTTCAGTTACTCTAGTTTTCTAACCCAACATTCCGTGGTGAGGCCATTACATCCAGGCACTTGTCACTGTTCTTCTCAGAGTCACACTGGTTCATCAGCATGTCCTTGTCAAAGTAGCAGTATCCTCCCCCCCTCCCCCCAATAACTCAACTCTTCCACCTTTTCCCATTTCGCTTGGCCAGCCTCACAGTGTCTTGGCTCCAGATTGAACCTTACTTCCCAGTATCAGCCCATGGTTTCAGGATCAAAGCTGTCCTTGTTGGAGATTGGTAATGACTTTTCTTGCAAAACAACAGCTGATTCTTGTTTGCCTTCACCCTCACCTGTGGTTGCATAGGCAGCTGTCACTGCAGAAAAGAAGTCCTAGAGAAAGTTACTTGGAAACTGAATCCTCTAGCAGTCCTGATGTTCCGGAGTTTCCCCAGTGCTGACACCTAATCCTCCTGACACTTAGGCATATTCTAGGAAAATACCTGTTCATGTACAGATTTTATGATCTGCCATTTTTGGTGCCCACCCCATTTCCACCTTTTAGTATGTTGGTATGGAATTTTAACAAAATCAAAATTTGGTTGGGCAGAAACCACTTAGGCTTTACTCTTGTCTCCTTTTGATATGGATTGTTTTGGACCAGTTTGTCTAAGTCCTGGCTCTTATTGGTTCATATGAAATGTTGTCTTCACTGCTTTGTATATTATGTATAAATTAGAAAATGAAAAATGTGTGAATAACATTGTATGAAATAAAACTGGTCTTGTGTTTTTCTCTAGATAAAATACCCCTCTGTACCTCAGCTATAATCAAAATTACCCATTTATGTTTATTCTAATGTAAGGAAAACAAAAATAATTTTGTTCAGTGGCCACTATTCTAAGATTTAAATCCCTTTTGAAAGAAACTGAAGATCTTGTAACTACATGAACTAATGACAGTTACATACTTAGTGTATGAAACATACAGTCAGTTTGGTGATTGATAAAAATATCTTCAAGGTTTAGAAGACTGAGTCCCCAAACTTCACATGTAAGTATGTGGCTTTTCCACATAAACTTGAGACAGTGTTTAAAGGAAAGTGCCAGAAACTGGGTTCAGACCTGATTTTGAGGTTTACTTTGCTATTTCCAGACTTCATGTTTGTGGGCTAGTACTGCTTGTTTACCTCATAAGTTTTAGGATTTGAAGTTATATAAAAAGATATCTAGAGATAAACTTTTTATTTTTCCATTCCTCTGTAGTGTGTGTGTGTTGGGGGGGGGGGTTGTGACTGAATCAAAAATCAAGAGCTTCATAAAGCTGTTACCTTACACATTGCTTATCTGCAATTTTGACTTTCCTTCTGCCTGTCTTTTGCCCAAGATCTTTGAACTAAAATCCTAACAGCTACACAGGAGGAGCCTGCAAGCCGTCTCTACACACAATTTAAGAGCTCAACGGGCAAGGAAGTGCTAAAGCTCTTGCCCAGCAGAGATGAGTCCTTGGTTAGGGCCCTGCCACCATGAAGACCCAAATGTCTACAGAGTGGGGATTGGAGTGTTTCATTATGATCATGATGTATAGTAAGAACTTGATCTGAGCATATTTTGTCCAGTTTTTAGAGAGCCAACTGTGGTCACTTAGAAGTGCGTGCAGACCTGTGTGAAGACAGTACATTCATACACATACAGAAATTAAAAAAAATTTTTTTAGAAGTGTTTGGGTTGAGCCAGTCAAATCAAAGTCTCAAGCATCTAACCATCCTTCGAGGTTCACCTAAAGGGAGACATGTCACAGTAGCACACAGAAAAACTGCTAATTTGGCTTACAGCAAACAAAATTTATCTGTTGGGCTAAACCACTCCTTCCCTGCACCTCTCTGGTTGTCAAAGCTCCAAAACAATACGCACTTTGAAATAAGAATCCAGCTGGGTACTCAGTGCTCAGAGTCACTCCCAGTTTGAGCCTCATAGTGAGCCCTGTCTTGGGGTGGGGCAGTGCCAGTTCTACACTGAGCACATGTCCTGATAATTTACTTCTGGACCTGGCTATGACCGTTACTGGCTTGGTAATGATTGCTTGAGGTCATGCTTTTCCTCAGGAGATACTTTGATTCCTCTGCAACTGAGCTCTGAAGCAGATTGGGGTCATGTCTACACAGCACCTAGTTCATGGCCAGGTGGGCTTAGAAAATGAATGAATGGATGGAGTAGTATGGTGGGGTTGGTTAACTTCCTTGGTGTTTGGGGTAAGGCAGTTGTCAGCGTGGTTTCAGAGATGTGCTGAGCATCTGCTTTTGTGTGTAATATTCTAGGTACTAGGGAAGTAGCCATTAAGAATAGTCCCATTGTGGTGGCGCACACATTTAATCCTAGCACTTGGGAGGTAGAGGTAGGTGGATCTTTGTGAGTTCAAGGCCAGCCTGGTTTACAGAGCAAATTCCAGGACAGTTGGGGCTACAGGGAGACCCTGTCTCAAAAAGACCCCCCCCCAAAAAAAAATAGTCCCATCAGGTGTGGCGCACGCCTTTAAACCCAGCACTCTGGAGGCAGAGGCAGGCAGATCTCTTGAGTTCAGGGCCAGCCTGGTCTACATAGTTACAGGACAGCTGGGGCTACAGGGAGACCCTGTCTCAAAAAGAACAAAAAAGTCACTGTGCAGGAGGGCTGTTGGAGTCATAGTTGTTGAATGACATGCAAAGGATGGATCCTCAGACAAAGGGAGAAACCAGAGGGGCATGATTATCACTGGGAAGCTTGGCTAAGGCATTCCCCGTGACAAGTGTGTGTCCACTCCTATCTCTTGCCAGATGGATACCCAGGGCCTTATAAGGGAAGAATCCTTAAAAAGCCACAGGTTTTAACACCTGCCGGGTCCCTTCCGTGGAAGGGTTGTGAGGGACAATGGAGGCCTATTTGGGAATCCTCCACTCCTTCAATGAGGTCTTTCCAGGTTGGACGGTTAGATGGGCAGAGGGAGGAATCAGCTCCCCGAATTAGGGAAAAGGACCACTTCCTCCATTCCGCTCGTCTTCAGGGGAAACCAGGTAAGGGACTTTACAGCTACAGATACCTGAAAGCAACCTCCAAGTGACCTGGAACCCTCCCACGCAATCAGGGCGCTCGCCCAGGTGCCACCAGAGCTCTCAATCCTTTGACCCTGAAGCATGCTGCACAGAACCTAACTGTCCACCAGGGGGTCAGGTACAGGTCTTATGGTCTTTTGTTTTTCCAAATGAAATTAAGGACTTTTTTCTCCAAGCCTGTGAAGAAACTCTTGGGGATTTTAATTGGGATTGTATTAAATCTGTACAAGAGCTTGGGTAGAATGGACATTTTTACTATATTAATTGTCCCAATCCATGAGCATGGGAGATTTTTCCATCTTCTGATGTCTTCTTCAATTTCCTTCAAGGGTTTAAAATTTTTGTTGTAGAGATCTTTGGCATCTTTGGTTAGGTTTGTTCCTAGGTATTTTATTGTTTTTGAGGCTATTGTGAGTGGGAAGTTCTTGAATTCCTTCTTCAGTTGCTTGTTGGTGTAAAGAAAGGCTACTGATTTTTCTAGGTTAATTTTGTATCCTGCCACTTTACTGAAGCTCTTAATCGTTTCTAGGAGTTTTCTGGTGGAGTTTTTAGCATCCTTTAAGTAAACAGTCATATCATCAGGAAAAAGGGATAGCTCGACTTCCTCTTTTCCAATTAGTACTTTAATTTCTTGCCTTATTGTCCTAGCAAGTGTTTCAGCACTATATTGAAGAGGAGTGGTGATGGGCATATTGAAGAGGAGTGGTGACAGGGGGCAGCCTTGCCGAGTTCCTACCTTTAAAGGGAATGCTTCTGTCATTTCCCCATTTAGGATGATATTGGCTGTGGGTTTCCTGTATATGACTTTGATTACATTGAGGAATGGTCCCTCCAATCCAATTCCCTCTAGGACTTTAAGCATAAAGGGATGCTGGATTTTGTCAAAGGCTTTTGCCGAGTCAATTGAGATGATGGTGTGTTTTTTTTTTCTTTCAGTCCATTTATATATTTGATGATATTTATTGATTTTCGTATGTTGAACCATCCCTGCATTTCTGGTATGAATCCAACTTGGTC
>VZQC01010439.1:2928644-3008440 GCA_009823505.1 Rhizomys pruinosus
CCACCACACCCGGCATGCAGATAAAACATTCTTACAAATAAAAATAAAGAGATAATATAACAAAACAAAAATAAATGTATGTCCCCACAAAAAGGCTGTATGCAGTGTTTATAGCAGCTATGACAGATTGGATCTAGACTGTTGCCCAGTGGCCCCTGTGTGAAAGACTCGATCCCCAGCCCAGGAACTATTGGGAGGAGCTGGTGCCTTGAGGAGGTATGGCTATAGAAGGTTTTTACCCCTTGGAAGGCCTCAGAGCAGACTGCAGGACCTTAGTCTCTTTCTCTCTCTTTTGTGTCCTGGCTACAAGCTGAGCATTTTTGGCTCCCGCTTGCCTCCACGGCTTGAAAGCAAAAGGACCAGCCCACCATGACACCTCCAAAACTGTGATCCATTTTCTCCTTAGGAGCTGCTTAGCTCAACTGTTTGTTACTAGAATGGGAAATGGTCTAACGGAGTGGATGTATTGATAATTGCCACAAATTCAAAGGAATCAAATAGCCTGCAGAATGAACAAGCAAATGGCTACCACCAACCAATGGAACGTGAAAGACACAGAGGAGCCTCGAGTGAGCATCCCTAGGTGAACAAAGGCAACCTGAGATGGGCTGCCACAGTGGCATGGCAACGGCAGGACACAAACTAGGTCAGAGGTCATGAGGGGCAACAGTAGGAGGAATGCAGGGGAGTTCTGAGGGCAGGGGATCTGCTGTCTGATCCTTGTACTATGCGTATATGTCATTACACTTATCAAACGCCGTAAGTGTGTACCACCTAGAATGATCCTAGAGTATACCAAGGGTTGTGAATAATGATGCATGTCACCCCTGTGCCAAGGGTTAACAACAGGAAAAACTAGCTGGGATCAACTGAGTCTAGGAATTCAAGGCCAGCCTGGTTAACAGAGAAGGGGGGTGGGGTTGAGGAAGTGAGGAAGTGAGGGAAGAAATGAAAAGAGGAAAGGAAGGAGAAGGAAGGAAAGGGGCTAGAGAACGGATCGGCAGTTAAGAACTCTTACTGCTCTTGAGGTCCTGGCCCCACCTACAGGGCACCCTGGAAGGCTCCTAGCTGGGGCTCTCTCAGGTGTAGGTAATCAGGTATCTGTGCCCAAGGTCCTTGCCAGTTGGTATTTAAGGCCCTTCACCACCCAGTGCCAACTTCCCATCAACCCCACCTGCTTCCACTCCACTTACCCCTCCCCTTAGCATTTTGGGAGCACTATTCTCAGTGGTCCCCTGGTTATCCTGGCCTGGCTAGGGCTGGGCAGGGGCAGGGGCAGAGGCAGAGGCAGAGGCAGGGGCAGAGGCAGAGGCAGGGGCAGGGGCAGGGGCAGGGGCAGGGGCAGAGGCAGAGGCAGAGGCAGAGGCAGAGGCAGAGGCAGAGCCAGAGGCAGAGGCAGAGGCAGAGCCAGAGGCAGAGGCAGAATGCCGACTCCCACTTTGTTCCTGAGTTCTCACGTAGAGAGTAGAGGTGATGCGCCTGCCCTGCCATGAAGTTGCCCATCGGCTCAGTTTGCTAGACTGTCCGACACCCTCTTCTGACCTCCGTGGCATTGCTCGACACGGGTACACAGACCTGCATGCAGACGGTACATTGGTGCACATACAGAAATAAAAAAAAAAACTCTTCGCTTGGGCTCAGCGGTTAAGAGCGCCGACTGCTCTTGCAGAGGACCCGGGTTCGATCCCCAGCACCCACATGGCAGCTAAGAACCGTCTTTAATTCCAGTTCCAGAGGAATCCGACACCCTCTTCTGATCTCCGAGGCATTGTAAGACATTGGTGCACCAACCTACATGCAGACAGTACACTCATACACGTAAAAATAAATAAATAAATAAATAACTCTTCTCAGAAGGAGGTACAATCAACCAGAGCTACCCTGCAGCGTCCCTGACAGCTCTTCACAAAATTGATTTTGGGTGGTAAATACTGAGTTTCTAATACATTGCCAAGTCAGAAATATAAGTCACTGAAGATGTTAAAAAGCACATCTACACAGCCATGTTTGCATATGTACCATTTATGTGTGTAAATGTGTAGGAAAAGATCCAGATAAACTAACTGGGGACAGGGGCACAAGTGGAAGAAATCAGAAGGGTGATCTTCTATTTTTTTGTCCTTTGTAGACCAGTATTATTTGAATTCTTTTGTTTTTTTTTTTGGTCTTTTTCAAGACAGGGTCTCCCTATAGTCCCAGCTGTCCTAGAACTCACTCTGTAGACCAGGCTGGCCTTGAACTCACAAAAATCCGCCTGCCTCTGCCTCCCAAGTGCTAGGATTAAAGGCATGCACCACCACGCCCGGCTGTTTGAATTCTTTATAGCATGAATGTATCCATGCATTACTTCTACTTTTCGGTTTTTTTGTTTGTTTGTTTGTTTTTTGAGACAGTGTCATATAGCCCAGGCTGGCCTCAAACTTGTAGCCGAGGATGAAGTTATGATCTTCCTGCTCCTGCTTCCTCCCAAGTACTGGGCTAATAGGCCTGAGCCATCATACCTGGTTCTTGTTTTGTTTTGTTTTGTTTGGGAGGGGTTCTTTTGCTTGTTTGTTTGTTTGTTTGTTTGTTGGAGACAAGGTCTCATATAGCTAAGATTGGCCTTGAACTCACTATGTAGCCCAGAATGACCTTGAACTCCTGACACTCCAAGGTGCTAAGATTTACAAGCATGCATCAGCAACTCCAGTGTGTATTTTTATTTTTTAAAAATTTTTATTTATTCTTGTATGTATATGAATGTACTGTCTGCATGTAGGTTTGTGCACCCGTGTCGTGCAATGCTGCGGAGGTCAGAAGAGGGTGTCAGATTCCCCTGGAACTGGAGTTAAAGACGGTTCTCAGCCACCATGTGGGTACTGGGGATCGAACCCAGGTCCTCTGCAAGAGCAGTCGATGCTCTTTTTTTATTTATTTATTTTTGTATGTGTATGAATGTACTGTATGCACATAGGTTGGTGCACCCATGTCGTGCAATGCCTCGGAGGTCAGAAGAGGGCGTCGGATTCCCCTGGTACTGGAGTCAAAGATGGTTTTCAGCCGCCATGTGGGTGCTGGGGATCGAACCCGGGTCCTCTGCAAGAGCAGTCGGCGCTCTTAACCGCTAGGCCATCTCTCCACCCAGTGTGTATTTTTTTTTTTTTTTTTTTTTTTTTGTCTTTTCGAGACAGGGTCTCCTGTAGCCCCAGCTGTCCTGGAACCACTCTGTAGACCCAGGCTGGCCTTGAACTCACAAAGATCTGCCTGCCTCTGCTCTCCTGAGTGGCTAAAAAAAAAGGCGTGCACCACCCGCCCGCCCAGTGATTTATTTATTAAAATTGTCTGTAAGCCAATATGCTGGCAAGCATGGAGTCCCAGCTTTTTGGATGGATTAGTGGAACTTGAGTTTCAGGTTAGGTTTACAACATAATGGACAGCACAATGAGATCTCATCCCAAAGAAATAAATACATCTTTAAATGGGATGCGTTGGGGAATGGGGGCATGGCAAGGCATGAAGACGACTTCAGATGCCCAGCACCCACATGAAAAGCCAGTGCATGCCAATGATCCCTGTGCTGGTGAGGCAGGCACAGGAGTCCTGGGGCTTGCTGACCAGCCAGTCTTGCTGAATTGGTGAGCTCCATGTTCAGTGAGAAACCCTGTCTCAAAAACAATTAGGTGGAGAGGCTGGAGAGATGGCTCAACAGCTACAAGCACTTGCTCTGCAAAGACCAGATTGGTTCCAGCCCACCACATTGGTGGCTCACAATCACCTGTCACTCCAGTTCCAGGGTATCTGATGCTGTCTTCTGGCCTCTGTGGTCATTGCATGCACATTGTATACTTACATACCTGTGGGCAAAACACTCATACAGATAAAATTAAAATAAGGGAAAAATTTAATTAGGTGGAGAGCAGTAGAGGAAGACACTCAACATTGATCTCTGGCCTCCACATGCATGAACAACCCCCAACAAACACACGAACAGGCACATACATACCCACACACATCATTTTTTTTATGGGACGAACTTACACAGTGCTCATGATGCATTATTGACATAAAAGTTAAGATATGGGGCTGGAGAGATGGCCTAGTGGTTAAGAGCGCCGACCACTCTTACAGAGGACCTGGGTTTGATCCCCAGCACCCACATGGCGGCCGAGAACCGTCTGAAACTCCAATTCCAGGAGAACTCCAGTTCCAGGGGAATCCGAGACCCTCTTCTGACCTCTGCGGCGTTGCACGACATGGGTGCACAGACTTGCATGCAGACAGTACATTCATACACATACAGAAATAAATAAAATTAAAAAAAAAATTAAAAAAAAAAGTTAAGATATATGCCAGGCCTGGTGGCATACAGCTTTTATCCCAGCACTCGGTAGGCAGAGGCAGGCAGATCTCTGTGAGTTCAAAGCCAGTCTGGTCTACATAGTTAGTTCCAGGCCAGCTGGGGCTACAGGGAGACCTTATCTCAAAAAGATTAAAAAATAATAACAAAGCCAATCTTTAAAAGTTATTTATTAGCCAGGTGTGGTGGCGCACGCCTTTAATCCTAGCACTTGGGAGGCAGAGGCAGGCGGATCTTTGTGAGTTCAAGGCCAGCCTGGTCTACAGAGTGAGTTCCAGGATAGCTGGGGCTACAGGGAAACCCTGTCTCAAAAAGACAAAAAAAAAAAGTTATTTATTTATATTATACATGTTTGAGTGTTTTGTTTGAATGTATGTAAGTGCACCCATTGTGTAATGCCCATGGAGGTCAAAAGAGTATCAGATCCCCTTGAACTGGAGTTATAGGTGGTTGTTAACCACCACGCAGGTCCTGGGAACCAAACCCAGGTCCTCTGGAAGAACAGGCACTGCTCTTACCTGCTGGGCCATCTCTCCAGCCCTACAAAGCCTTCTTTTTGTTCATTTCTTCTTTGAGACAGGCTCTTGATATGTAGCCCAGGCTGGCTTTGAACTGGTGATCCTACCTCAGTTTTCAAAGGGCTGGGATGACAGGTGTGCATCAGCACCCCTGGCCCAAAGTGTGTCTTCTAGCGAGACTTTTCATGATGGATAGGTCCACTGGATAGATGATGAAATGGCCAATGCAGAGAGCCCTGGGTTGGGACTAGGCTGTCCACTCCTGCTAGTCTCAGCTGACAGGGCTTATCTAGGGGAGTGGAAGGCGGCTGCCCTCTCTGCCAGGTCAGAGGAAAACCAGGAAATTTACTCCCACTATCTGTGGGTGTGGCCACCACCCAACGTGCTGGCAGCCTGTGACCCCAGCTCACCCACCTTCCCACCAGAGGCCCAGAAGCTGGTGCTCCACAGAACAGGCCCCTTGCCAGCCTTTCCACTGGCTCACACCTGAGCTCTCCCTGGCACACCCTTCCTTCACTCTGTGTTCCAGAACAACCTTGCCTCCTATTGGGCTCAGTGTCCTGACAGAGAGTCTCTCAGTCCTATTGGTCTGTCTCAGGTAGAAGATGAGGACTTGAAGGTAAAGTCCATCCCCTTATCCATCTCTCCATAGCCCCACCCTGGCAGCTGAGAGGATTTCTTTTTGGTTTAACAGTTACACTATAGGACTTCCAAGGGAGGATGGTAGGGTAATCAAATATGACCCCAAGAGCTCACAGAGGCCTGTGTAACATAAGCCTTGAAGTGTGTGTATGTGTGTGTGTGTGTGTGTGTGTGTGTGTGTGTGTGTGTGTGTGTTCCTCTACCTGCCTGCCTGCCTGTCTGTCTGTCTGTCTGTCTGCACCTAGGCATGAGACCTGAGGAAAACCAGCTTTACCAACCATGGAAGGTCTCTTCAGATCTCCATAGGTTGGCTCTGGTCTTGAAATCTCAGACTTATGCCACGAAGCATAATAAAAGCAACCACTGAAAATTCTAGAATCCTTATTCAAAGCCAGACACTGGGGTTAGACATGATCCTGGCTGTGCTTACAATGTCTTCTCCAGCGTTCCTGTATTGATAACTCTGTGCACAATGAGGAAATGCTGGGAAGCGGGGTATTTGATAGGCATTCAGGCCATGGGGACTCTGAATGACTGACTGTGTTATCAAAATAACAAGTTAACCTCTCCTGTACCCCTCCTTATACCCTTCTCTCTCCCCCCATCTCACCCCCTTTCTCCTTTTGCCTTCTACCTTGAGCAAGAAGACCCTTACCAGATACTGACCCCGACCTTGTACTTACCAGCCTCTAGAAGAATGATCCAAATCAACTTGTATTCATTATAAATTGCCTAGTCTGTGGCATTCTGTTACAGTAGCACAAGATGGACTATGACAACCCTTATTCCAACTTTGTGAGGAATGCACTATTGTTACACAGAGGCAGAAAATGAAGCTTAGAGAGGGTCCTTGACTTGTCCAGCATGGCAGGACCAGAGCTCAAATCCAGTTTGTTGCTAGAGCCAACACACTTAACTGCTGTGCTGGGGGCCTGGGACTTAGATTCCTGAGGGTCCAGGAGGTTGTAACAAGGTAGGAATGTACTCACGTGATTCATGGCTTCAGTTTATTGCCATAATGGTATGTGCTGCCCCCCACTCCCTGACTTTCTCCTAAGGGCAAATCACTTCTACAAGTCAAATCTAGCCTTGGAAGCTGTCACTTTGCAACCTCTGCCACATGCAGCTTCATTAAGGGACTGTGTGCTCACCTAGGCTAAAGGAACTTGGTTGCTTATGGGTTTTAGAGATGTTCATGTGGACCTGGGGCTGCAGTGAGCCACTCCTGTATTGCAGTTCTATGTACCGGTGCTGTGCCCACAAAGACCCCATCACTTACGCAGCATGCTGTGAACCAGAAGTCTCTTTAAAGCTCTCCTCAACCTGTCATTTCTTAGGTCTGCTTTGTGCAGGTGAAGAGCTAAGCTTTTTGTATGTGTTACATCAGAATATATAAGGAACATGCCCAAGGTCACAGAAAAAGGTGACATTAAGCCTGACATGCGCACCACCTCTCTCTTTCTCTGACCCTCCCAACTCCCATTGGGGCATCTTTATTCTCCCTCCAGACATGGAGTGCCACATGCCTGTGTACCAGACTGCTCAGCAGGGCCTACCTCCTCCACTCCTTTCAACTCTCTGATGTTAGCACTTGGATTTCTTCTCCAATTCAGAGGGGCAGATTAAAATGTAAAGAAGTTACCATGCTTGTCCAAAGTCACCTGGTTAAACTGGCTCTAAGAGTATGTAGATGGGGCCTGGAGAGATGGCTCAGCAGTTACGAGCATTGACTGCTCTTGCAGAGGACCCAGATTCAATTCCCAGCACCCATATGGAAGCTAACAACCCTTTATAACTCCAGTTCCAGGGGATCCAATGCCCTCTTCTGACCTCTGTGGAGATTGCATGGTACAGGTGCACTTACACACATGCAGGCAATATACTCACACGCTTAAAATAAAAATAATAAATAAAATATTATTTAAAAAGAAAAAGAAAACATTTTTTTTTTTTGGTCTTTTTGAGACAGGGTCTCTCCGTAGCTCCAGCTGGCCTGGAACTCATTCTGTAGACCAGGCTGGCCTTGAACTCACAAAGATCCGCCTGCCTCTGCCTCCCAAGTGCTAGGATAAAAGAAAACATTTTTAAAGTGTGTAGATGGGTGTGGCACATATGCAGCGTGTGATGGGTGTCGCACATATGCAGATGGGTGTGGCGCATATGCAGCATGTGATGCGTGTCGCATATATGCAGTGTGTGATGGGTGTCGCACATATGCAGCGTGTGATGGGTGTGACATGTATGTAGCATGTGATGGGTGTCCCACATATGCAATGTGTGAAGGGTGTCGCACATATGCAGTGTGTGATGGGTGTTGCACATGCAGTGTGTGATGGGTGTCACACATATGCAGCGTGTGATGGGTGTGGCACTATGCAGTGTGTGATGGGTGTCGCACATATGCAGCGTGTGATGGGTGTGGCACATATGCAGTGTGTGATGGGTGTCACACATATGTAGTGTGGAGATGGGTGTTGCACATATGCAGGTCTCTGAGAACCCCACGCTCACCAGTCCATCTGTCCCCTCATTAGGGGCATTTGCATTGGTCCCTTTCCTACTAGGGGCTGGGGACCAGCCAGAGGGAGCCTGGACCTCTCAGATACTAGATCACTGATGACGGCTGTCTGGGAATGGCTGGTAGAGGCTCAGATTGAGCTGTCTCATCCAAGGAAGTGGTTCAGGGTGACTCTTCCTGGCACACCTAGATGGGTGCGGCAGGCACTAACACACCTGCCTTCAAGAGAGCTTCCTGTCCAAGCCACCAACAAAGGCAGCTTCTTGAGACAGCCTACACTGAGTCATCAGCCTGGGGTGGGGTCCACCACCTGATGTCAGCACCCAGGGCCCAATTCCGCACTGACTGGGACTTTGCCCTAGCTGAGGGTTTCAGCCCTCCACACTTGTTCTCCCCGTCTGCCTCATCTTACTACTGACCACCTGCGTCCTCACTTTCATTGATACTTTCTTCAGGTCTTCCCCATGTGCCAGGCTGCAGTGTCCCTCCCTGTAGCCTGACCTCCATACAGTGCCCAGAGGACCTTTCTAAAATGTACACCTGAAGCCAGGTGTGGTGGCACATGACTTTACTCCCAGCACTTGGGAGGCAGACACAGGGGATCTCTGTGAGATCAAGGCCAGCCTGGTCTATGTAGTGAGTTTTAGGCCACCTGGGGCTACAGGGAGACCCTGTCTCAAAATGATCAAATAAATATTCACCTGATCCAATGTCACTATTCCTCTGAAAGGTCCAGGGTTCCTCTTGCCTGGACATAGAACAAAGCCACACATGTCCTCTAGAGCTAGGGCTGTTTCAGATTCTTTCCAAGTCCTGAACATCTCGAAGTCTTATTTTCCTGTCTGCTGTTTGCTAGGTTCTCTGCAAGAATGCCACATCCCCACTCCACCTGCCTGTATATAGTTGGCTGTGTAACAGTCCTTCAAAGATAACTGCATCTGAGCTGGGTGTGGTAGTACAGACTGATAATCCCAGCAGGCTGAGCTGGGAAGATGGCAAGTTCATGGCCATCCTGAGCTACTGTACTTACGGAGACTAAAAATGAAAACAAAACCAAACAAACTGTATCCAAATCCCTAGTACCTGTGTGTAGAACCTATGTGTCCTTGTAGGACAAAATAGTGGGTGGTGGGAGAGACAGAGTGTCTACACATTTGCAGATTTGCATTTTAAAATGGGGATAATTAAGCTGGGCATGGTGGTGCACGCCTTTAATCCTAGCACTTGGGAGGCAGAGGCAGGAGGATCTTTGTGAGTTCAAGGCCAGCCTGGTCTACAGAGTGAGTTCCAGGACAGCTGGGGCTACAGGGAGACCCTGTTTCAAAAAGACCAAAATAAATAAATAAATAAATAAATAAATAAATAAAAATAGTAAAAATAAAATGGGGATAATTATTCTTGACTATTTGGATGAGGTAATCACATGGATTTTATTTATTTATTTAGTGCTGCTGGGATAAAATTTAGAGCCTTGTACATGCTAGACAAGTGTTCTACCCCTGAGTTTCTGAGCTCCATCACAGTTTGATCTTTTCTCTCTTCTTTCCCTTTTCCCTTCTCTCCTTTTCTCCTTTTCTCTCTCTCTCTCTCTCTCTCTCTCTCTCTCTCTCTCTCTCTCTCTCTCTCTTTCTCCCCCCCTGACAGTTTTACTCTCTATCCCAGGATGGCCTTGAACTCACAGCAGTCCTCCTTCCTCAGCCTTCCAAGTGCTGGGTTACAGGGATAAGCCAATACATCCAGATTGATCACCTATATGTTCTAAAAAGTTTTATTTTCGTTTAAATTAAGTGTTTGTGTAAGGGCATATGCAGATGAGTGTAGGTGCCAATGGGGGCCAGAAGAGGGCCTCAGATCCCCAAGCTGGTTGTGAGCCCCATGTGAGTGCTAGGAGCCCGACTTGAGCGTTTTGAAAGAACAGCAAATGCTCCTAACCTCTGAGTCATTTCTCCAGCCCTTCATCTATGTTCTTATAACAGGGAGCCTGAGGGAGACTCCCACACACAGAGGAGAGGCAGGGTGACACTAGAACAGAAGGAATTGAAGATGTTGGCTGCAAAGAATGGAGAGAGATGCCCACAAAGCAAGCAATGCCTGTCGCTGGGGGAGTGAGATTCTCTCTACAGCCTGAGGGGGCAGCACAGCCCTGCTGACTTTTGATAGCAGCCCAGAGAAATTGACTGGACTTGGGGCTTCCAGAGATGGAAGAAAATAAAGTGTATTTTAAGTCACAAAATTTGGAGTAATTTGTCACAGTGGCCACAGGAAACTCAAACCCTCTTTCTTCACCCAAAGCCAGGTTCAAATGGCTTCCGTGCTCACTCACCCTCACCCTTATTTGTGAGACCTTTTGGAAAGCTCTTCCTGCATTTGGAATTCATTGTTCCCTCTAGCTTCTAGTAAACAGGCCGGCATTATACACACTTCTTTGTTTTATAAGGATTGTTTATATCTGCTTCTCCCCAAAGACTGTGAACGCTTAGAAAATGAAAACCGTATGTTTCCACTGTGGTCCTCCAGCATCTAGCCCTGGGCCTGCCTTCCAAAGGCGCTCAACATCTGCAGCATTGAGCAGGTGGCACAACTCTCCTGGCTCCATTCAAGCTGAATACTAAGGCATCCAAATTCCTAGGGAACACCGCGCACATGGAAGACACTGCAAACCATGCTTCATTGGATGCAGAAGCTGTGGACATGTTTATCAAATAAATGGAATGTAAGCTACCTTCCTCCAAAAAAGAATTATCCCCATAGGCAAAGGCTCCTGGGCCTCTGCACTTTAACAGGCAGCAGCAGGTAAAGAAGTGTGATCCCCTCAGGGGACTGTACTGGGGAAGTGGGTGTTCTGAATTTTGGATGTGTAGACTCTAATGATACTTGTAAAAGGCATATTACTTGCTGTCTTCCTCTTGCTGACATTTTACCAATATTAGCAATAAGGTATAAGGTGAGGAGAACTCTGTGTGAGAAATGCACATGTGGCCTATGGAAGATGCCGGTTTGAGGATGGTAACAGAGAGGCAGATCAAAGTCCAATTCACCTGCTGCATGCTGAATTGCTTTGTTTCTGAGCTGCCTAAGCACAAAAGTAAAAGCAGAAACAGAATTAGTGATACAGCTTTCAATACTATGAGAACAAACCGAACTCCTGAGGAAAAATAATGCTTTTTCCAGCATCTTTAAGTCTTTGTGTCTCACCATGGGCCCTAGAATAGCCCTACAGAAGGTGCAAGTTGGGGCCTATTGAGGTTTGAATGGGAAATGGTCCCCATAGGCTCAGGTGTTTAAACATTTGGTCCTCAGTTGGTGGTGCTGTGTGGAACCTTCAGGAAGCGGCACGTTGCTGGAAGGGGGTGGCTAGAAGCAGGCCTTAAGGATTTCTTGTTGTTTTGTTTTAATTACAGTGATTCGTAATTGATTGATTATGTGTGTGTGTGTGTGTGTGTGTGTGTGTGTGTACTTGCAGTGAACGTGGAAGTCAAAAGACAGAGGGTTGGTTTCTCTTGTCGTATGGGTCTCAGGTGGTCAGGCTTGGCGGCAGGAGCCTTTACTCACTGAACCAACTCACTTGCCCACAGACTTTAAGGTTTTACAGCCTAGCTCCACTGTTTCCTAACTGCTGACTCCAGTCCCCCACACTTACACACACTTCTGCCACGACTCCCTGTATCTTCTCTGACTGTCAGCCACAAGGATCCCTTCCTCCCTTAAGTTCCTTTTTTTTTTTTTTTTTTTTGACACCAGCTGGTCTGGAACTCACCAGGTAGGCTAGGCTGGCCTTGAACTCACAGACATTCACCTGCTTCTATCTCCCAAGTGCTGGGATTGAAGGCATATGCCACCATGCCCAGCAGTTGCTTTTTAAAAATATTTTATTTATTATTTTTATTTTATGTGTATGAACATAATTTCTGCATGTAGGTATGTGTGCCCATGTCCTTCAATGCCTGTGGAGGTCAGAAGAAGGTGTCAGAGCCCCTGGAACTGGAGTTACAGACGACTGTTAGCTGGCATGTGAGTGCTAAGAATCTATCTTGGGTCCTCTGTTAGAACAGTCAGTGCTCTTAACCACTGAACCATCTCTCCAGCCTTTAAGATGCTTCCTGTCAGGTAATCCCTCAGAGAACAAGAGGAGTAACTAATATGGGAGTTTCCCTGGAGCCCCCCTAGGGAGTTGGAGCTGCCGGAGCAGTGCTGCAGTCTAGAGAACAGAGTCTGTTCCAGAAGCACTTCCTCAGCAGAGCTCAGGCTTGTCTATGCCTCTTTGGGGAAAGGAGTTAGATGACTTAAGTCAAGTGCGTAGTTAAGCACGTAGTCCAGGACTAGGAAACTGGCTAGTTGCCCTCCTGAAAGCTTTTAAGGGAATCTTCAAAGCCTCTCCTTTCTGTCTACACCCTAGGCATCCTTCTCCCTCTCCCAGTTATCCTCCCCACACTCTCAGGATTATCCACTTAGTCGCATAGAAGACCGATTTAATCTGTATATTAGGATTAGATTTGCTGGCAAGAAACAAAAAGTCCTGAATAAGCACCTTCAATGAAAAAGGTATGTTCCCAAGGGGCTGGAGAGATGGCTCAGCGGTTGGAAGCGCCAACTGCTCTTGCAGAGGACCGGGGTTCGACTCCCAGCACCCACATGGCGGCTAAGAACCATCTAAAAAAAAAAGAACATATGTTCCCGTCCCATGTGCACACCTGGGTAGGCAGTGGGAAGACCCATGCTGTTTCTTGATTTCTGCTGGACCATGCATGCCTCTGTTCCCAACTAATGGTCCCAATGTCGGCTCCAGCTGCTGCTAGCATACCTGTATCACAGCTAGGAGGAAAGGTAAAGGGATGCCTTCTTAAAGGCACATTTACATTTCTGTTCCTGTACCACTGCCAACAGCCTAATTACATGGATCCACATAGCTCCAAGAGACGCTGGGAGAGGCAGACTTTACCAGCAGTGGTTATAAGTGTACCTGAAATTTAGGGGATCTTTATACAAATGTATTTATTGTTATTGTATGTACGATGCATGTGCATGGGCATGTGATCAGAAGACAACATTGTGGAATCAATTGTCTCACACTTTTTTTTTTGAGATAGGGTCTCCCTGTAGCCCCAGCTGTCCTGGAACTCTCTCTGTAGACCGGGCTGGCCTTGAACTCACAGAGATCCACCTGCCTCTACTTCCCCTGTGCTGGGATTAAAGGCATGTGCCACCATGCCCAGCTGCATCTGATATTCTTTACTAAGACAAATTCTTTAGTGGGCATGGTATTAATTCTCCCAAAGTCAATCTCTGAGAGGACTCGTCTAAACTCTACTAGTAAGCAACCTCTCCTTGTCAGTGATGGGTTCAGGGGAGCACATGACCCACTTTGAGTCAGTAAGATGGGAAAAGAAATGGTGTGTGTAAACTTCAGTGAGATTATTCCTCACCTCTAGACACAAGAAGAAGGCTTCACTTCTGGACATAGCTATGTAAGCTGTGCTGACTGGAAAGAATGCTGTTGTGATACTGCCATCCTGAAGACAAGGCCACTTGAGAGATTGCAGAGGAGATTTAGCTGGGGTAATGTTGGCCATTTGGCGGGAAATCCAGGTCCCAGTACAAATGATAATCATCCTGCCATCAAGATTGAGGGAGGTTTATTGGTTGAGATTAAAAGCACTTGAGGACTGGGGATTTAGGTCAGCTCATAGAGTGCTTGCCTCCCATGTACGAAGCCCTGGATCTGATCTCCAATACCACATTAAACCAGGTGTAGTGGTGCACTCTTGGAATCTAGCACCTGAGGAGTAGCAGTGAAAGGATGGTCAGGAGTTCAAGGTTATCAGCTACATAGTGAGATACATGAGACCCTATCTCGAAAAATGACAGGAGAGAAGAGGAAGAGAAGGAAAAGGAGGAGGGGGAGGACAAAAAGGAAGAGGGGAGGAGGAAAAGGAGAAGGGAGAGAAGAGAAGGAGGGAAAAGAGGAGGAGGAAGAAGAGAAGGAAGAGAGGAAAGAGGAGAGGAGCAAGACCAGGTATTGTGGCGCACGCCTTTAATTCCAGCACTCAGGAGGCAGAGGCAGGCAGATCTCTGTGAGTTCAAGGCCAGCATGGTCTACATAGTGAGTTCCAGGACATCTGGAGCTACAAGGAGACCCTGTCTCATAAAGACAAAAAAAAAAAGCAAATGAATAAATATATGTAAATGTATCACTATATAGCATAGTCATATATATTAGATATTTTTCACCTAAAATCACATATTCTACCTCAAAATAAGTTTTCAAAAAGTATTTTATTGGGGCTGGAGAGATGGCCCAGTGGTTAAGAGAACTGACTGCTCTTGCAGAGGACCAGGGTTCGATTCGCAGCACCCACATGGTGGCTAAGAACTGTCTTTAAGCCAGGTGTGGTGGTGCACTCCTTTAATCCCAGGATTTGGGAGGCAGAGGCAGGTGGATCTCTGTGAGTTCAAGGCCAGCCTGGTCTACATAGCAAGTTCCAGGCCAGCTGAGGCCACAGGGAGACCCTATCTCAAAAAGACCAAACAAATTTTTAAATGTATTATCTTTATTTTTCATGTGTATGAATGTTTTGCCTGCATGTAAGTGCACCTGTGTTGTGCAGTGTCGGTGGAGGCCAGAAGAGGGCGTTGGATCCCTGGAACTGGAGTCATAGACAGTTGTTAGCTGCCAGGTGGGTGCTAAACATTGAATCCTGGTCCTCTGGAAGAGAAGCCAGTGCTCTTATCTGCACAGCCATTTCTCCAGTAAGTTTTGGGAAAAAACTTTCAATGTCAAGAGTTAACTACCTTTATTTAAGAAATATTTAAGAAATACATCTAATTGAAATGTGGGCCCACTCACGGCTGTTCCACTTTCCCCTCAGTGGTGGACATTAGACATGCCTCTTGGGCACAGAAGACACTGGGGAGAGAGGATACCCTGAAGAAGATGTTCTGAGTGGAAGGGCAGGTGCATTTTCGGTTTGACAGATGCCGTTGACCTGGCAGAAACTGTCCCAGATCAGGTGCCTGTCACCTGCAGCCCTGCACTCGGTGCTAAGCTTCTTGTTCCTCCTCCCCACACTCCTTAAACTGCCAGTCAGCCAAGAGGGAGCATTTCTCAGAGGTTGAAGTCCTGTGTGCCTGCAAGAGAACAAGGGAATAACCTAGAAGAGAATGGTCTTGCCCTTGGGTAACTTTCTTTTTCTTAGTGGAAAAAGAACAGAGTTAGGGATTCACCAAAGATGATCCAGAAAATATTTAATAACCCATGGTCAGAACACAAATCAAGACTTCTTTGCCTGAGGGCCCTCACAGGGAGGCTAGAGGCTTTCTGCTGAGCCAGCCATTAATCCCCTAGTGGGTCAGACCATAGGAAGAGTTCAGTCTCCAGGCAGAGGCCTCTATGTACAGATAGGAGTGAGCCTAGCAGGCATGCCTGCTGAAGGGGGTGGCTTTCCTGGCTGGCTTCATCTGAGGGGTATTGGAGGTAAAGACTCTCTTGCACACTGTGGGCAGGGAGGGAGGCACAAGCCAGGCAGGGTGTCTGTGCTTGAATGCCAGCTAGCCCATCTCTTCCTTTTGTCTGTGTGTGTCTTTAGGATTCTCTGGAGGGCCCCCCCCCTTTCCAGTCTGCCTATAAACAGACTTATTGATCTGGGGTAAATTTATTCTGTTTGAAGGAAACATCAAACTTCTTATGTTTAAAATGTGAAAAAAACAAAACCAAACACCCAACCCTGTATTTTCCTATTCTGAGATGGCAGGAAGGTAACCCATCAAATTGCCCCATGTTTCCTCCTTAGGCTTGGAAGGACTGAAGAGCTGATTTCAGACCCTGGAGCCAAGCTCTCAGAGACATCCAGAATCTGCTATATTTATTATTATTATTATTATTATTATTATTATTATTATTATTTTGTCTTTTCGAGACAGGGTCTCCCTGTAGCCCCAGCTGTCCTGGAACTCACTCTGTAGACCAGGCTGACCTTGAACTCACAAAGATCCACCTGCCTCTGCCTCCCAAGTGCTGGGTATTTATTTTTTATGTGTATGAATGTACTGTCTGCATGCAGGTTTGTGCACCCGTGTCGTGCAATGCCGTGGAGGTCAGAAGAGGGTGTCGGATTCCCTTGGAACTGGAGTTCTCCTGGAATTGGAGTTTCAGCCGGTTCTCAGCCCTTTTTAAGAGATATTTTAACCCACCAGGCAACTCAGAGCCTTGATGTGGGTTGCTCTTCCCAAGGCCCAGAGGACCCCAGCATCGGCCCCCAAGAACCGTATAGCATCTGTTACAGCTCACAGACAGATCCAGGGAAGCTGAGACCAGCAAGGGACGACGGGGACCCCCACACTGGAGACTTCCAGAGAGTCCAAGGAGCCTCAACCCTTCTAGTTTCTGAACTCAGGCAGACAGTGGTGGATCTTGCCTCTGCCCAGCGAACGAGGGTGAGGAAGACGCCATCTTGGTCTCTGTCCTCCAGGTATGAAGGTTATTTGGCTCGCTCTCTCCAGCCACAGATGCGGGCAAGCCAAGGCCGGCTCTTTCCCCTTGGCTTTCCTGGCCGTTTGTCTCAGGCCCGCAGGCTCTCTGTGGCCTTTTTGGATTGACGTGTTTGGTGGGTGCTGCAAACCCTGAGGTCCAGAGGAAGCGAGGGTATCGCTGTGGAGCAGGAACTCAACCAGCGCTTCTCAGATGGGTATGCCTGAAGTCACCTGTGAACAAAGCAGCTATTTATTTTTCCTTTGGACTCGGGCTACGAAGAGAGTGGACATTGTCTTCTACAGAAAGACAACAAAACTTAAAAAAAAAAAAAACACAACTCTTCCTGACAGTGTTCAGATCTATAAGGGCCCGAAGTTGCCAGCACTTAGCAGATGCTGAGAGAATACGAACGCTGGTGAGAACCGGTGCTCCCAGACGCGGGAAGCCGCATCCTCAGCGGCGGAGAGGTGGGAAGCTCGAGTCAGTCGGTGGGTTTCTGGCCTCACCGCTTCGGGGCTCTGGGGAGGGAGGGAGGGAGGGTAGCAATCCCGCGCCCCGTGTCCTTGCCCAGAGGGCGCTGCAGCCTCGTGAGCAGAGGATCAACGACAACCCTTCTCCTGGCCGGCACGGGCAGCGCCTCAGTACTCCGGACAGGCCGCGCAGCCCAGGCGCCTCGGTCCCCACTAACCCAGAGCAGGGGAGCTGCGGAAGGCAGGTGCAGGGCTGGGGAAGGAGGCGGGGCTCTGACCCTGAGGAGAGCGGGGCGGGGGCGGGCTCCGTCTGGGGGCGTGGAAAGGGGCGTGACAGGACCCGCGGGGTGGAGCGCTCCAAGGGGCGGGGTGGAGCGGCTCAGGGGGCGTGGCCCTGGAGGGGTGGGGACTGGGCTGCCCAGGCCCGCGAGCTGGGGGTGAGGGGCTAGTTTTTGCCACGGCTAAGAGCCTGTGGGTTTATTATAAGGCGGAGCTCGGCGGGAGAGGTGCTAGCCAGAGCCGACCGAGCCGGCGCAGAGGAATCCGGCAGTCGGGAGCGGACTGCAGCCGGCGGAACCTGCAGCCCTCGTCCTGGACAGCAGCGCGCTGGGAAGGCGCCCGGGACCGCGGAGCGCAGCGCCACTGGCCGAGCCCGCCCGCAGCCCCGCGCAGCCCGCACCTCGCACCGCGCAGCCTGCCGAGCTCCCGCCGCCGGTCTGGGCAGCATGAGGCGCGCGGCGCTGTGGCTCTGGCTGTGCGCGCTGGCGCTGCGCCTGCAGCCGGCCCTCCCGGTGAGTGTGGCCCGGGGCAGGGCTGGAAGGCGGCGGGAAGCCGGGGGCTCGCGGCTCGCAGATGCCGGCGGCGGCACGTGGAGGGGGAGGGGAGCGGGGTCTTCTTCCCGCGCTGCCCGGCGGGCCCTGCGATGCCGAGCGTCCATCCGGACTCCTGTCTGCCTCAGTTCCCTCCCTTCTGTGGGTGCCTCGTGGGTCCCTCCGCGCGTGGCCCGGCTGACTGGGACGTCCGGGAAAGTGGAGCCTGCGCGGCTTCCCCGTGCTCAATTAAGTAAAGCGACTCCACAGGAGTGAGCCCGCCGGCCTGCGTCGGCCCCAGGGGTCGCCCTGTCCGCGTGCCGTCCTGGCCTCTCCGCGGCCTGGCCTTCGCCAGTGACCCCGAGGGATGCAGTGACCGCGGCCACAACGCCCCTTCCGCAGACCCTAATTCAAACCAGACTGCGGGCTTGCGCCCCCGCGCTGCCGAACCCGGGCCCCTGGCCCTTTGCGCCCAGGCAAGTTTGGGCGCAGCGGAGCCCGCGCGCGAGCAAGCGCTTGGCGGGTTGGCGGAGGGACTCGGATCCGGGCTGTGCGGGGCACCCCCGCGGCTGGTGCGGGTCTTCGGGCTCTCCTCTGTCCCAGGTGAGCCAGGCCGTGCTGGCAGCGGGAGATGCGAGAAGTTGGTCTGGCATCGCTGGAGCTCCGAAGACCAACTTTGGGGTCGCCGAAGTTGTGCGGCTCCCCCTGAGGGCCTCCTCCGCGTGGCCCGCTCCGCCGAGGCGTGCGGGGGCCTCCACGCGCGTGGACCCCGGGACGGCGCTTCCCCTCCCCCGATCGGCTTTGTGCTGCAGCCGCGCGGAGGGAAGGCGGGTCCCTTGGCCCGCCCAGTAGAGCCGCGGGGAAAGGACAAACGTGGAGCTGGCGACCGGGGGAGGCCTGTGGGGAGGATGCCGCCATCCACCTCCGGCGGGGGTCAGTCTACCTTAAAGAGAGACTTGGTCGACAAAGAGCATGCCGAGGGTCCCCAGAAAGTGGCTCTCCCGCCCCGGCTGCCGGCCGCTAGCCCGCCTTCCCCAACGGGGGCGCTTTGTTCTCGGCCCCTGTAACCCTTCCCTGGGAACCGCCCCGCAGCGCCGGCCCTTGACGTGGGCCTGGGCCTGGGCCACCACCAGGTGTCAGCGCTGCCCTCCGGGTGCCCACGCCCTCGGCCCCCGCACCGGCGGTGGAGTCCCGGGGGTCCATCCCGGGCAAGGCAGAGGGGAGGTGCTCGGCCAGGAGCTTTTTCCCTTCCGGAAGTGGCGGTCTCTCACTACCACATCTGGACAGCTCGACTTTGCTGGTCTTGGCAAAGTGAGGCACGTGCGCAGGGAAGGAGCTTCCAGAGCGGGTAGATGCCGGATTTAGAGTCGCGTTTGGACTCATGAATCAGTGCTGCTGGGCAGTGTCTTCGCTGCTGCCCATGGTTCTGGAGTCCAGTAGAGGGCCCTGATGCCTATTGAATTCCCATGAGTTGGGGTCTCTAGGGTGCCCTATCAGGGTTCTCAGGGAGGGATATGGTTTCTCAGCTGGGTCTCCGGTGAACTCCTGATTTTCAGGTCCAAGAAACTGCCCTTGAGGGCTGTGGTTTCTGTGGGACTCAGATTATGGCTGGAATCATAGTTACCATTGTGGAGAAGAAAGTGGAGCCACTTGGCATGTCTCCCTGACCCGCCTGGCATTCCCTCCCGCTCTACTCTGCAGGCCCAAGAAGAGGCCTCATTGGGGCAGTGGAGGTTGGTGCTGCATCTTGTCAGGCCAGGATTGAGGTTGCAAATATGAGGCTGCATATTTTTGGTGTGGCAGATATTCCTGTGAATTAGGATCCTAAAACATCTAATATTAATACTGGGTGGGCAACTGGAAGTAGTGATTCTCAGTGGCCTGTGTTTGCTGGAATTTTCTGTGTTCTGGATAGGGAGCAGGTGCTGCAGCAGAAGGCCTTTGTGGCACAGGAGCTTGGACCCTGTAGAGAAACACAAGTCTCCGGAAGAAGAGGGTCTCAATTGGAAAACGGGGGACAGTCCTGGGAAGGCCTTCCCGAGGAGGTTGTGCTTAACCCCAAGGCGCTGCCCGCCTTCACAGTCAGACTAGCTACATTGTTTTCCTTTTTTTAAAATTTTATAAAGTTGTTTTCTCTTCTTGACAAACTTCCATGTTTGTTTAGAAATGGGTGGATAAGGGGCATTTCCAGAGCCTCTCTTCTTTCCTAAAACAGGTAGGCAGCCAGGCGTGGTGGCGCATGCCTTTAATCCTAGCACTCTGGAGGCAGAGGCAGGCGGATCTTTGTGAGTTCAAGGCCAGCCTGGTCTACAGAGTGAGTTCCAGGACAGCTGGGACTACAGGGAGACCCTGTCTCGAAAAGACCAAAAAAAAAAATAAATTAAATAATAAATAATAATACAAAAAAAAAAAAAAAAAAAAAACCCAGGAAGGCAATTGAGATTTGCTTTAAATGAGAGCAGGTGCCCACATGCTGCCGGAGACCTGACCCCTCTCTGAAGGCTCTCTTGGCTCCTGTGGGAAGCAGGTCAGGACCCCTCTTGGGACAGAGGTTGAGAGTGACTGTTGGGTGCCTGGCTTTGAATGGGCAAGAGAAGGCTGCTGGGAGGCTCTTAGGAACCACTCCCCAGAGACTGAAACAGGTTTGTCTAAACCTTCCGTGTGTGTGTGTGTGTGTGTGTGTGTGTGTGTGTGTGTGTTGGGCTTTTGTTTCTGCCATGTCAAAAAAAGTCACTTGCTTTTGAATAGTTATTTGCTATTTTTCTTTCTTTTTGAAAGGCATAGAATTCCTTTTTCTTTAATTATTTGAACTAGTAGAGACACTTCCCCTGAGGCCCGGCAAGGGGGGGAGAGCCTAGGGGAAGCTTGGGGTCTGCCTCTGGTGGTGATGTCACTGCTGGCTGCAGCTCCCAGGGGAGGGTGGAGCTGGTTTAAGTCTCTACCTGTGGCTCTCGCTGGGCTCCAATAAGACCTCATTAACACACTGGTGGGGAAAAGGGCCTGGAAAGAATGACTTGAAGGAAAGCTTGATTTTTGCAGTATTTTCTAGAATTTATTTTCCCCTGTTGCAGCATAATTTTGGATTCCTGAAATCCTTTGAGAATGAAGTGTCTT
Organism: Rhizomys pruinosus; assembly: GCA_009823505.1. Lineage (NCBI taxonomy): Eukaryota > Metazoa > Chordata > Mammalia > Rodentia > Spalacidae > Rhizomys > Rhizomys pruinosus. The sequence continues at coordinate 2,949,519 of VZQC01010439.1, forward strand.
GGTGTCCAGGCTTTTTTTCAGAGAGTCAAGTATTGCCTTACAAAGTATTCTTACTTTGAGCAGGGCTCTCCCAAACACTTATTTCCTTTCTGTTATCATCAGCAACAAAATAATAGATATATTTTAACCTCTGGGTGCCAGTCTCACCCCCGACCCCTCACTGTGCCAAGTCAAGTATGGTCACCTGGTTGTGTGGGCTTTGAAGAGCCCCCTGTCCTAGGCCTGATGACCCCCTGTGGTTCTGTTTTGCATTCTGATCTGGTTTTCCTTTCTAGTCTCTGACAGCCTGAGTGCAGTGGCTTTTTCATTCAATTCTGACTTGTTACTTTTCTCTAGCAGGTTGATAAACTAATCAGATTGGTAGAATTCTTTCTAAAATAAGATTCTCACCTGTGAGTAACCTTCAGGTAGTGTGATTTTTGTTGTGCCTCCCAGACCGCTGCTGAGATCACTGTGGTGTGGTGAATTGACAAGACACTGTTCCTGCCCACACTGTCCTGGGCCTAGAGAGATGAGGAGACAATGACCAAGTGAAGGGACCTGGGGACATCCCTCATTGCAGAGACACATGTACATAAGCTCTTTGAGAATCACCTGATAAGCCCAAACCCTGGTTCCTCAGTCTCCTCTGATCTCTGATTTGCCAGCTTCAGAGTCCTTAGACTAGGAGGGACAGCACACTCTGTGTACTTACCAATGAGTCAAGGACCTTTGTTTTTGTTTCAAGACAGGTTCTCACTCTGTAGCCCAGGCTGACCTGGAACTCATGTAGCCTATGGTGTTGGTGAACTCTCAGCAGTTCTCCAGCCTGGAGCTACAGGTGTGAGCCACCAGGCCTGCCTGGACCTTTGTTTTTTATCCTTGTCTCTGATTCTTCTCCAGCTCTGCAGCATATGTTTTATTTGGGTTTTGGCTGGTGTTCTATATAATCTCATAGCCATACCGTTTGGCAGCCCAGAAACAGTTTTGGATTAAGTAGGGTCCTAGACTGAGACTCAACTCTGTCACTCATTGACTACATAATCTTGAGTGACTCACTTTCCTTCCAAGTCTTCTTGTCCTCATCTATAAAACAGACATCACTATACCTGTTCTTCCTGTCTCTCTTTCTGTTATTTGCGTATTCATTTCACAAGAGGCAGTGTGAAAGTGCTTTGTAATGAGAATGCCCAAGGAAAGTGAGCTGTCAATACAGTTAAGGTTACCTTTTATTGAGGGACAGTTGTAGACTGCTTGGTACTTTTCGTACAGTCTTAGTCTGTACCCCTATGTCTATACCCCTTAGTCTAAACCTCTATGACATATCATCACCTCATCTTCTGAATGAGGAAGAAAGGGCATATAGATGTAAGCAACTCCACAGAGAAGTGGGAGAAACAGGCTTTTTGGTATGTGGAATGATTGTATGCTTATATGAATGTGTGGTCGAAACCTCTGACATCCCCAGGAAGCCCAGCGTGTGAAAGCTGGCTGAACACTACCAGGCACTGCCTGGTGTTTGCAGGTCTGACCTGGAGATTCCTGGGTGTGAGCATTTCGCATGGAGGAGGTGTTTGGCTGAGTTGAGCTGGCCTGCACTGTGCCTTTGGGCAAACCCTGAGTATTGGGCAATGCCCTGGGCCTCAGCTGTCTATACCTAATAGTTGCTTGGGTACAGGCTAGGGACCCTCACAGAAAGCTAAGGTCAGGAGACAGCAGTGGAACCCAGAGCAAAGGGTGGGCCATGTACACACTGGGCCTGGGGCTACACAAGGCTCACGCTGCTGACTGAGTGTGCGGAGCTGTCCGTGCCCTCCTGCTGACTTTCCTCTCCAGCGTGGGGGGAGCTTAGGACCTAGGATTTCCAGCTCCTGTGCTGTCTTCACCTCCTGGTTCTCTCCTAGGCCAGGCTGTGCTAGGGGAGCGGCCATATAAATTGGACATTAAATGATTCCCAAATCACTTAAGATAGACTGTTTCCCGATTGCTGTCTTCTTCCACTGTGTTTGAAATGGTGGATTGGAAAGTTCCCCCGAAACTCTGCCTCGGTTTGTCGAGAGAGAAGGAACGGGAATAGGACAGAGTCAGAATGGTGTTATTTCCCCATTTCATGTTGCAGTAGAGGTTGGATTTTAGGTGGGAATACACATTCTAGAACCTTCTATTGACTGTGACATGAGTGCCCTGACAGGTGCCAAAGGGGTATGGGCATTTGTCCTTTATCAGGTGCAGGCTATAGATGTGAGACCCCAAGTTTGGGGCCTTTTCAGCAGCTGTGCACTTTCTAGCTCCAGGTATAGGTTGGAGGCCCCTGCACACCTTCCCTGGAAGGGCTGGCTTTGCCTGTGTTGTATGTGCTGCCTGTTCTCCGGGAGCTTACAGTACGAGGAGGTTCCCAACATTCCCAAGCCTGACACAACATAAGTTATCTCCCCATGTCAGAGCTGGGGAAGCCCCAGCAAGGGGTGGGTATGGGAGGAAGGGCACCTTGCTGCCTGGCATGCAGTATGTGTTTGGGGAGCCAAGAGGTCTGGGGAAGCCTGCAAGTGGAGGCAAGCTTAGCAAGGCCTAGGGAGCATTAAGTAGGCGATCTTAGGACCATTGTCAGGAGACAGGTGGTGGTGGTGGACTTGCTCTCCTTTCAGAGGTCTGTCCAGGGATCTTTCCAGGAGAACTTAGTGGTTTCTAGAGGTGACCCCATTGGGAACATCTCAAGGGTCTCCCGTTCCTGGTACTTAGGACTTTGTAGGCTCTTAATTATATGGAGAGGATCCACTTCTCTGGCCTCCAGCCCTGGGAAAAGCTCCTCTGCCCAGTGACTCACCTGAGGCGTGCAGTTGTATGTGCACTTGGGCATACACACATGCTTAGGGGCTGCGGGCAGCCTGGCTTTGGCCTGGGTAGTCCTGGCCTTCTCTCCTCTCAGGCTGTTCTAAGAGTTCTACTTTAGTGGTGGCATTTGGGGACCATGCTCACCACCACTCTGCAGTTCCACTCCTCCCCTTTGGAAGTCTTTCTTTTTCTTAAGCAGGTCTGACACATTGCATCCGTAGCTTAGAAGCATGCAGGAATTATTCCTGTCCTTCCTTGTCCTGGCTTTGCCCCTAACTCCATGTGGCTTGGCTAAGTAGTTACCCCTCTGGGCCTCTGAAACCTGCTCTAGGGTCCTTCCTTCCCACCTCTATTTTTGAGAGTCACGTGCTGGCAGAGAACCCTTATTCTGGGGTAGGTGGAAGTGACCCTGGGGGACTTCCTCAGCCTGTCTGTTTCTTCTGGGGACTCAATAGAGGAAACTGGCTGCTTCAGGGGTCTTAGTTAAAGGGGGAGGTTATACAGGTTTTCAGAGGGGTGCCCTTGCTTCCTCATCATGAGAACCAGGATAGACAAGGCCTCTGGGCAAGGTCATGCTGGGGGCGGAGGCTGGGTAATGTTCTCTGTACCCACACCCAGGCATCCTGGCTCTTGCCCTGAGGTCCGCTCATCAGCGGGAATGAAAGCCGAGTCGGGCAGGTTGGGGCAGCAGGGAGGTGGGCGTGTTTATCGCTCTATTCATCAGCTGAGTCATGGTGCCAGGCCCCACAAGTCCTGGAGACTCATCCAACCAGGCTTGACCCACCAGCACCCACTGTGTGGCATGAAATACGGCAGGCACAGATAAGGCTCTGGGGGCTTGGCTTCCAGCCCGTCTGTGAAATGGGGGCAAGGAACTGAAAGGCAGAGGTCATGACTTTGACTGTTTGTGACCTCTGGTGACTGTGTCATATGATTTGTGTGTGTCTCAGGGGCTGCCTGTGCTTCTGCTATTCCAGGAGGCTTCTGCCTTATGCGCCGAGTGCTCATGAACCCAGCACGGCTTAGCCAGAGCCAGAACCACAGCACCTGCTGGGCACCCCGGATGTACCATCCACAGTGAATGCCCATTAGCGGAATAGGCCCAGCAGGCCAGGCTAGAGACAGTGATGACAAAGGGATTCATAATTCAGCTCCCTCCTGTGTCCCCAGTCAGCTGAAGGGTTTTATCTGAGGTACTGTGGGATTTGGGAGGGCTGAGTGCTGGTGTCACCTGTGGCCTCCAGCCCATGTTGGTACTAGGAGGCTCCTGAAAGGTCTTTGAGACTCAAGCTCTGGACTTATTCTCTCTTTGCCTGCCATAGCAGTAGTTGCTAAGGATGCTCCTGGGCCTAACTGGTTAGAGACTTGATTGTGTCAAAAGTCAGAGTGACACAGGCGGTGACTGCCTCTGTATACCCCTGCTGCTCAGAAGGCTCCCCAAGCCTTGAAGGTCTGGTCTGCTTAGAGAATTCCAGGTGGCTATGGGGGTCAGGTTTGGGCTTGCAAGACCCAAAGCTCGAGGGTGTCTGGAGCTGCTGAGACCGTCGTGGAGGCTGATGTTATTCCAACTTGGAGCAAGGTCGGGACCACATCCCTCCCAGGCGCTAGGCTCGACCCCTGAGCTGCGTGGTCTCTAGGCTCTGTCCTACCTCCCTATTCTCTCTCCAGTGGCACTCTGAAGGGACTCTGGGACCTGTAGTATGAGTACTGTGTTCCCATCCCCCCTCCCCCAGGAGAAGAGAGGCCGGGTGGTAGATTCCTAGAAGTGTCCCTGAGGTCTCCATGGGTGAATCTGAGTCAGGATAGGTAGGCTGGGTGGACAGTAGACACACCAGCCATGTATCTTTACCTGGAAGCCTGGGTCTGCCTACCTTTGGGGGCCCAAGCTAACCCAAATCTTCAGGGCAAAATAAGAGAGTCCTAGAATTAGCTGGGTATTCTGCTTGGGCTAATCCAAATCCAAGGGTGGAGTCTGGCCCGAGTGGAGCACATCCTGGCTTCATCATTTCCTGTGTAATCATGCACATGACTACCTCCATTTCTCCTCTGTTGAAATGGGGTTTCTCATATCCTGCATGAAAGGGGTTTTGACAAGATTAATGAATACATGGCAAAGTTGAGGTTCTTTTAAAAAAAGTGTTTTATTTTTGTTTTATGGGTATGGCAGTTTTCCCTGCATGTATATAAGTGCACCTGTGTCATGCAGTTCTCACAAAGACCAGAAAAGGGCACTGGATTCGCTAGAACTGGAGCTATTGATGGTTGTTAGCCACCATGTAGCTGTTGAGAACTGAATCCAGGTCCCCTGCGAAACTAGCTAGTGTTTTTACTGCTGAGCCTTCTGCCCAGGCCCATGGGGCTCTTTTCTTGAATAGAGCTGAGTCTATGGGAGCATTGAAGGTGGCCTGCTATGCGCAACACCCTCAGTGGCTGGGGGGGGGGTGGACTCTCCCTGTGAATGGCCTCCTGGTCTTACCCCAGGAGTGTTGATGTCACAGGATCTGTAAACATGGCTTTTGTCCCTTCTCAGAAACCCAAGGCTTCACTAGTAGGCTAGACTTTGGTCTCTACCTGAACCTCTGCATGAGGCTGGCTCCTAGCCTGTGCCATATGGGCTGGGCTGTTAAGTGGAGAGGATGTCAGGGAAACCCAGACACTGGGGCACCTGGGTGGGGGCTCTGGAGAGCAGGGTTCTGATTGTGGGGTGCGGCAGCCTGTGCCTGGAACTTCAGACTGAAGGTTGCTCTGAGAGGAGGCGGGTTCTCCATGGACGCTAATATAGCTGGGCCAGAATGCAAGGTGGGGGTGGGCCCCTGCCCTGAGCGCCCCTCTGTCCCAGTGATGGCTGTTCTCTGTAGAAGTGAGAGCCCTGGATTGTCCTATGATGATGGTCTGCTGGAACAAAACTGCCTGGCCTGTATTATTCACTTTGGTGGCTATATGCCCTTGAACAAGCAACTGCCACCTTTGCCTCAGTTTCTTCATGTGTGCTATGGGCATGGTTCTAGAATCTAAAGTGGTTACAAAGATGAAGTTAGTTAATTCAGGGATAATGGTCACGCTGGTTCCTGAGACACATAACTTAAGAAATAGCAGCTGCAATGGCTGATTTTTTTTTTTTCAAAGACCTAAATTTGATTGGCTGTATGCTTCACGTGACCCCCAGCAGCCAGGGTCAGGTCATAGATTCTTCTTCCACCACCACTAGCCCTCTGAGCCTGGGACTACAAAGGCCTCGAGGTTGTGCAAGCCTTGGCCTATCTAGGAGGTGAGCTGTCAGTGAAAGGGCCCAGGCTGTTTTGCTCCTGTTTAGCTCAGGGCCACTCTAAAAACTGAGGAACATTCTCCAACATAGCCTCCTGGGGAAGCCCTTCTATGTCCAACTAGCCCACTTGCTCTGGACCACTCCCAGCATGCTCTGCCTTCTGCTTGGGCTTCCCAGAGTTTCGGTGCCTATTCGGCCTGAATTGTGCTGTATTTGAGGGAAGAGTCCCAGCCCAGTCCAATGTTCTGTACGTGGGGGAGCAGTCACAGATATCTGTAGCTCAAGGGGAAAACAAAGGAAATTTAGTTTATTTCCTAGGTGTACTTCCTAGTGTATTTCCTAGGTATGGTGTTGCTGTCATCTGCACTCTGACGAAGGTTAAAAAATTGCTCTTGAATCTCCTGGGCTTTCTTTTGTAGTCTGTTCCCATCTGTTATAGCTCCTGTCTAACTGCTATGTCCCAGTTCCAGAGTTAACTCCTCTCCCATAAGAAGTAGGAATGGGGGCTGGAGAGATGGCCTAGCGGTTAAGAGCGCCGACCGCTCTTGCAGAGGACCCGGGTTCGATCCCCAGCACCCACATGGTGGCCGAGAGCCGTCTGAAACTCCAATTCCAGGAGAACTCCAGTTCCCGGGGAGTCTGACACCCTCTTCTGACCTCTGCGGCATTGCATGTCACAGGTGCACAGACTTGCATGCAGACAATACATTCATACACATACGGAAATTAAAAAAAAAAAAAAAAAAAAAATTTAAAAAAAATAAAAAAAAAAAAAAAAAAAAAAAAGAAAGTTACGGGATTGAGTGACTAGCACCCTTAGCCCTCCCACAGGCATTTTTATTTTCTAGGGGATATTACACAACTGCAAGGGTACCAAGAAGAAAGATTTGGTGATTCAAGTTGGAGCAGTGCCCCCAGCCTCCCAGCTGGAGCCCTCGCTGGTGCAGGTGTGTTAAGAGTTGTAGTTTCTGCCTCTGTGAAACTGGAGGGCACTTTATTTAGCCCGTGTAGGAGAAAAATGTCCTTAAGGACTCAGTGAGCCACAGGTGTCAGGCCCCCATGCCCAGTGCAGTCAGCACGAATAGCTAGATGGCAGTTTAGGGCCTTTGGGGGTTGGGGACTAGCAGGCTGGGACCGTCCTTCCCAGAAGGGAGTGCTGGGAGTCCTGTGTGGGCTTCTGGCCTCAGCCTCTCTTTAGGATGGCCTGGTTGGCAATGTGGGGATACGTCGACTGTCCCCTTCATCTTGCATAGGTCGCTACCTCCAGAGACACCGTGGCTTAGGATATCTCTGGCAGCTTCTTGGGCCATAACACTCTTTGGAAGTTAGGAGGCATGAGCTCAAATCAGGGTGCTAAATACATGGCCCTGTCCTCCACCTGGCCTCTGGATCTCACCCTGTTGGGCACTGTGTTTGTGATGTGCTGCCCTTTGCAGCAACCTTGCGTCTCGTTGCCCCCTGAGAGTGAGCCAGACTCTCCAGCCAGAACACACTTGGTATACAAGCCACAGGGTTGCCCTAGGAGCCCTCAGGCCCCGTTGGACCAAACCCCCTTTGTATAGATGGGCATCCCAGCGCAGGTTTGTTCTAAGGAATTAGGTCACAAGACAACTTTTTCCTGTAGGGTTCTGAGGAGGGGTGGCTGGACAGTCTGGGGGAGGGGGGGTAGATTCTGTGTATTTCCCCTCTTGAAGTACTAGCAAGAGGCTGGCTGGGCCTGTGCCAGGTGGCCTTGCTCCATACTGCCTGAATCTCGCCCTGCCTGTCCTGGCTAGGTTCTGGCAGGTGGGAGCAGCAGAGGAACTGGTCTTCTAACCCTAGCTCCACACCCAGCTCTCAGCTGATCCTGCTCAGAAACTAGTCCTGACATGTGAGTTGCAGGGCAGGCGCCAGCCCCACAGAGAGGTGGGTATGGGGGTGCTTGGGTGACACTGACCTGTTATGGGCATTGACACTGGGCTGCCAAGATCCCAATACTCCTCCACCCAACCCCACCCCATCAGGCCATGCGGTGTGGTGCTCAGGAAAGCCTAGGATCCTGGGTTTCCTATCTCATTATAGTAAAGGGACGTGCTCTCAGAAAGTGGTCTTTAAAACCAAGACCAGGTGTTGTCCTTTCATCCTGCCCCCTCCCGGGGGATCCTTTGGGGCAGTAAGGTGTCTGTTGGAGCAGAAGCTGAGGAATGCTGAGGTGGGCTGTGGTGTATGTGCGCACCCCGGGATCCTGGGAAGTTGGTTTTCTCAGTGGCAAAGTCGCTAGGGTTGAGGCCTTGGGGTGCTCTGAGGTTCCGTGAGCCCCGGCCTGGCTGCTGACACTCCCTTTTGCCTGTATTCCCTCTGTCACCACATCGAGCTGGGCCTCTCACTCGCTCCCTGCCTGGCCACCAGTCATGCGCTCTGCAGGTCCAAGCTTGATGCCTGGTAGAGAGGCAGCTAGCTGTAAATCATGGAGTCTGTCAGCCGGAAATGCAAGTGCTGCCTGCAGGAGCCACTGGGGCCCTCCCTCCTGGGCGGGGCTTTAGGAGGGAGCTCTCTGGGACTTGAGGCCTCCCAGAAGTTTCCCTGCTCCTTCTGAAAGGAGTAAAGGGTTGGCTACCACCTTACATTTCAGTGTGGGTGGGCGGGAACTGTTCTTGCTTTCCCCCCAACCCCCAGCATGGGTCTGTGACCTCCTTATCACAAACTGCCCTGCCTAGTCTGTGTGGGATCCTTGAGGGGATTCAGGATTAGCCAATCAAGCCACTTCCATTCCCCACCCACACAATGGGTCCAGAGACAGGGACAGGACGCTGTCAGAGGTACCCAGTGTGCGAGTAGTGGAGCCGGATCTGCTACTGTCCCCGAGACCTTGCTGGAGATGTTAGGGGTAGTCCAGCCTGCTGTTCAGGGCTCCAGCCCTTTCAGTAGGTGGAGGAGAGGTTGACTGTGGGAAGGAGAGCAGTCAAGAACCTCATGCTACAGGGCCGCAGAACACAGCTCCGCCGAGGGCCACCAAGATGACAGTGGGTTTTAGCTATGTTCTTTCTCTCCTCTGCCCTATTCTCAAGGCACCTGGCCCTCAGCAGCACAGCTGCCCCTGGGGCCCTCTGTGGCATCTTAGTTTCACCAGCATCTTCCCTCTGAAGCCAGCTTCTTGGGAAGGTGAGATTGTCCCTGGTGAGCTCAGTGAAAGAAGGTTCTTGCTGTCTTTGATGGGTTAGGGGCCTCTGGAAGGTTGGCTATTTACTCAGCTCTTTGGTGAAGAGACACCGTGGTGGTTTCTTTCCTGCCAAGAATGAAGGCATTGGAATTATATAATGATCTAGAGCCTTCCCAAGTTGTTTCGCTCCTAGGGCTGGTTTACAGGGTGCTCTTGCCACTCCGTGCCTTGTCTTTGAACGTTGGATCCAGTGAAGGAGCCTGTGTAAAAATCTAGCCGCCTCCAGCCCCTGGCCATGGCATCTCTGAAGAGAGCTTTTCTTCTTTAGACCACTGCTCTCAAAGTACCCTTGGGGACTCTTCCCTGCACCCCTCAAGGCAGGATCTGGAGTCAGCTTCTGGGGATGAAGTTCACACCGTAGTTCCCAGTGACCCTGGATGCAGGTGGTAGTTTGCATGTCAGCCTCAAGTCCTGTGTCAGATTGTACAGGTGGAGGCGAAGCCCAGAGTTTGGCAGCTCAGAGTCCTTAGCACCCCAGAGTTATTTGTGAATTCTTCGGGGAGAAGAGTTCGTCTGTAATTCTAAGATCCACAGATCTGACCAAGACACAGGTGGTGGGCAAACTGGTCTCTCACCGGCTGTGAACCTGTTTAAAGCCCCTTGGGGTATTTCCTGTGGTGTGGAATCTTGGTGAGGGGTGTTTGTCCTGGTGTGTCCTCATGTGTGACGTGCTGAGTGGATGGAGACTGTGTGATGGAAGTCTGTGCTCCTGGGCCAGGTGTGGGGCCTCCTGACTAGCCGGAATCCGGGCTGCTGGGAATAACTGACCCAGCTCCTTTGATAAGAGAAGCTCTTTGTCACTGGATGTTGTGACTAATGGGACTTGTTGATTCAGTGACTCGGCTCCCACCCACAGAGGCTGGGGGTTTTGTTACTGTCCCCAGCAGCCGCAGACAACCCATAGTTGTCCCTTTCCCACTCGATGAATCGAAGGTTTCCAGCACTGCCCAAGCTGGTACTTTGTAGTGACGCTATCTTATCCTCTCCTGGGGCTGTTTGTTGAGGGCTAAAAGGCCCAGTCCCAGCAACCTCCTTAGGATGGCTCTTCACAGCCAGCCTTCTGAAACTTGGAATGGACACTGGTCATGTGTTCAGGTGGCAGGGGTAGGGGGCTAGGAGCTCTGCCAGGACCAGGACCAGGCTATTTTCCTACCCTGGTTAGCACACATAGCCTGTTGATGATGGTTCCAGATTTTTTAGGTTAAGCACAGCATTTAATATCAAAATTCTGAGACCTTTAAACATTTTTATTACATTTTATTTATTTTGTGTGCATGTATGTTTATGTCTGTGTGGGCATGCATGTAGAGGTCAGAGGACAAGTAATAGGAGTGGGTTCTCAGCTTCTACCATGTGGGTCCTGGGGCTTAAACTCAGGTCTTGAGGGTTGGGAGCAGACGCTTTCCCCGCTGAGCCGTCTCATCGGTCCCTCTGTGACTTTTTACATGCTGCCGTTCACTTAGAATACGTGCTTGCCAAAGCAGCACAGCTGTCTGGAGTCAGTAATGCTTTGCTGACGTGTGCATTTCTGGAGTCACACATAGGTGGCATGTTAGTATCTTAGGGCACCAGCTAAAAACCACAGGTCTTTGTACCTGGTGGCTGCAGATAGTGGGTTGGGGAGGGCATCCTCTCAAGTAAGCAACTGAGTTCACCATCCCTGAACCCATTGGAGAAAGCCAGTTGGTACTGTGGCTTGCAACACATCTGAGGCATCTTTGTACCCAGGATGTCCTGGTGGAGTGCTGGAATACACAATACATGTCAACCCCTTGCACCCAGGACGTAGGGCTCTGTAGGACTGCAGTGACTGCTAGGCTGGGAGGCCTTCCTTCCTTCCAGGCAGTGGGGCTGTGGGAGCTGCCAGGAAGTGGCCCCAGGCTGCCTTCTTGAAGTGTCCCTGCCAGTCCTCTGCCTACAGGCTCTGAACACGCTCTTGCGGATGGCTTACAGCAGCAGCTGAAATCTCTCCTGTAACCTGTCCTGGCACCCACCTGGGCCGCTGCCAGGGCTCAGGGGTTCTCCTCAGTAAAGCATACATCTTGCTTCTTGGTGCTACAGGTGCACTAAAGAGTCTCATCCAGAGGAGGTGAGGAGGGAGGACAGCTGGTGAGGGGAGTACAAGATAGTTGTACACTTGCTGGATGAGTGGTCTTGGGCAGGTCTTTCACCCTGTGGGAAGCTCTGTTCCTTATCTGCCAGAGATGCTAATCTCAGCCCTACCTGAGCAGCTTCAGTGTGCAGTTAGTGGTAGGAAGTGAAGGTGATGGTGCAGTGTACGGAACCGTGGGGAAGGCTGAGCACCTTGCCTCCAACCCTGGTGGAAACATCCCATGCATATGTTACATACATACATACATACCAGACAGCCCCAGGGGTGCCTGAAGTGGATGTGATGACTGGTCCTTTCTTCCTGTATCCCCACCCCACATGTCTGCCCCTGGGATCCTTATTTCAGGGTGAGCCTAACCTCTAGCATTGTTTTCAAATCAGCCGGCTTCCAGGGTCTAAGCTATGGTGAAGAAGGAGCAAGCTGGCCCTGGGTTTGAAAAGCTCAGCATGAAAACCATCTTTGTTCTATATTGTTTATAAAAAACAAACAAAACAACTGTGTGTGCATGCAAGCATGTGGGGTCCGAGGGTAACTGATAGGAATTGGTTCTCTTTTCATCATGGGGGGTGGGTCACAGGATCAAACTCAGATCCTCAGGAAGCACCATTAAAGGCAGGGCTGGCTTTTCTTCACCTCCGTATGAGCCCACTTGTCCCTGGGCAGCCCTGAGCAGTTGCTGTGAAGTCTAGGAAGGACCCAGGACTGAAGTAATATTGAGGAAGGCTCCCGAGTCCTCGGGAGCACAGCAGGCTTCCTCCCAGAGCTGGCAGCAGGAGCTGCGGTCAGCTGACCCTTCGGAGTCCCAGGTCAGGCTCAGCAGTTCCTCCTAATCTCCTCCCTAAGGGGCTGAAAGGTCTTCTCTTTACCGACTTATCACAAAGGGTCCCAGCTGAGGGTGGAGGCAGGGGCCAGGGAGCCTCTTCTCTTTCCTTAGTGGAAATTGCAGGCTCAGAGAGGGGATTGGCTCTCACGCCCTGGGACCTGGTTTGCTGGTTTCGGTAGAGAAAGGGTTTGTTTAAGAGCCTGTTGTGTAAACAAGATCACAGCAGGATAAGCTGATCAAGCTAAGGGAACAAATTGTTTCTGGGGCCTGGGTAGACCTAGCCTTATCAAGCCCTCAGTGAAGCCTGGATCTTGGGAAACTGCAAACCTGTTGGGACTTCTGTGCAGGGGAGAGGCTGGCCTAGCTGTGTTTGTCTGGGTTCCTGGGAGCTGCCTCTATAGTTGTACCTGGGTCCCATTGTGTCCTCTCTGCCTTGGCTGTCCCATGTTGAACAGGGTCTAGACGGTGTCTATTGGAAAGTTCATACTCTGCAGTGTGGCTCAGGCTGGTCTGGCTGGACTGGGACCTCTGCCTTATCTAGTTTTCCCTCCCAGGGAGTCAGAGGGTTAGGAGAAGGGTGAACTGGAGGCCTTTGATCTTGGGATCCGGGAGCCTGGATGATGGGTACTGTTGCTGGAGGGGTCAGTCCTGGGGAAGGCTAGCATGTGAAACTGAAGTACCACATGTAGTAGTATGTAGTGTATGTAGACAGGATGTGGCCTGGAGTAAGGTAATGGGATGGGCTCTGAGGACAGACCACAATGGCCTACGAGTGACCACTGGGGATGGTACATGGTGCGCTACAACTGCTCCTTGGAGCTGAGCCACAATGAACCATACCTCCTTGTACATGGGAGGCTTGTCTAAGCTCAAAACCTTTGTCCCAAGGGGAGAAGAGCACAGCTTTGCTTTGTATTTTCAAAGGAAGTTCAGTGTTATTTCTGGACTTGCAGTTTCTACACGTGCTGAGCTATCTCTCAGACTTGAGTTCCCGGATTTAGTGCTTACACCCTCTATGGCTCTGCCCCCTGGGTCCAGCAGCTCCTGCTCTGCTCTGCTCTGCTCTACTGATGAATGAGGCCCATGGGCTGTGTCCAGGGGCCTGCCAGGCTTCCTGGGCCAAGGTAATTCCGTTCCCTTAGAGCCTAGCCCCAGAGGGCCACTCTGAGTCTGCAGAGGCTCCTGGTAAACTGGTTTCCTCCTGAAACCTCACATGCTGCCCTCTGTGCACAGGAGCATTCCGGCATCCAGGTTATTGCAGCCCCCAGGATCCCTCATTCTCTAGCTCAGGGGCCCTCACTCCTTACTTAGAACACTGGCTGTGGCCATTTAGGACCTGCCAGGCTCTGCTGTGTCCTTTACTTTCACTAAATTTTTGCAACTGTTCTTTGGTACAGCATATGTTAGTATTGGTACCATTTTACAGATGGGGAAACCTAGGCCATAGGCTGTTTAGTGATGTTTGTTGGCCCAGTTGTCTGGTAAGGGACAGAGGTCATGAGTCTCTGGAGCCCTTAAGTTGAAGTATGTGGTTTTTTTTTTTTTTTTTTTTTTTTTTTTTTTTTTTTTTGAGACAGTGTCTCACTGTATAGTCCTGGCTAGCCTGGAACTCACTGTGTAGGTGAGGCTGGCCGCACGTCCTCCCTGCCTCTGCCTCTGTGTTAGGATCGTAGGCACACACCTTTGTGCCCAGCTGCTGCACTTTATTCCTTCTTTGTTCTGGTCTATGCTGGGGCCCTTGTAAGAAGCACTGCAGCGAGTGGGGCTGTTCCAGTTAGTCTCATTCTAAACAGACTCCAGTGTCTCTGCTCCCTGCCACCTGCTCACCTGGACCTCGTCCTCACACCTGCCGCCCTGGAACCAGCACTGTGGGCAGCTGTAGTCCTGACACTGCCCCTTCCCCAGCTTACCTATCTCGAGGTGCTCTTCTACCTCCCCCTGTCCCTGCCCAAGTCCTTCAGGACTGTGTTTGCACTCTGCCACCTGCAGCCTCTTGGAGCTGGTGCAGAACAGGCAAGGCTGGCCACATTCTTGTGGCTCCTGTTGCCAAGGAGAGCCTATCCCAGCACCCATTTACTGGAGCCTCGTTAGTATAGAGCCATGTCTAGATTAGCTTCTGCTGTCCCAGCCTGCTGGACACCTGCTCTTTCTTTCTCAAGAAAGATACTACCTTGACCAGAAAAAGGCCAGATCCAATCCTTCCCTGTGAGTGAGAAAATGGTCCTTGTGGCCAGGCCTGGGGCCACCGCATGTAGGCAGAGCTGCCTCAGCCTTTTCCACCTATTGCTTCTCTGGGTACAGGTGGCCTTGGGATTGTTTGTGAAAGCTCCCCACTGGTGGTCCCCAAAGCCTAATTGTCAGGGTGGGATGGGCTGATAGGTTCCATAGGGGTCACATCTGTGTTCCCAGTCGGGTTCCCTGACTTAAACAGAACACCTTGGAGTTAGGACCATGTCCCCTCTGTCTGCTCCTGTATCTGGTACTAGGCTGTCATAACATCGGGGGCATGAGCAGGATAAGGGGGCTACACAGAGCTGAGGACCCCAGAGCCACTTGCAGTGTCTGCCTACATGGGTAAGGGTTTGGACAGGTTAGCTGAGTCTATTCAGCTGCCTAGGATGTGAACCCAGGGACACCGGGTATTGGCCAAGCCTCTGTTCATCCCCCCTCCCCTTTTTTTGTTTCCAGCAAGTTGTGGCCACAAATGTGCCCCCTGAAGACCAGGATGGCTCTGGAGATGACTCTGACAACTTCTCTGGCTCGGGTGCAGGTGAGGCTGACACAGGACACTGAGATGGCCATGGGCCACGGCTGGAGTAGTGGGGTCACCTTCCTTTACCATGCTGGCCCCACTCGACACCCATTAGGATGTTGTAAGGAAGCTGCCTGGACAAGGGACACCTTCAGGTAAAGCCTGTGGGCTCTGAGAGGCCCTGGGCTACCCACTGCCCACTAGCACTGTTCCTGTTCACCTGCTGGGCAGCCTCTAGGGACAACTTTGGAAGGAGTTTGACTCTCAGGCCTTAGTGTTTCCATCTGTGAGATGGGCGTACTTTGACCCAGAGGTTGTTAGGAACTGCATGCAGCACAGAGCCTGCTGGCTGTAGATCTGCCTTTCCTTCCCTCTCTAGATCCTAGTTCTCTAGGGACATGGGAGTCCCCCAGTCTGCAGCTAGTCAGAGAGGCCTCCCAGAGAAAGTGCTAGTTGGGGACCTCAAAAGAGGGGTGAGAGCTCAAAAGAGAAGTCCGCAGTAGTGGGAAAAGGGGTCAGCGGAGCCCCAAGAGCTGGGAGGCAGAATGTAGCTGTGTGTTCTTGGGGGCCCAGGTCTTCTGGGAAGAAGGCAGAACAGTGGGCTAAGGCCGTATCCTCTATGGTCCCCCAGCCCTGTGCTTGTGGCAGAGCCCCTTCCCAGATGTTTCTCACAGCTTCAGAGCAGGCTGCTCCCTGGCAGGTGCAGCCACCAAAGGCAGCTTTCCTGGTCTGTTTTCCAAAGTGAGTCGAGCCTCAGCTAGTTCACTCTTGGGGGATTCACCCTGTGTCCTGGCCCAGGCCTCAGCCACCTTCCAGCATGAACTTGGCTGGGCGTGGTGCTGGGGCCTCCTCCATCTTGACACACTCTACTTCTGGTCCCGCAGGTGCTTTGCCAGATATCACTTTGTCAGGGCAGACCTCTACTTGGAAGGATGTGTGGCTCCTGACGGCCACCCCCACAACTCCCCAGCCCACCAGCAGCGATGCTGAGGTTGCCTTCACCTCCATCCTGCCAACTGGAGAGAAGCAGGACGAGGGCGAGGCGGTGCTTCTTGCAGAAGTGGATACTGGCCTCACTGGAAGGGACAAGGAAAAGGAGGCCACTCCTGGGCCCAGGGAGACCACACAGCTCCCCATCACCCAGCAAGCCTCCACCACCAGAGCCACCACAGCCCAGGCACCCGTCAGCTCCCATCCCCACAGGGATGTACAACCTGGTCTTCATGAGACCTCGGCTCCCACGGCACCTGGCCAAACTGACCATCATCCTCCAAGTGTGGAGGATAGAGGTGCTTCTACCACTGAGGAAGCTGCTGAGGATGGAGCTACCAATCAGCTCCCCACAGGGGAGGGCTCTGGAGAGCCGGTGAGTGGCCTATGTATTTCTTGGGATGTTAGGTAGCCATTAGTCCCGGCACCTGGCAGTCTAACACCCTTTGTCTCTTATAAGCATGTTGTACTCTTCAAAACCATAAAGATGGGGTCTCAGGGTCCCAACTTCCTCCTGCTCAAAACAAACTAATTACAGTTTAGAATCTTTAAAGATCATTCAAGAACTGGCCCCGAAACTTAGACTGGCGTGGAAAGTTCTACCAAGCCATGTCTTTTATGTGTGTTAGAGCAACATGCAAATTTTCATATAAAAATATGTGCTTTATGTCACTCAAGGTGATATCTGTACCCTAGCCATCCGGGGTCTGGTGTGATTGCATCCTATGAGGGATGCTGCCTTTGGGGGTCCAGGTGGGGATGTCTGATGTCACAGGGGAACCCCAACAGGGTAGGCAGTGCTATAGGTCACTGTTGTGGCAGTAGCTCTCCAGCCTCACCCAACCTGCCCTCCTGTAGGACTTCACCTTTGAGACATCTGGGGAGAACACAGCTGTGGCTGCTGCAGAACCTGACCAGCGGAATCAGTCCCCAGTGGATGAAGGGGCCACAGGTGCCTCTCAGGGCCTCTTGGACAGGAAAGAAGTATTGGGAGGTGAGTCTCTTTCATGTGGGTTGGGATAGGGGGACAGTGGTTCTGGGTGGTCTGGGCTGCTGGGGTGCAGTCATCTTCAGGCATGGGGTGAGGGTGACCACAGCCTGGGCCACCTCCTGTGCTGTCCAGTAAGGGAGGGACTGCTTCTGAGTCCAAGTAGCTGCTGAGCTGAACGAGCCTCTGTCCACTCCCTAGGTGTCATTGCTGGAGGCCTAGTAGGGCTCATCTTTGCTGTGTGTCTGGTGGGTTTCATGCTGTACCGGATGAAGAAGAAGGACGAGGGCAGCTACTCCTTGGAGGAACCCAAACAAGCCAATGGTGGAGCCTACCAGAAACCCACCAAGCAGGAGGAGTTCTACGCCTGAGGGGGAGCTGTCCCCCCACTGCCCCTGCCACTCACTAGGCTCCTACTTGCCTCTTCTGTGAAAACTGCAGGCCCTGGCCTCCCTGCCACCGTACCGCCTCTCCAGCACTCCGACCCTCCCAGCTGCTCTGCCCCCGTAGTCTGGGGTGTGTCCTGGGAGTGAACTTCGCTTCTCTAACTTCTGCCTAGAGGCTTGGGCGCAAAGGGTTTCTTGCATCTGACCTTCCTACTGCCCCACACCTGGTGTCCCACCATTCTGACTCATTCTCCCCAGACCCAGCTCTGGAGGGAAAGGAAACCCAACTGTTTTGGACCTGGACAGCCTACTGTGGCTGGAGGATCCTGGGGGCAGATTGGGGAGGGCTTCAGCTGACAAGCCATAGCACTTACCCATAGAGACAGCTGGGGGCATGGCAGGGGGTGGAGTCCTGGGCTCCTTGGAATTTACTTTGCCTTGTGGGGAGGTCTACTTTAGATATCAACTTGTTTTTGCACACGTTTCCTCTAGTTTTTCTGTTTATAGCCCCGGTAGACTTTACTTCTGGGGTAAGTCAAGTCAGTTGACTGGTTTCCCTAATCTATATTTGGGAGACAGCATTGGGGGTAAGAAGTTTGTTTCATTTTCGTTTTGTTTTTAAACTAGGAGAACCAAATCTGGACGCCAAAACGTAGGCTAGTTTGTGTGTTGTCTCTGAGTTTGTCACTCATGCGCGCAACAGGGTATGGACTCTCTGTGTAGTGGCCCCATTTTTGGTGGCCCGATAGTAGGCTGGCCAGTCCAGGCCGCCTTGGGCTAAGCCACCTCTTTTGACCAGTCATGCCTGTGTCCATGAACTCAGGGCCATGGCCGTGGCCTGGGCCCCTGCGACCTTGGAAGAGCTTGTGTGAGTATTAGTCCTGGAGTTCAGTCTGGGGATGGATGAGAGAGAAGACTGGAGTGCGTGGAAGGTGCCAGGGTGCCCAGGATTTCCTGCCTCTGGCACCATCTCTGGGTACCCTTTCTCCTGGAAGTTGACCAGATACATCTTGGGCACAGCTGGCACTGGCTCCACCATCAAGAACCAAGTTCACCTTCATCTCCTGTCTCCCTGTCCTGGGCTGGAGCTAGGAATATTTCCCAAAGAGTGAGAGTCTTTTGCTTTTGGCAAAACGCTACTTAATCCAATGGGTTTTTCCCTGTACAGTAGATTTTGCAGATGTAATAAACTTTAATATAAAGGAGTCCTGTGAACTCTACTGCCTTTGCTTCTTCTCTGGGCTGTAGTGTAGATGTGGACAGCCTTTTCCCAAACCCTAGCAGTTCAGGGAAGCTTGGTTTGAGGCTCTGTGCCTTCACCTCACCAAGGGGAAGGATTCTGGGTCCTGAGTCACTTTGATTTATTTGGTTTTGTTTTGGCTAAACTTCTTTTGGAAGTTGGTAGGTTCAGCCAAGGTTTTACAGGGCCTGATGTCAGCCCTTCTAAATGGTTTAAGTAGCTGGGACTCTAGCACAGCTTGACCTGAGGTCACTCGAGCCAGGCTTTATTTGCAGACAGCAGACATCTGGGACAGCCCCCTTCCCACACCTTTGCTGGGACACTCCTGAAACTCCTATTCCTGCTTATTTAACTCGACAACGTTCCAGCTGCTCAGGGGGCTGGTCTGTGCTCAAAGAAATGCAACAACCAAACAAAGAATCTGTACCCTGTGCACCATCTTGGGACTTGTAGCCATATTTTATGGCTGGATGTGATGTGGGGGGTGGGATCTGGGACTGCACTTAGCTGTGGGCTTGTGAGACCGTGCCCAAGCCTCAGGCTGGGCCCAGTCATGTAACTGCAATAAATGGTACGTGTCCTCTTGGACAGCAGACACTTCGGTGGTGGTGATGGCGTCTCTTTTACTCCGCCCCCCTTTTTGGCATGGGAGCCTCACCAGGCTGCTCTGACTTGGCACCAAACAGTGGAATCGGCACTGGTTCTTCTTATAGGGGAAATCAGAGACCATCTCTGCTGTCCTTGTCCAGGCCCCAGGGCAGGATTTTGGCCTTGTCCTCTCCCAGAATGCCTGGCTTTGCAGCTCTTCAGTCCCGAGTGCTTATGGCACCACCTCCAGCTAGATTGTTCTCTTCCTGGAGGACATGAGGCTCTCCACTGCCTCTTAATTTCAATGTTTGCTATCTGGTCTGTGTAATTCCCCAAAACTTTCACTGTTTCATGTGCCAAGGACTTACAAGTATTGTCTGTACATTGGGGAAAAAAACGGCAAAAGATTTCAGGGTTGGAAAAGCACAGCTTACCGAGGAAGCCCCCCATTCCAGAGCAACTATCTGCCTCTCTTTGGTCTCCTCTGGCCGTGGATTCAGGTCAGCCCTGAACAGACACCAGGTATGACTTAGGCAGTGCAGTGTGGAAGGGACCACTGCACCTATTGATATGGTGGGGTGTGCAGGCTCCAGGTAGCTTAGCCAGGTAGTGGTCTCTGACGTCAAGCATTGGTCTTGAGGCTGAGGCAGGAGGCTTGCAACTTGAAGGCTTGCCTGAGCTACAATATGAGCCACCCTAGTGAGACCTTGTCTCAGAAAGTAAAAAAGGGGGCCACCAAGGTGCCTGAGTAGATAAAGGTACATGCTACCAAGCCAGACAATGTGAGTTCAATCCCTAGGATCCTGGTGGAAGGAGAATAGATTCCTGCAAGTTGTCCTTTGACCTACATGTGTATTGTGGCAAATGTATACGCCCCACCCCGAATAAATAAAAATTCTAAAGATTTTTTTTTTCTGGTCTTTTTGAGACAGGCTCTCCCTATAACCCCAGTTGGCCTGAAACTCCCTATGTAGACCAGGCTGGCGTCGAACTCAGAGATCCACCTGCCTCTCTGCCTTCTGAGTACTGGCATTAAAGGTGTGCACTACCATGCCTGGCTGAAAATTTTAAAGATTTGAAAAAGGGAAAAGAACCTTTAATCTCAGCGGAGGCGGAGGCAGGCAGATCTCTGTTAGTTCCAGGGCAGCAGGAAAAGAAAAAAAAAAAAAAGGGTCCTCTTACTTTCAGTGACAGACCCAGAAAGTCTCTTGGGTCCTTCATTTGTTCAACAACCACTGGAATAAGAATGTTCTGTCAGTCCCTGGGCTCAGTAGTAAGGACACAGTGGCCACCCACATATCCATTAATTAAGTGTCTGTCTCACAGACATAGAAGACCTTCAGAAAGAAGCCAAGAGGGGAGGTGTTCAAGCATCCTCACACAATCTAGTAGTCCCTCCCTGCCTCGGTTTGCTGTCCTGTGTCCCATGGGACCGTTTTCTCCCTTTCCTAGTTTCTCAAGGTTCCCTCTGCAGGGAGCAACTGAGCACATTCCTTTTATCCTTCCCTTCACCTCCCACCACCGGAAGCCTGTGGTGTGAGGTCTGTGGGTTCTCTGTGTAGAAAGTAGGACTCACTGAATTTCCCCCGAGAGTTCTGGCGAATTACTTTCTGAGCCATCTTAGCATGGCTTGATTGTGTCACATTCTTAATTCGAGGCTGGTTTCTGTTTGACTTGTCTCAGACTCTGCCTCTGGGGTTCTGCTGCGGATGTCTTGTCCCGTCCAGAGTGGAGATCCTGGACCACTCTTCTTCCTGCTCTCAAGGAGGTCATGGACAGTGGACACAGATGTGAGAGCGGTGTCTGTGACAGAATTCTTTGTGGGTCAGGAGAGACAGGAACGTCTGTGACAATTCTTTGTAGGTTAGTAGGAGTCCGGGGAGACAGGAACATGTTGCCCGGCTCAGCGTCTGGGTTAATGGGCCCTGAACTGAGTGGAAAAGCAAAGCAGGTCTGGCCTCTGACACAGGCAGGAGGCAGAATGCCTACCCCAGCCCAAGGCAGGGCTCTAGAGGCTGCACACTGGCTGGGAGGTTGCAGCAGGTGCGGGAAGGAAGGGGCTGGAGTGTGAGGAGGATGAGGGAAAGAGGAGGCCTTGCAGAGAGATGGGGGTGGGGCACAGAGCCTGGGTTGAGTCTTAGAGGCAGAACGGGCACGATTTGTGAGGTGTGTCTGCAACTCGCCGGCTGACCCCTAGTTCTCCCATGTGCCTAAGGGGAGCTTGAGGGAAAAGAAAATGGGATAAGGGTGTCTTCTGAGCCAACGGTCTTGGAGAGGGTTCATGAGAGAAGAAGGGACCGTAGCCCTTGAGGTGGGCAATTGTGACCCTCCTCCTAAGTTAGGCACTGATGGTGGATGGCCCCAGACTACAGTCTGGCAGAGCAGGCCTCTGAGAGGCCCCTGAGCTACCTAGTGCATCTGCACCCTGTCAAACCTGCTATGCTCCTCTCCAACTTGGCTCTAGAGAAGTGCTGGGCTGCCTTTATGGGGGTGAACCCCTGGTCCCCGGACCTGGGAGGGGGTCCAAACCCCTAGAGGGGTTTAGAAACTGCCCTGGCTTCAGTGGTCCTAAGGAACTTCAGGCTCTGTCAGTTTCATGTGGCTGTGGGAAAGCCTTCCCCAGGCTTTCTCCCCCCCCCCGACACTGCAGCCTCTCCCCAGCTATGTCGCTGTCCTTGGCATCCCCCGCTTGTACATGAGTGTGTGTATGAAAGCTTGGAATTGCCCCAGTTCCTCGGCAGTTCTAGCGCCTGCTCAACTCCAAGGTAGAGGCGAGTGCGTCCTATCCCGTTAATACTCCTGGGTCGCTCTTCTTGCATACTTCTTTCTACCTGAACCAAAGATGTCTGTTTCCACAGTGGCTTACACTGACCTGAGTGCTCCTTGAAGGTAGATGTTGTGTTGTGCCGTAGCCTGAGCCTGCAGAAGTGCCTTTGGGGTGCTCACTGTGTCTGGCTGGGCTGAAAGTCCAACAGCCCCTAGGAATGGGTGAAAAACACAAGACATCTCTCCATCCACCCTGTGAAGGTACAATGGTGTTGTCAGGAGAAGGACTTACAAGTATTAGAGGGTGTGCCAGTTCACAAAGGTGTTCGGAGATTTGGATGGTAGTAACTATTGAAGCCAAACGTTCACTTCTCTGCGGGTCCAGTGAAATAAGAGCAGGTATCTACCAAAAGGTGTGTATGAGGATGCTCCAGGCAGCTGTAGCCGTCATAGCCCAGACCCAGAAGCAAATTTCCATCTACAGGAGAATGGAAAAATAAGCAGTGGCCTATTCCTACAAAGGAATACTGCTTGGCGATAACTAAAGAACAAATACTGCGACACAATATAGATGTACGACCCAGGCAACACAAGAACTGCATGAAACCAGACACAAAGGAGCCCAGGTTACATAGTTCCATCTACACGAGGCTTGGGAACAGGCAGGCTAGTCGACCATAATAGAAGCCAGTGGGTCCCTCTGGCCGACAGTGTGGTATTGACTAGGCAGGGACACAAAGGAACCTTCTGGGGGTGCCGGAAATGTTCTCTGGCTTGATGTGGGTGGTGATTACAAGGGTGAAGGTATATGTAAATAAATCATCAAGTCATATGCTTAGATGAGTGTACTCTGGGGATGTTATTCTGCAATAGGAAAGTTAGATGAAGAAAAGAAGCTTATTATAAAAGAGCTTCTGAGATTCTAATTAGCTCCTTTAAACTACACCGTAGCTTTTGCAGCAGAACAGAGAGGCCCACATGGCCTGCGTTTTCTTCAGAATCCCAGAGGATGCTAATTTATGGATGGAGAGGCCCAGGGCAAAGCCAGTCACAGCTGCCTGCCAAGGAGCCGGCTGCTTGTCTGGACCCGATGGGGCCTAATTCTAGCAGAGTGGACCTTCTCAACAGCGGGATGGTAGGCACCACCCAGAGGGCAGCGCCGCGACCTCTCCCCTCCCCAGCGGCAGCCTGGGCCTGCTTTTCCTGGCTTCCTGGAACCTGCCCTACCCAGCTGCTGTTTCCAGCACTTAAGGCTGAGAGCTGAGCCATTCCTCCACTCCAGGAAAATATTTGTTCAGGGACTTGGCACCCGAAGAAGAGGAAATAAAAGCCACCTTGGAGTCAAGCAGGCGGCCCCGCTGCAGGCTGCTTTGTCTGCCCCTCCAGACTGCCTCATTGCTGGGGGTGTCTGGGGCATGAAAGACAAATGCACCTTGCAAATAGGTGCTAGAGATGACCTACGTGTGGGCTCTTTCTTCAGTCCTCGGTCACCTGCCAGTTCACAGCTCAGGGTGACAAAGCCTCCTCTGAGCCAGGCTGGGCACTGGCTTGGGCACTGCTTCCTAGGCTGGTATAAAGGAGGCTGGCCAGTGGAAGTCAGGACCACGTAGGAGGGACATGGCGGCTGTGAGGAGGGTGGTGCTGAGAGCCAAGCAGGGTGATGCTGCTCCTGGGGGCTCGCATGAGGTGGGCACCCAGAGTCAAGCTTTGGGAAGAAGAGGGTCAAGTGAAGGGCATCTAGGTGGCAGATAGGATAGCATGAAATAGGCAAAGGCCTGGAGGCAACATTGCCCAAGAAGCTTTGAAAGTTGATGGAGTCATCTAAGCTAGGGTTGGTACCAGGTGTCCAGAGAGGGGACACTGGAGAGAAGGTAGCCGGGGAACCTTCTGGTTCATCTGTTTGAAAATTAGACTTTATCTCCAGGGCAGAGAGAGTGTGTATTTGTTGCAAAACAGTTCAGCACATTGACTTTGATTCCTTTTTTTTTTTTTTTTTTTTTTTTCGAGACAGGGTCTCCCTGTAGCCCCAGCTGTCCTGGAACTCACTCTGTAGACCAGGCTGGCCTTGAACTCACAAAGATCTGCCTGCCTCTGCCTCCCAAGTGCTAGGATTAAAGGAAAGGTGTGCGCCACCATGTCCAGCGACTTTGGTTCTTTGATATAGAAGAGTTTAGGGAAAACTGTTTGGGCATGGTGACTCAGGCCTATAATCCCAGTTACTCCAGAGGCCAAGCAGAAGAATTCCAAGTTCAAGGCTTGTCTAGGCAACTTGTTGAGACCCTGTTTCAAAAGATAAAATAATGAGAGGGTGGGGAAGAGAGGTAGGGAGACAGCTCAGTGGTAGAGTGATTGCCTAGCATCTCCCAGACTCCAGGTTTAATCACTAGAACCAACAGAGAGAGAAAGAGAGGAGGGCAGGGTAACAGGAAGCAAGGCGGGGGGGGGGTAGCGCCAGGACACGGAGGTGAAAGAACGAAGTTTGTCTCAAGTCCCATCACCTAGAAATTTCCCGATGACACCTGAGAATTAAAATACTTTGTTCACAGGACTAGAAATTCAAACAGAACAGGAAAGTACAAAAACGCAAGCGAATTCCTTGTCTCCACCTGTGGCTCAGGCCAAAGGCAACTCGTTAATAGAGTTCAGGGTACTTTTCCAGAACATTTTTCCATGCATGTTCCTGTGAGGCTCTCTTTGCCTTTAAAACGTGTACAATGGCTGGCTTTCTACATGGGGATCCGAGTGGCCCCCTCAGCACACCAGTACTCACAGACAGCCCTGCCCTATTCTCATAATGGCTACAGGGCCCCTCAACCACGTGGATAGACCACAGCTGCCCTAGCTCTTTCTCTTGGTGGGTGCCTGATTACCAGGCAATCGTTGCTATCTTTGCGTCATTCAGCCTCCTGTAGACACATATCTGCGACACACACCTGGGAACCTGGAAGGCCTGGATAGAAGGAAGGGGATGGCTTTCTCACTTGTCTTCTAAAAGTTACCAATTTCCTGAACTTGTCACCATGCCTAGATTGCACTAAGAGACACATCACCACATTTTTTTGGAGGGGGGTCTTTTTCAGACAGGGTCTCCTTGTAGCCCCAGCTTGCCTGGAACTCACTCTGTAGACCAGGCTGGCCTTGAACTCACAGAGATCCACCTGCCTCTTGCTGGGATTACAGGCATGCCCACCATACCCAGCACATAGCCACATTTTATTTTATTTTATTTTATTTTATTATTATTTTATGTGTATGAGTGTACTGTCTGCATGTAGGTTGGTGCACCTGTGTCATGCGATGCTGCAGAGGTCAGCAGAGGGCATCAGATTCCCCCGGAACTGGAGTTAAAGACAGTTCTTAGCCACCATGTGGGTGCTAGGAACTAAACCCAGGCCCTCTGCCAGAGCAGTCGGTGCTCAACTGCTGAGCCATCTCTCCAGCCCTGCCACATTTTATTACATGGTCGATACGGGGAGGAGGCAGCATCGTGACTCTTTTCATTCAAACTTGTTTAACTGCAAAGTGAGAAATCTCTTTGCCATTTGATCTCACCACTTATGTTTTTCTTTTTGTGTGTGTATATATGCATGTAGTGTGTATGAATGTGTATATGCATGTTTGAATGTGTACAAGCACATGTTTGAATGTGTGTGTGTGTGTGTGTGTGTGTGTGTGTGTGTGTGTATAGGGGCCAGAGGTTGACAGTCTAGCTAGTCAGGGCGCTACAGGGATCCTGTGTCTCTGCCTCCCGTTCACTGAGATGATAGGCAGGCTGAAATACTCACCTGCCATTTATTTGGCATCAGAGATTCAGACTCTGTTCTTCATGCTTGCATGGCGGGGACGGGTCCTGGTTTTGTGCACTAGGCACTGGGGAGTCCTTGGTCTTCAGGTGACCCCACTGTTACAGTGCTAAGGCATGTGGGGTCTGGGCAGTTGGAGGGCCTAGTTGGGGCCCTTGTGAGAGGTACAGTGGCCTGGAGTAAGCAGTGGCCATAGGGAAGGATCTATAAATGGCTTTGGGGGAAGGTCAGGCCAGGAACAGGCAGGACTGGTCAGTGAATTGATTTTTTTTTTTTTTTTTGTCTTCTTGAGACAGGGTCTCCCTGCAGCCCCAGCTATCCTAGAACTCACTATGTAGATCAAGCTGGACTTGAACTTATAGAGATCCGCCTGCCCCTGTCTCCCAAGTGCTGGGATTAAAGGTGTGCACCACCACACCCAGCATGAATTGATTTTCTATGTGGAGCATGGGAGAAGGCAGGGTGACAAAAAAGGGGACAGTTCCCATGAGCCACTGGAACATCTCAGAAATTCGTGTTTCAACACATAGTAATAGACTGAGCCACATATATGCACGTGTGTGGGGCTGAAGCCACCAAGTCCTGGAGAAGGGAGATTGCAGAGCCTTTGGCTGAGAACACTGAGAAGTGAAGAGGGCCCTGGACCCTGGGTGGGGCAGGGAGGGGCTCTGGGCTCCAGCCCTTCTCCAGGTAGACCCCAGGACCTATCTTACAGGAAGCACTTCGGAAGTATCCACAAGGCAAAATTATTTATTTTCTTGTTTTAATTTTTAATTTAATTTTGATTATATTTAACAGTTCATGTCTATCCTAAGGTCAAAATGAGTGAGGAAAGGGGGCTTGGTCTGTAGCTCAGTTGTAGGATGCTCGCCCCAGGTGTGACCCCCAGTACTGGAGAGAAAGAAGACATGGGAAAAGACACAGAAGAGATACGTTGTTTTTTCCTTATTTAAAAATATATACTTGGGTCTGGAGACATAGCTAGGTAGTTAAACAAGTAAGTATCTTTCTCTTGCAGAGGGATCCAAGTTTGGTTCCCAGCATCCATGTCAGGTGGTTTATAACCACCTGTGACTCCAGCTCCAAAGGAACACAGATAGACACACAGACACACAGACAACACACACACACACACACACACACACACACACACACACACACACACAAAGGGGTTTCCCATCCGAGATCTATTAGGGGGCTGACTTTGTTCCCTCTTAAGGTAGGGATATATTAAAACCACACCAGGAGGCAGGCAAGAACGAGTCAGTCACCCATGAGAACCTCAGTGCTGGCCTGCTGGGTGTCCCTGGGCTTCATCAGCATACTGCTTAGGCATTCTGGGCCTCAGACCTTTCCAGAGTGGCAGTTTCAATTCCAAACCTATATGGCCCTTCTGAGAGTGCAGTCCTGACCAACCAAGACCTGCATAGGCCCCAACTAGGAGCCTGCTGCAGCTGCCTTGGGGCTGAAGGCCTGTAGATGGAGGTGCTATGACGGAGCAGGGGATGTGGGCTCCCCTTTAGAGGGAGACTGCATAAAGGTTCAGGGAAGAACTCTGGAACTGGACATGTATGGGCTCAAAATCTTGGTCCTACCATTTTTCAGCCATGCGAGGCTATCTCCCGGCATGCTACAGGGCTGAGGCACCCCATGGGCAGCACTTGGTCTTAGTGAACAATGGATGTCATGGTTGAACCAGTGGGAGTTTAGGGTTGGGAAGGTGTCAGGAGCCCCAGGTGGCTGTCTGCTCCCTCATACTTACCTCTTCTGCATCTCTGTTGTCCCCACCAACTGTGGGATGTGGTGGCTGATGACGAGGACTCCATCCTCTGGGATTCTTCCAGGCCATGGTAATGAAAGCCCTTATGTTTAGCAGTAGTGTATGTGGACAAACACTAAGATAAAAATCTGGTATGTGTACATATGTGTATATATGTATGTGTGTGTGTGTGTGTGTGTGTGTACTTCAACTGTTGACTTTTAAGAATTCTGTAATATAGTTATAAAATATTAAGGACCTATCAGACCATTGATATAACACTTAGTACAAGCTTTATAAAGAGTCATCACTAAAATTAATTATTTTCAATATGTTCATATTTTAATTACAAAGAAATTTTATTATTTTAACTGTCATAAATTTAGAATCATTTACTTATATCTAGTTAAGGTTTATTTAAGACTGTTCAATTATTGCTCAAGCTTTATCTACACATCACATGACACTTCAAGGTCTAGTAAAAGAATAAGATATACAGGGTTGGCCGGGTGTGGTGGCTCACGCCTTTAATCTTAGCACTCGGGAGGCAGAGGGAGGCGGATCTTTGTGAGTTCAAGGCCAGCCTGGTCTACAGAGTGAGTTCCAGGACAGCTGGGGCTAAAGGGAGACCCTGTCTCAAAAAGACCAAAAAAAAAAAAAAAAAAAAAGATATACAGGGTTGTTGTTAATTTTCAGTCTACTCCTGGCTTATACTGGACTTCCTGTTACAGATTTGGATTAAATGGACATAGACAAGTAGCGGGTTACCTCTGGCTATTAAAGATATATTTTATGCTTCTCTGTATCATGCAAGTGTTACTTTTGATATTTCCTTTTACCTAACAAAATAATTTGGCTCAAAAGAAGCTATGTTCTACCTCCCTGAAACAGCTGCATGCAGTTCAGAAGGAGACAGTTTGGATTGGCTAGGTAATCCCTATCAGCTTATATCTGCCTTTAGGTGTGTGATACAACTCCTACCTTTCTGGGAGAACTGTAAATCAGGATATGGGGTGAGGTCTGGGAAAGAAAGAGACTGTTTCTGTTTGTAGTAAATTGTAGTAAACAGTTTACATTTAAGATAGGCCTGAATTTGTTTAATTCTCTCTTGTGGGCTATATCTGCTTAACCTATTGGTGTTAAATCTCTCTTCCAGTCAGTATTGAACAAGGCTGTTTGGGCTTTTGGACAAGCTTTATCTAAAATCTTATACAGTAATTAAAAGTACCAGATTGGTATAAGTTAGCCTTTCCTGCTCTCCTTTCAGACAAATATGAACACATCCCTGCTGACAACAGTTATACCCAGTTGTAAAACATCCCACCCTCTTCTGTCATTGACTCCCTCTTCATTGTCCCCTATCAGCATGAAGCAGCTAGAATGAAAAATATTGCCCCCTATCCCTATGACACAAAAGTGTAGAATCTAAGGTCATAAGTCCACCAAAGTCAGGAATTCCAGGAAACCAACTGAGGCAAAATTCTATCACGATAAAGAATTACCCTGAACTGTGCTCCTGCATTCTGAGAAAAGTTGCTGCAATATCCTTCAATCGTACTTCACCGGAGATCAGACCCAGGCCTCATCTCTCTTGCGATGCTCCTACTGAAACCACTCACAGGTCCCAGTTCTCCTGGAGATGCTTCTACTGATACCAGCCACAGACCCACCTATACCCATTCCTCCATCTCCTTGTTCCCACTTCCTTGTAAACTCACTTCCTTTTGTGCCTGGGTATAAAAATGCCATTTGGGGGACATTCTAATGGTGGTCATCCTAATGGCAGCCAGGCCTGGAGCTGGTAATGCAGAACCAACCCTGGCCATGATCCCTCCTGACAGGTGGACCCTGCTGCCCAGGGGCCGAGGAACAGAGCCTAGACTGGGCCTTATGGTTCCTAACACAGAAGCCGCCTGGGCTTCCCCTGTAGGTCCAGCCTGACCACTGCTAAGCCAGGATAGAGGCTTTAGCATGTTGGTATGTCCAAATTCCAGATAGTGGCCCCTGGCTGGAGTCCTTAGGAAGAGGAGGGATTCCCAGCTGCTTACCTGTGCTCCTCTCTCTTTAACATTTTATTTACTATTTTAGTTTATGTGTATGAGTGTATTACCTGCATATATGTAAGTGCACCAGTGTTGTGCAATGCTGCAGAGGTCAGAAGAGGATGTCAGATTCCCTGGAACTGGAGTTACAGACAGTCGTTAGCTGTCCTGTGGGTGAACCCAAGTCCTCTGCAAGAGCAGCCCGTGCTCTTAACTGAGCCATCTCTCCAGACCCCCATGCTGCTCTCTCTTTTAATGAAAGTTGCTTTCCCAGGTCAGCTGTACCTTTCCCTTGAACTAGATAAGTTCTTTGGTATAGCTAACAAGGATCCAGACACAAAGCAAGATTCCCTTCCATGCTTTGTGACAGTGTTGGCCTTGTTACCGCTTCTCAGAGGAGAGCTTTGCTGTCCCTGAGATGTGCCTTGTAGAGATAGTCCAAAGAAGGCTGGTAACTCAGGACTCATAGGCTATCCCCACCCCAACTCCAAGCAGGCCTGTCACCCACAGTGCTCAGCTGTTATAATCACCAGCCCATCACAGTCTCACAAAAACTGTGGGGTTATGTAGTGCACAGATCCAGGTCCCATCCCACAGACGACAACGACGACGACGAAGAAGCTGCAGGTGTGAAGAGAAGTTTGACTCAAAGTTGCTAGGCTGTCCACAGTGGGGACAGAAGAGGGGATTGTGGGTAGGGCTCAACCTGCAGCTGGCTTCCTCAGCCCTGTCTTTCCAAACTCCATCGTTACCTGTACGCCAGGGCAGCCTGCAGCTCAGACCTGGGTGCCCAGACGAGCTCTGTCCCACTAGTGGAAGGGCACATGAGACAGCCTTCAACCTTAGGTCTCATTGGAAAGACAGGAATGGAGGTGCCCTTCTTCAGCTTGTGAAGAGCCAAGTAAATGTGCATTCCTAACTGCCACCTAGCAGTATCAAGAGAGTTCCGAATCAGAGCTTGTACCGCTCACTTACCTTAGAACACACTGAGCTTCCAGGGTAGGAACAGAGAGTGACTAGAAGCAGGACGTTGGGGTTAAAGCACCCACTCCACTCGCTGCTCGCTGTAAAGTCTTCAGAACCAGAAAGCTCTTACCTCATCATGAGTGCTGTGGGGGCAGAAATTAGAGCGATGTTCATAAGCACCGAGCAGGCTTCTGTGGGCTCTTAGCAAGGACTTCGTAAATGGTGGCTGTGTGTCTTAGGATCACAGAAACCCAGAAGGGTGGGTGCTGCTGTGCTGGTTTGAGATAGGGAACTGAGACCCGGGCACTGAGCCAACGTCGAGACCCAGCGCTCGGTGGTTTCCGTGTCACTGCTGCATCTCGTTCAGCCAGGCTAGTTACAGAAGCTACCTGGTAGCATGCAGGGGAGGATCTTCCAGGCTGGACAAAGAAAGGGTGCCCTCCCAGAGGGGCCTGGGAGCTGCATTGGTTCATGAGAGTACTGAGCCCTGCAGGCACCCAAGGGGCCAGGATGGTGCCTCATTTCTTCTCTGACTCAGCTCTGTACCTCTTTGTGCTAGTGGAAGAGCTTAGGCCAGACCCTAGGGGTCATGCCCTGCCAGTAGTGGGCTGAGTGCGGCAGAGCAGCCTATGAAAAAGCTGGCCAAGAAGTGCAGGGGTCTGTGAGGATGCTTAAGAGGACGGCTCTTGTCCCAAAAGGCAGTTCTTCTCCTGGGGGTTGAGGCCTGCATCTCACTCCTTCAGTGACCTCACTGACGTCCTGTAGGTGAGGGCCCAGGGGCCACAGGTGAACAGGAAAAGAGACCTGTATTTCCATGGCAAGGACTCACACGTGCACTGTCAACCCATATAGGGGTTCAAGAGCAGGACTGTAGGCACAGGTGGTGAGTATGTCCTCCAGCAAGGGTTAGAGAGAAGTGGACTGAGGAGGAGCCAGGCACTTGAACTGATTTCTCAAAGGTGCGAGAGACAAGGCGCTCTTGGCAAGTGCTAATCACGCTTAACGGTCACTCAGCATGCTTGGTCTGTGTCTGGGGTGGGGAAGACGGGGCCAGAAGAGGAGGTGGAGATGTAGGTAGAGTCCTGTTGGAGCTGCTCCCGTTGGCTTGGGAGAGCAATCATGTGACTGAGCTCAGTGATCTATGTTAGTGGTTTGAAACTGGTTATGGTGGTAATATTTACACCAAAGAAATGGGCTATGAACCATGTGCTGTGGTTTAAGGAGGGAAAAAAAAGCGGGGGGTGGGGGGGGGAGAAGATTGGCAGCCTCCGATGGGTTTTTAGATGAGGACAAAGGATAATTAGCGTTGTTCTTTAGGAGGATGCTGCAGTCTGGCTGTTGCAGTAACGGGGATGAAGGGGCTTGGATGACCTACCGAGAGGGTGCAAGGCTGCCTGAGAAAGGCCCGGGGAGGCAGGGGAGGACAGACTCCTGCTAGGTAACCCGACTCCTGCTGTTCGGGGGCTTGCTTGGGGGTGGGGCAGAGGATTAGGTCGCTCTCTCAGCCTTTCCTTAGCTGGAGCCTGAGAATCTGCAATAAAACTTTTAATGAAAAACACCTGGGCTCTGCCCCATAGCCAGGCCCTAGGATGGGGACGGGAAGAGGATTAGGGGCCTGGAAATGAGGGTACAGAGAGAGACCATCCTCCTTTGTTCAAGCATCACCTCTAGTCTCCTGGCCCCGGGTGAGAATGAAGAGCTAAGGAGAGGTGCAAAGGAAGGTACAGCACAGAACGGCCCACAGGGCCACCAAGGGTGTGGTCACCTGGGCCACACATTGCATTAGTGTGCATGCTCAGTGTGTGTAAGCTTCTTGTCCAGGTCATGCTGTCATAGCCACAGCTAGAGTGGTAGTAGGTGCTGGGTCTCCCAGGCCTTCTGTGTGTGTGTGTGTGTGTGTGTGTGTGTGTGTGTACCCATGTGTGTGCACCTGTGTGTGTATCTATGTACCGTGTATGTAATTGTGTATGTGTGCATGTGTACATGTATATGGTGTAATTATGCACCCATGTGTGTATACACCTGTGTGTGCACATGTATATATAAATGTGTGTACATACCCACGTGTGTATGAATGCACCTGCATATGTGAAAATGCAGGAATCATGAAGGCTGGCCTTCTCAAGTCCAGCCCAGGGCCATGTGGGGAACACTAAGATTCCAAGGGAAGACTTGGGTGATCCCAGAGTGCTCTGGGGTTTGGTCTAGTCCAGCCTGGCCTTCAGTTCAGTACTGGCCCAAGAGCCTTTAGATTGTGGGAGGGGCTGGACTCTAGGCCCTCTGCTCCATCCTCTGCAGGGATATGTAACAGGTAAGGGTCCAGGCTGGCTCAGAATCAGCTGTGGGATGTCAGGCATTATGGGGACTGGCCCAGTTCTCACCTCCTGGTTGGAAGTAGCAGCAGTCACCAGGTGGGATGCTTGGAAGAAGGATTTGCTGAGCCTGAGGGAGAAGGGCTGTGTGTAAACTTCTCAGCCATAGTAGCGGGGCCTGCAGAGGCATGGGAGGCTCTTCCTGTACATCGGAATCAGCGCCCCCTCTGGGCAAATCCAGCTTTGCATGCATCTGGTCTGTTGAGACAAGGAAAGAGGCCATTCCTACCTGCAGGGGCCTGATGTAGCAACCAATCACAGTCACACAGTAGCCCAATCATATCCTCCAGATGCTGGAGGAGAGGGCTCCCTTTGTAAAACACAACCACTGTTCATAGGCCTGCTCTGCCCTTCCCCCATCCACGGACCACCCCTTCCCCATCCCGGTTAATAAACACCCCTTAAAAGGGTGTGCAGGACTTTGAGGGTAGGGAGGGGTGTGGTGAAAACTGAAATCTGCAAGCTTCATGGGCTCCGGGCAGTGTAGCCCCCTGCTGTCAATGTGGTCACTGGCAGCTTCCTGCAGGGGCAGTCCCTGAGCCTTCTGGGCACCATGTGGGGACAGAGGCCCAGGCATCTGGAGATGAAAGGCACAGGACCAGCTGCAGCCCCAGCCATCACCCAGGAGGCAGCGCAGGCAGGGCTTTCCTCTGAGGCCATGTGGTCCCAGCCTGCACCAACTCCCCCTCCACCCCTACCCCCACCCCCAAATAGACACATGCCTTCTGCAGAATCTGCAAGCTGTCCTGGGAAGAGTAACTGGCCTTGCTACCTGGACTGTCGGTGGACCTGGACATTCCTGGACATGACAGTTCAGCCCTTCGAAAGGTGAGCAAGTTTCATAGCATCCTGGCCTCTCTCTGACCATTTACCCTTTAGGGTGTATTGCCTGAGGAAGGGAGGCACAGAGCTGCTAGCCAACAAGCCAATGGCTTGTTGCCATCAAACCTTGATGGCAGGGCTTTTCATCTGTAAAAAGTTGCATAATGTACTAGTAAGAAATAGAGCCGATATTTGAACCCAGCTCTGCCTGGTTTGTGAGCTTTATCCCTGTGGAGCCAGGGCAGACTGGTTAACTGGGATGTACCCTTTCATGGAATCCTTTAAGTCATGACTGGCCTTGTAGTGCTCCCTTGAGCATGTGATGAACTTCTAGGGGTCACAAAGCTGGGAGGCTCAGAGAATCGTAGTATTTTGCCAACACCGGGTGACTTTCCCAGGCTCCCTGAATGGCTTCCTCCCCTTTCTGTGAATTGTCTAGAACCCGTTCACTCTAAAGTCCACAAACATGGAGGCCGCACTGTGGATGGAACCTCCCCTGGGGAAGCAGCTGCAAAGGTGCCTTTCTTTCATATCCATGGCTACAGCATGAGGCTCCCCCTCCCTTTGCCCCCTTTGACTGACCCAGCAGTTGGCTTCTGAAAGGAGGGGCAGCCTGCAGCGACTGTCAGCACGGAGGCTTCCCTGCCGGCCAGTGGCTAAGACTGGACCCTAGGCTTACAGTAGAAGCTGAATGGCTACTGGCCAAGTCCTGAAAGCTGAGCCTCAGGCAGGGATTCCAAGGGTTCCCACCTGGACCACCTGAGGCCACAGATCATGGGAATGGAAGCTAGAGTAGAGGGGCTGAGGGCCAGAGAGGAATCCCTGCTGGGCACCAACTGGATGCTCAGCACCCAGCTTCCCTCTGGGTTGGGTCTGCAGCCCTGAGAGATCCCACCATCTTTCTAGGGGAGACATATCAGACCTTAGAGCCTTGGCCCCTGTGAGCTGGGCTCAGCTTCATCATGGAGGGGCTCTACTGCTGGCCTGGGCAATTGGGAAGGATATCCTCCTGAGAAAAGACTGCAAAGCTGAAGACATAATTCATCAGGGTTAGGTAGGGTTTGAGCTGAAGGGGAGCAGAAGGTGCCCATGGTCCCCTCTCTAGACGCCCCGCTGAGGGGAGTTGGCTCTCTAAGGGCTGTTTCCCTGCATCAGTCACAGCATGGCTCTACAGCAGCCAATCCCAGAGTACACTGTGGGCTCTGAATCAGGGGCTGTGCTGGGAAACACACCATGACACCCAGTTCCCAGCTGGCTTCCTACCACCCTCTCCCCACTGCAGGGCACAGCAACCTGTGAGGGCCCCAAATGGGATGTTCCAGAAAGCTGAGCCCTCTCAGCCTCACCTCCCTGGAGAGACAAGGGGCTCGGCCTTCTGGGTGCTTTCTCTGTCCTGTACAAGAGCAGCCTCCTCTCTTCTGCTTCCCTACCCCACAGCTCCATGTAGAACACTGGGTGACAGTCCCACCCCAGACGTGGACCCCACAACTTCCCTTGGATCCCCTCTTTCTGAATGATTGGTTGGCTTCTGCTTTTCTATTACTTTTTGAGCAGCTGCTGGTTGATTCCAAGCTCATCAGCCTTCACAAGAGATGTGTCGGAGGGTGCCACTGAGCTAGATCCTGGAGTGCTAGAAGGGCCTGTTCAAGACTCTAGAAACTTCTAAAGAAAGGAGAACTGCAATTCCCAGCACCCACATGGCAGCTAAGAACCGTCTTTGACTCCAATTCCAGGGGAGTCCTTCACCCTCTTCTGACCTCCAGGACATTGCAGGACATTGCACAACACCGGTGCACAGACCTACATGCAGGCAGTACATTCATGCACATAAAAAATAAATTAAATTAAAAAAAAAAATAAAGGAGAACTATCTGCAGTTCCAGAAGCTGTGAGTGAGGCAGCTTGTCCTTCTCCACCCTCCCAGCCCATGTCCACTCTGACCCTCAGATTCCCCAGATTCTCTTCTGGCCTGACTGAGAGTCGGGTGAGGCCGACAGCAGTGGGAGGAGGTGGGGCCGCACTGGGGAGTTCTTAGTATGTGAAACAAGGATGTCTGCCTGGTAGGTCTCCAGATCAAATTGGCTCTTTGGTGACTCAAAAGGAGAACTTAGTGCCTTTCAAACCCCCAGAGAAAAGTGATTATATATGCAGAGAGAAGGCGGTGGGACCCCTTCACAGCTTCACCCCCAAAACAGGAGCACACAGACCTAGCTCTCACATCCACCTGTGCAGGTCTCTGTCGCTGGATGCCAGACTTCTCAGCTTGTCCCTGGTTGGATGGGGAATGCATGCAGGGTTGTGAAAGGGTTGCTGGATGGTGAGCACTCACTCCAGTGAATGCTCAGCACCTCAGCTGGGGCTTCAACCATATGGACTCAATAGAGAGACCCCTGGATGGCTCCAACTTGTGACAGTTACATTAGATGACCCTTCCCCCATCCTACCAGTGGAACTAATGACTTCCTGGAAATAGGTTCAATGAAGGGTTTGTGACATGGAACATTTGATGTGACCTAAGAACTTCCTATTCAGATGACCCCTGACCTCCTTCCTGAAAGTGTCCTGTGTGAGGCCAGGATGAGCTTAGGTCAGACTCGTTTTAGCAGGGCTGCCCACAGGGCAGGCTACCCTGGGCTTAGGGTGCCGTGCTCTGACTCTCCTTTTCTGAGCTGCTGCCTCGAAGCTGCCTGATGACCTGGTAGATGTAGCAGGGGACTCTCAACAGGAAGTAGATCTTCCTGTCAAAGACTTCTGCACACCTCCTCCCCCAGGGCCCTAGAAAACATGCTGGAAGGGCCTGGCCTCCTGCAGAGGGTTGGCTGGGGCCTCGGACGGTTCCTTCTGGACTCTACCATCATTCTCCTGTATAAATGAGGCCGTGGTGGATGGGGGTGGGCCCAGATTAGGGTCTCCCACTTGCCCCTGGAGCAAGGAGCCTTAAGAGGCCTCCATCAGTGTGGGTGATTTTTACTCACAGTGCTCCCAGTCAACACCATCCTGTCTGGATGTCCATGGCTTGTGTAAGAGTCCATGAGACTGTCCTGCTTCAGTATGGTGTTCCCTAGCTGGTCTGGTATAATCCAAGCCCTGTGGATGCTGCTTATGGAAACCATTGCCCCGTATGGAGTCTTGAGGAAAGGTTCTGGCAGAAACTGACTTCCTCTATAACATCATTAAGTCTCATCCTCCATATGAAGAAGAGGGGTCTGGGTCACAGTACTTGGCCAACTAACACACCCATGCTCTGCACAGATATGTGTGCAGAGAAGTGCTGCTCTGACGAGAGAGCCAGGGTGCTCTCTAGGGAGAAAGGGGCCACTGTCACCTGTAGAATCAGGACGGGTCCAGGGAGTGTTCTTGGGCTTGGCTCTACTTGTGTCTAGCCAGGTCTGAAATCTGCCCACTGTTCCTGTTAAAAGCATGAGCACTGGACTTGACCAACCAGTGGGTCAGCCTGAGCCCCTGAGGCATTGGGTGTCTGCCTGTGAATCAGTGTGGCTGAATCAAGCCGTGACCAGACAGTCATGAATACCCACTCCATAGACTGGGGCTAAAGGGGGCTGGGTGACGCCTGAAGGCTGGCCAACCTCTCAGAAGATGTGGTAATCCTCCTGAGCCAACGGAGAGACACACTGTGCAAGCCACCACCCCCTCAAAGGCAGAGAATGTGAGATAAGCTGCCAAGGCCGTGCCTGGTTCAGCTCCTCTGAGGACAATGGCATGGTGCTCTGTGGTGAGAAAAAGCAGAGGACCTTGGAAGCCAGTCCCAGGAGAGGGTGATACATGACTGAGGTCAGAGCAATGAAGTGGCAGAGTGGAGTGTGTTTGATTTCCTGGGAGAAGGCAAACTGAATAGTGACTCAGTTGAGAAACAGCCAAATCAGTATTTGCTTTTAGAAGGACAGTGCAATTATGAAGCAAATGGAGACCTGGAGAAGTCTCAAGGATTGAACTCCTGAGCCCTGACATGTGGTGTTGCCCCAGCACCCAGGACCACCCTGAATCTCACCCTTGCCCCTCACAATCTCCTAAGGATGGGTACCTCAGAGGAAGGTATAAACAGAATTTCTCTCAAATGAAAGACTTTGCTGGCTAGTGGGCATCTCCCATCCATGTCGTTGGCTGGCTGCTCTGGTTTTATACAAGTGACAGCTACCCTGGGTTTAGTCTATCTAAGCCTCTCCCAGAGGCCCCAGCATGCCTCTGCCACTCTCAACCAAGCCCATCTACCCGAGTGTCTTCTCCATGCATCTGAGCCCTTTTCTTGCATTACTTTTCTTAGGGACATGTGAACATCTGTTTGCCCCCCCCCCCGGTAGCTTCAATGGCAGACCAAAAAAACGATTCTATCTGAGTCAAGCTTGGTGAACTGGACTTGAGTTTACTGGGCTTACTCATGGGAACATGGATGAGGTGTTATTTATAGGAACATCGGTGACCCCAAAATAGCTTTATCACCAAAAGAGCCCTGCCCTGGCATGGGAGAGGACCTCAAAGTTGCATCAATGAAGTGTCTAACTCCAGTCAACTTTTCACTTCTTATGCAGTCTAGCATCTCTCAAAACTATGTGCAGTTGGAGCAGTATTCCACACAGCTGGCACTATGGGGCAGAAAGGAGTGGGTGGCTGGAATCTCGTGAGTTTGTCTGCCTTTCTTTAAGGTTAACAGGACCAATTCTATGAGGGTCTCATGATATAACTACAGCTGTTCTGGTATCATGACTATGTCATACCCCAAGGACAGAGTTCACCAATAC
Organism: Rhizomys pruinosus; assembly: GCA_009823505.1. Classification (NCBI taxonomy): domain Eukaryota; kingdom Metazoa; phylum Chordata; class Mammalia; order Rodentia; family Spalacidae; genus Rhizomys; species Rhizomys pruinosus. Next base: position 2,987,961 of record VZQC01010439.1, read on the forward strand.
CTCTCCAAGGCTCCCAGGCTGTTCTGAGCACAGTGTCTCATCTGGAAGAATTGAAGGGTTGGGACTAAATGTCTGGAAGGAAATCAGGGATGAGATACTTCAATGCAATTTTCTATTTGGATATCTTTCAGGGACCACCCTAAGCTCTTTTTTCTGTTTGTCCCAATTCTCTGTCTCCAGCTCTAAGGGCTTCTGGTGGGGTCTTCGTATCATCTGCAAATAGAGATAACTTGATATTTTCCTTTCCTGTTCACATTCATTTTATTTATTTTTCTTGTCTTATTATCTTATTGTTCTGGTTAAGACTTCAAGTACTATTCTGAATAGGAATGAAATGTTCCTGGTTTTAGTGGAGATTTTTTTTTTTTTTTTTTTTTTTTTGGAGACAGGGTCTCCCTGTAGCCCCAGCTGTCCTGGAATTCACTCTATAAACCAGGCTGGCCTTGAACTCACAAAGATCTGCCTGCCTCTGCCTCCCAAGTGCTAGGATTAAAGGTGTGTGCCACCACACCCGGCTACATATAACTTTAAAAAAATTTATTTTTTTATTCTATGTGTGTGAGTGTATTGACTGTAGGTGTCATGCAGTGCCTGAGGAGATCAGAAGGTGGCGCCAGAACCCCTGGAGCTGGAGTTATGGATGGTTGTTAGCTGACATGTGGGTGCTGGGAACCAAACCAGGGTCCTCTGCAAGAACAGCTAGTACTCTTAACTGTTAAACCATCTCTCCAGCCCTGCATATTGGTATATAATTCCTTCTATTCCTAGTCTCTTCAGAGTTTTATTATGAAGTGTTGTTGGATCTTGTCAAAAGCCTTTTCTGCATCTGTTGAGATGATCATAGAATTTCTGTCCTTGAATGATAAACTCCTGTCACACTTCTAGGCTAGACAGAACCGGTTAAGAAATGCCCCAGCAGTACCATTTTTGTGCATAAGCTCCATGATGCAGTATCTGATGGTAGCTTACTATGTGTTAATTGTGTATCCTTGGGCAAATGGCTGAATTCCTCTTTTACTTCATTTTCCCTCATCTCTAAAATGGCACTCATGAGTGATCAGCTTCACAGCTTCCTGCAAAGGCCATGTGCTAAAATAAATAAGCACACCGAAGCTTGGAACACGTCTTGATACAGAGAAGGGGCCATTCAAGACCTCATCAACACCATGCCACACACAGGCCTCTGCATTCTGTTCACACAGCTGGACCCCCAGTAGAACATGGGCTCTAAGGGCAGCAGGCATATTCAGTTTCCTTCATCCCAGGGCACAGCCCAGCGAGGAAGAGGCTGAAGAAAGCAAAGATGGAGGGTGAGGGCATTCTTTGAAGAGAGGGCTTTATGGGAACAAGAAGTCTCAAGTCTTACTGGTCCGGGTTTCAGGAGAATAAATAGGAAACGGCATTTCAAGTATATGTCCCAGAACTTGGGAACCCTGAGAATGGGGAGTAAACTGGCATGAAAATATGCCACTGCTTCCTAGGATGGCACTCTCTGCTGCTTATTTTTTTATTGTCGAAAAGTCCTTGAAGACCCATAGGCTTCTGAAGAGAATACCCAGAAGGCCTGAAAGACCCTTTACAGCTAAGATCCTGCATCGATCCAGCAAAAACCAGCCTTTTTGGACTGTTGAGGAAAGGGTGTGGAGGAGAAAGAGGGCCAACAACCCCGTCCATGACATCGCCTCCTCCACCTTCCCAGAAAGCAATCTTTCCCAACCCTGCCCCTAGCGCCAACTCTTTTCAGGCTTCCCAGCCTCTGGAGCTGAGAAGCAGGATCTGAAATGGTGTAGTTTATTTAGGACAAAGACCTTTAGTGCTCCATTCAACAAACAAGAGGCCCAGCCTCGAGGGAGGTACAGTGGGCAGGTGCAGCGATGCAGGAATCTGGAGGTAGGCTTGGCATGGTCTGAAACCTGAGTTACCATCACCATACAGCACTCACACACCCCCGGAACCAGAGTGCTCCCAGGGAGGAATTCCTAGGGGCTGGGTGTGGGGTGCATAAGCCTGGGACATGTATACACTTGTGCTTCCTTGTGACCAGGCCAGAGACAGGACTCAGCAAGGCTCAGGGGCCCAGGAGAGCAAGACAAGGAAACAATTGCCAAACAATTGCCTGCCTCGCTGTCCGATAAGGTCCCAGATCTGGGGTGGGTGAGACTCAGCCACTTCTTCTTGTTCTAGTGCAGTCTAGGGAGCTGTTCTATGGCTGGGCCAAAGTGGAAGGGGTAGCATTGATCATAGGACATGTCCAGCTAGGTTGGGACCACAGCAAGAGTGTCTGAAAACCTCACAGGGGTACAGGCATGGGCACACACATGTGCTTGTCACATCTAGCCTGGTCCCTTACCCCTCCTGGGACCAATTCTCCAGCTTCAAGGAGCCTCTGGCCCTGCTCTACTGAGACGGGCGGGTGTGGCAGCCATTGTGTAAGGGGTGAGCTCACCCACCTTTCCCGCCCTGGCCTGCACCAGCCTGCCGGCTGCTGGTTATTCATTGTTTAAACACCCTGGCAGGCATGCAGGCTGTGGAGGAAGACGTGACAGGGCAGGGTTGCCTCTGCCAGGTCTCAGCAAAACGTTTCCAGCAGGCCTGGGTTAGGCTGTTCCCTGGACCCCTAGTCGACCCTTAGTAAATTCTGAATGAATGCAAGAACTCTCTTAGAGTGAACTCAGTGACAGTTTGGTGGCAGAGCTAGGATGACAGGCATCCACACCCAAACTATGGGTGGCTCCGTCGTACACTGGGTAACCGTAGCCAGGTTTCATAATCTCTGTGCCTTCTTTCCTGGACTGTGAAAAGTTCTTGTTGATGGTGATAACGCGGCCCTCTAGGGACTGTTGTGAGGATTAGGGCACTCATAAAGTGCTTACTGTGCCAATCACCAGAAACCCCAGTGTCTGGAACCAAGACTAAAACACTCATTGCTGGGCTTAGCTAATCCTCCCAAAGGACGCAAGCGGCCACCAGGTGTGGGCTGGGCCACTTGTGTGCATTGTCAAGCACCCTTCAATGGCTTCTTGTGAACTGGGTACAGCTCTCCTCAGTTCTCAGAGGAAAACACTCAGATTCCGGAGTGCAGGGCAAGTATGTGTATGAAGCGCCTGCCCAAGGTCACACAGTTTAAGTGACAAAGGAGAGTTTCAAGCCCAGGTCCATCTGTGCTTGATTTTGTTCTCTCCATCACCCAGCACCGCCAGGTTTGCAAATCAAAGATGCAAATCTGAACTTGTCAGGCAATTAAGTTCTGCCCACACTCACTGACATCCTCTGAGCCCACATGGTGGTGGGGGTGAGGAGGTTCTGTCTGTGAGAAAGACAGAGACCAACATTCTCTGGGACCGGAAGGCCCACTAGCCTATGAGGAGACAGGAAGGGCTGGCTCATGCCTGACAGAGGACTAGTGCCACTGTGGCTGAGCCCCCTCAGACAGATAGCATGTTGTCGTGTTACCCAGTGGGCATGGTTAGATGGGGGGGGGAGATTATGTAGAGATTATGGGAAGCCTGGAATCTTTCTGCTCGTCTTAAGCTCCCCCATGGCAGATGCAGAGATCACTGTGGTGGAATGGTGTAAGGGACGCCCCTGAGAACCTTAGAAGCGGAGCACTTGTCTTCCAGGAAATGTCTCAGCCATCCAGGATGCTCTGTGTTGTAATTCATAGGTGTGAATTAATCAAGGACATTCCTGGGGAATTTGGCAGGTGAGAGCATTTGTGTCCCCTACTCCAAGGAGTAGCACAGCATAGATGTGGAAGCTACAAAAAATCCATATCACAGGGCTAGAGAGATGGCTCAGCTGTTAAGAGCACTGACTGTTCTTCCAGAGGACCTGGGTTTGATTCCCAGCACCTACATGGCACCTAACAACTGTCTGTAACTCCAATTCCAGGGGATCTGATGCCTTTTTCTGACCCCTGTGGGCATTGTACTACATGGGTGTACTTTCATACATCAGGCAATACACTCATACACATAAAATAATAATAAACAAAATATTTTTGAAAATCCATGTCAGGTGTACAATCTCAGACATCAGGGTAGAAACTTGAGACCTTTCTCAGGAGTCCATGACATGTATGCATATGCTGGGCAGCAATGTTCCTTTTCAGACTGGGGGAGTAAGGGTATCCCAGAAAAGCTTCTGAGACCTTGTCTTGCATCTTCCTTCTCTCGCTGGGTGCTGGCATTCTTCCTGTGGGATGCCCCCTCCGAACTCCACCTCTCAGAGCCCCATGTCCCCTTGTCCTCCCTCTACCCAAATATGCTCTGAGGAAATGTGCTGAGATGAACACTCTCCTGAATTGTTGGTGGATGAAAATAAGGTTTCCTATGAACCCTCAGGGCCACTCTCTCTGACTGACACCCTGTCCCTAAATGAAGAGTCATAGCCTGTGACCGGGGAGTTCAGCTCTGAGAAGGGGATATGGGGTGGACAGTGGAGCATGACCACCACTGTGAATTCTAGGCCTTGAGGCCACAGACTCTACTTCATGCCTGTGGACTCCGTGACATATTTTAGGGGCCTTGGGCCCAAAGAGACCCTCCTTATCCATGACTGAAGCCATGGATGGAAGTGGGTAAGACCCAGAGGGGCAGCAAGAAGTGTGTGTATGTATGTCTGTGTGCATGTGCGTGTGTGTGTGTGTGTGTGTGTCTTATGTTGTTGGTGCCAGAGAAGTCGTTGGAAACTGCTGGAGACGTCCTGAAGAAAGTAACAAAATGTTCTCATTTCCTCTAAGGTATCTTGCATGCTCATCAGCAATATTATCTCAAACATCTTGGCCCATTTGGTTGTTTAACAACACATAATGGAGGTGCTTTGGAGGTTGGAGGTATGAAGTCTGCCTGGAAGCTATGAGAAAAATAAGCAGACCTTAAAGGAAGTGGAAGGCTCTAATATTCTCTTTAAGTACAGACACACACACACACACACACACACACACACACACACACACACACACCACTATCTTCCCGGTCTCAGCAAAGTTGGCTATCCAACAGTCGTGGTGTTCTTAGGTAAACATAACTGTCTCCAACAATCAAGTGGGAGCCAAGTCTTCAGAAGTGCTACTGTGAAAGTGAGCTTCAGACCAGATTTGGCTATGGCATCTTTAGTAGCAAGTAGGCACAAGTCAGTCATTTTATATCCTCCACTAAACCTGGGGGGGGGGCGTCCTCTTTCTCAAGCACTTGCAGGAGAAGTCCAGCCCTCAAGACATGGCTCTGTGCTGTCAGTAGGACCAGCCAATCCTTTAGGGGTGTGGTGTAGGGAGCCCCAGAGGAAGAGCCAGAGGCATCTGGAAACAGCCAGTTTCTGTGGGTTTGCTGGATTCTTCCATCTTGTCCAAGAATAGACGTAGGTGCCTCCATCTTTCCATCTGTTCTTCTTGAACATCACTCACTTCACCAATGACAAATCATCTAGAATATGTTTTATACTGGTTAGTGAGTTTGGGGGATTAGATTCAGATAACTATGCCTGAAACCCTTGCTATTCATCTTTGGAGTATGAGTTTAAGAGTTACTTGAAGCCGGGTGTGGTGGCGCACGCCTTTAATCCTAGTACTCTGGAGGCAGAGGCAGGTGGATCTATGTGAGTTCAAGGCCAGCCTGGTCTTGAAAAGACCAAAAAATAAGTTACTTGAATCCCCCTGGAGCATAAATCACACTTATCTCACAGGTGGGTATATCCCCCTCCTGTCAGTGCAGCAGAACTTTCCAGTAGTTCAGTTAGTCAGAGCCCTTCTGCCTTAGCACCGTTGGCTGGAGCATTCTCTATTGTGCATCAGTCCTAAGCATCAGAACCTTTAGGAGCACTTCTGCTCTCTACCTACTGGAAAACAGCAGCTCCCATCTCAAAACAACCAAAAAGGTTTCCAGACTTTGCCAACTGGCCCCGTGGGCAAAATCTCTACTGTCATGACCTGTTTAACTAGAGTGACCATATTTATTGCATTCTCTGTTCTCTGGGACACTTTGTTTTTTTTGTGACAGGGTCTCACTATATAGCCCTGGACTCGTTATGTAGACCAGGCTGGCCTTAAAGTCACAGAGATAATAAGCTTGCCTCTGTTCCCAAGCTGTGGGATTAAAGGCATACACCACTATGCCTGGCCACTTTTTTTTTTCTATATCTGAAAAATTTAAACAAATACAAAATACAGAGAACAGTATTCTAGACCCCCGTCCTGCCACCAGAAGACCTCAGCCATTGTCCACTTGAGCAATTTTAGTTCATCTTTCCTCTCACCCACTCCCTGTTATTTGGAAGCAATCTTGGGAACATCTATATCCATTAAAGCATCTACCTCTGAAAGACAAAAAGTCTTTTTTTTTTTTTTTTGTATGTGTATGAATGTACTGTCTGCATGTAGGTCTGTGCACCCGTGTCGTGCAATGCTGTGGAGGTCAGAAGAGGGTCTTGGATTCCCCTGGAACTGGAGTTCTCCTGGAATTGGAGTTACAGACGGTTCTCAGCCTCCATGTGGGTGCTGGGGATCGAACCTGGGTCCTCTGCAAGAGCAGTCAGTGCTCTTAACCACTAGGCCATCTCTCCAGCCCCCCAAAAGTCTTTTCAAACCTAAGTATACTACTATATTTTGAAAATTCAAAGCAATTATTTAACACAAAAATATCGAGTAAGTAACTCTGGATACTCTTGAGATGCAGTAGGTGTGTAACCTAATAGGACCTCCAAAGAGCAGGCGCAGATGGGGATTGTCCGGGAAAACCAGGACTCAGTCAGGCTCAGGAAGCACGTGTCTCCCTAAAATAGCCCTGACTAACACATGGCATCCAAAAGGTCTTTGCTTTGAATCTCTAAAAGCTCCCAGAACCTAAATATAAAATCCCAACTCAATTGCCCTTCAGGACCCTCATTGCCAGGGATCTATGAGCCTTCACCTTTCAGCAACTTCTTCCTCAGGTTGGTGATGTACTTACAGCCAGGGGCTGCAGCACCCAAGAGCGCTAGCTGTCACTCCCTGCTGTTCCCCTCCAGAACCTATTTTTACTATGCTCCTGGGACAGGAGTAGGGGTTAGAATGAACACACTGATAGTAGGAGACCACATGCCTTGGAGGCAAGAGTGCACCCACCTAGACAACCAATGATATTTTCATATAGGGGTTGCTGCCTCCTCTCTTCTTAGAAATGTTGAAATCCTTATGCAAATCATTCAGCTCTTCCTGAAGGACCAGGTTTGCAGACCCATAGAACTTAAGAGAGACATCTTGGGCCAGCGAAATGACTCAGTCAATAAAGGCACCAGCCACCAAGTCTGACAACCTGATTTCAATTCCTGGGAGCCACATGGAGGAAGGAGAGGACCAATTCCCACAAGTTGTTCTCTGACCTCCATGCATGTATTATGTCATAACACACACACACACACACACACACACACACACAAATAAATATAATTAAAATTTTTTTCAAAAAGGTAGGGTTCTTCCCTGTCATGTCCCAAAAGCCTTACCCTGAGCTATGCTTCCAGCTGCTATATTTGCAGAAGCCATGGATCTGTTAAGTGGACTTTCTTCAAGGAAAGGGAGCCAAGTCCAAAGTGACTTGGTAGTTTCCCTAGAAGGGACAGCGTGTGTGTGTGTGTGTGTGTGTGTGTGTGTGTGCATATGTGTGTGTCTGTGTCTGCACATGTACTGTGGAGGTGGGCCCTGAGGACCTATGCACAATCTTGAATACTATGAGGATTTTTCTGTAGCTTTTGGAAGGATTCTATAAAGTGTCAACATGGATTCCATTAAGATCGCATAAGGATTTTATGTTTAGCCACAAGAACTATACGAGATACGAGACTCTAGAAAGATCCTGAGAAGTTTTCATGTGGGAGGCTCTGAGCCTTGGCTGTGGGCGGATGAGCTGGATGAACGAGCACTTTTGCCTTCAGCCGTCCCCGCCCCGCCCTGTAAACTACATGGCATTGCTCTTCTGCTGCGTTGCTTCTGTGCCCTGCACAGAATCAGTTTAATGAGATAAAAAAAGCAAAGCAAAACAAAACAAAAAACCAACAACAAACGAATAAAAGAAAACCCCAGAGCAAATAGCACATGGTGTGCTTGGCAAGGACATCTCCCACATGAAAGGCGCGGGGCACATCAAAGGTGCCGGGGACAGCATGCAGCCCCTCCCCAGCCCAGTGGCTTCCCACTGAAAGCCGCTTCCAGTCCCTGGCCTGCCTCAGCAGCACCTTTCTCTCCAGTGCTAGGTCCCTGCTGTCAAAACTGTCTTTGGGAGCCCATGTTTGGGATGCGGGCAGACAGGCCGCTCCTTAAACCCCCGCCCTGGCTGGGCTATAGTTACTGGCGGCCGGGAGGAGGCTCGGCTGCTCCCACGACTGCTGGCTCCTGGTCAGCTCTCAGCAGGTCCCCACAAGCCCGGTTCTCCACCCCTGGGTGGTGGAGGACAGCTGCAGACAGGACTCCGGTCAGGCATCTGGAAAAAAATCAAGAAAAAAAAGCAAGAGAGCCTGTTGGGGGGGGGGTGCGGGAGGGGAAGAAAGAAAGGCCCAGACCTGGGGCGGGCAGGACTTCCGAGAGCGCCCCCCGCCGCCCCACTCCAGAACCGCTCCTCCGAGTCTGGCCCAATTGCTGCAGGTCCAGGCCTTGTCTTCCACTTTATCTGCCGATCTCCTGGACCCAGTGCTATCCAATAGAATGTTCTGATGGAAGTGGGTCTACACTCTAAGGTGTGGCCCCCCAACCAAATGTGGCTAATGAACACTTAAATATTGATATTGCAACTAGGAAATTAAAACGTAAAATTTGCCAAATTTTAGTGAACTTAGATATAACTTGTAAAACAGATGTCCTGGTTTGCTGTTTTTATTCCTGTGATAAACACTGACCAAAATCAACTTGGTGGGGGTTTATTTCAACTTACAGGTTACAGTCCATCATTGGGGGAAGCCAAGGCAGGAACTCAACAGAAGAGCCTGCAGACAGAATCAGAAGCAGAGTCCACTGGGGAATGACTCTTCTTGGCTTGCTTCCCCTGGCTTGCTCAGGAACCTTTCTTATACTGCCTGGATCCATCTGCCTGAGGATGAAACTGCCCCACAGTTGGCTGGTCTTTCGCATCAGTTACCAATCAGAAAATGCCTTACAGACGTGCCCACAGGCTGATCTGATGGAGAAAATTCCTCAGTTGAGGTTCCCAAGTATGTCAAGTTGACAACCAAGCTTAGCTATCACAGTGGGTTAACAGCAATTATACTGTTTTGCTGAGACAGGGTCTCATGTAGTTCAGGTTGGCCTCAAACTCACAAGGTAGCTGAATATGACCTTGAACTTCAGATCCTCTCGCCTCTGCTTCCTAAGTGCCGGGATTACAGGCATGTTCCACCCTGCCTGGTGTATGCAGTGGTATGGATCAATCCGGGGATTTGCATATGCTAGGCAAGCACTCTACCAACTTGAGCTACATCCCCAGGCTGCAGGAACCATATCAGACAGTGGAATTGGGAGCAGTGGTCTTGTTTGGTCCATTTTTGCTGTCTATAACTATTGCACCCATTAGAGAGAGAGAAAGAGTCCCTCACAGGCCTGGGCAAGAGCAGCCTCTGTGTCCACACAGGAAAGTTTGTACCTGTCTGCAGTAATCTTTCCTGTTGATCCACTGGGCATAGGTCACCAGAGCTGTGGGCCTCCCTTGCCTGTGATGATTGAGAAGGCCCGTGCTCCAGTCTGAACAGAGTCCCAGGTTCGCTGATGACCCTGGGTGGGGTCCACTCTCTGCTGTGAGAGAATAAAGGTTGACTGTACTGGAGGCTTACCAGCTCTCTAGTGGGTAGGATGTGTGGGCAGGACAGCCATGCAAGGTGTTCTGAGTCCCTTTCCTTGTCTCTCCCACTTACCCCCTATGGACCCACCAACGGCAAATAGGCCAGAGGAAAGTATCAGAGATAATTATCTAAATGACAGTGATTAAGAGCTTGGCTTTGTGGTCAAACTCTTAATACTTTGAAATCTCAACTCCACTACCTACAGCCTGTAGGCCTTTGATGCTTTGGCAGTTTTGAGCTGTAGCTAACAGCATGGGCTTTGGTGTTATTGGCATCTTGAGCCTAAACCAGTAGTGAGCTGGAGCTGACTTCCATGAATTGATGAGAGCAAACTTGAATTCTCTGGAATTTTGTGGGCTAATTGATAAACATATGATTATTAACAACTTAACTCTAATTACATAAATTACAATATAAAAGCTATTTTAAACTCACCACTTCTTTTTTTTTTTTTTTTTTTGGTCTTTTCGAGACAGGGTCTCCCTGTAGCCCCAGCTGGCCTAGAACTCGCTTTGTAGACCAGGCTGGCCTTGAACTCACAAAGATCCGCCTGCCTCTGCCTCCCACGTACTAGGATTAAAGGCATGCGCCAACACACCTGGCTTCAAAACTCACCACTTCTTAAATATTATAGTATTATATGTTCTCTTAAGTTTATTTACATGAACTGGTCTGTAGATAGATATTTTTTTTTTTTATTGCTGGGAGATCATACTTAGGGCTACCCAAATGCTTTGCCACTGAATCATATAGGTAGAAACATTATACACCTGTTTCTCCTTGTTTCTAGGTTTATTGACATCATGATGGTAGCCTGAAATTAGCTACAGTAGTGGGAATATTTACACTATGGTAATTGGCAAACACAATAAATCATGGCTTGGTTTTTGTTTTATTGATTGTCTAGACATATGAAAACAATACAAGAAAAAAAATAAACAATGCAGAGAAAGCCTAACTATGTTATATCTAGTTATTATATTATCAAATAATATAAAAGAAAAAGAGGAAGTCTTGATGTATTGATCCTCTTATTTGATTCACTAAAGGTATCCCTCATGCTAGTGAAAGAATGAAGTTCTAACATCTTTCCTGTTAGAACTCATTAACAGAAGTATCTCACCTGATACTCATGTTGGAATTATACACAGAGGCCTGTCTTTTAAACATTTACCAGTGTTTTACCAGTTTAACAGCTCTGCTGGTTTCTGGCTGTCAATATGACTCCGCTTCAAGTGCTGCTCCTCTCTAAGCCCAAGTATGGTCATCTGTGAAACAGATATTTATTTATTTATTATTTATTTATTTATTTATTTATTTGGTCTTTTTGAGACAGGGTCTCCCTGAAGCCCCAGCTGTCCTGGAACTCACTCTGTAGACCAGGCCAGGCTTGAACTCACAAAGATCCGCTGCCTCTGGCTCCTGAGTGCTAGGATTAAAGGCGTGCGCCACCACACCCGGCGCCCAGCATGAAATGGACATTTAAAAAAAAAAAGTCACAGGTTTTTGGTAGACTATCAATACATACCAATACGCCTTCCTCTTTACTGGAGGCTAGAGAGATAGAAAGTACATATTTAGACTCTCTTGTCTTCTGGCAATGGTGGGTAGATAGGGTCCTTTGGCAGCAGGGTTAGGGTATCCAGGCTTCCTAAGCTTTCTTCTCACTCTTCTTAACAGCTGAGACTGTCAGGCTGAGATTCCTGGGCCTTCACTGAGCCTAAGAGAGAAGTTGGAAGACAGACACTCAGAGGGCAGGTAGCAGGTGTGTACAGGTGGGCTTCTACTGCCCATACCTGCTCCTGGGGATCTTGGGCCCATCAGCCTGTACTTCCTATCCTGCCCAATAGAGAGCCTATTCTCCACCTCCACAACCCTCAGGCCTGTGTTCCTGGGTAGACTTTCCTTCTGGCCCAAAGTGCCCTCCCTTAGCTACTGTTGGGAGTGAGGACATCCTACTCTCTACCCCTACCATTTCTGACACAGAAATAGTCACAGCCGGCTGTGGTGGCGCGCGCCTATAATCCCAGCACTGTGGAGGCAGAGCCAGGTAGATCTTTGTGAGTTCAAGGCCAGCCTGGTCTACAAAGTGAGTTCCAGGCCAGCTGGAGCTACAGGGAGAACTTGTCTCAAAAAAAAAAAAAAAAAAAAAAAAAAGGCAAGAAAGAAATAAAGCCATACTTTGAAGTATATCTATTCTAGCCCTGGAGATAGTTTTTGCCTTCAGAAAATGTTCTTGGGGCTGGAGAGACAGCTCAGCAGTTAAGAGCACTGGCTGCTCTTGCAGAGGACCTGGGTTTGAATCCCAGCACCCACATGGTAGTTAACAACTGTTCATAGCTCTAGTTCCAGGGAAATCTGATACTCTCTTCTAAACTCTGATAGCATTGCGTGACATGGGTGCATTTACATATGTGTAGGCAATATATTCATACACATAAAATAAAAATAATAAGATATCAAAAAAGAAAATTCCCTTCAGAAATCCAGTTTCTGAACCAATGGACTCCACAGTAACTGTGGGTCAACCCCAGGGAGTCCTACAGTCCCTCAGAGGAGTCCTACCAAGATTCTTCTCAAAGCTTTGGAATTTTTTTGATGTTTTTATCCTTTTGTGTGAGCATGTGTCTGACACGTATGTGTGCATAGGTCTTGTTTGAGACCAGGTCTCTCTGTTGTACACCAGGCCATGTAGTTTGCTAACTTGTAGGGACTCTTCCACCTCCACCTCCCATCTTGCCGTAAGAGCACTGGGACTCCAGATGTGCACCACTGTACCTAACTCCCCCCACACACCTTTATGTTCTTTTTTCCCCCCCATCAAGTCCAATTTGTGTTGCCCAATTACCCTTACATATGGAACCTACCCTGGAGCACGGTTGATCTACCAGGGCAACACCCATAAAGAAAAGTGACTCTTCCTCTCCCAGCAGCTATCACATGACAAGAGCTCCTTAGTTAGGGTGGGACTTCATGCCCACCTCCCCTGCTCCATGCTGGGCTTTTGTCTGGCTTGAGCTTGAGCAGGTCTTGTGCATGTTGATACAATTACTGTGAATTCATATGTGCTACTGCCCTGCTGACTGGAAAACACTGTTTCATTATAGTCACCCCCCATCTCTGGCTCTTACAATCTTTCCACCCCCTCTTCCATGAAGATCCCCGAGCTTTGAGGTGGGGAGAGGACTGTGATATAGATAACCCATTTAGGGGTGTGTACTCTACAATCTCTTCATTCTCTGCACATTGACCAGTGGTGGGTCTCTGTGATAATTGCCTTCTCTGATGAAAGTTGAGAGATGCACTAATATGGGTATATCGATAAGTCACCAGGAGTTATTTTAATACTGTATCTATTTAGTAAAATATTAGTAGCAGGTTCTTCCCTAGGGCCCATCATCCAGATAGCCACAGGTTCTTGATAATAGTACCAGGTATAAGTTCCATCTTGTGGAGTGGGCCTCAAATCCAATCTGATGGTGATTGGTTACGCCCATAACATTTGTGCCACCATTGGATTAGTTGGCACACCTTGCAGGTCAGACATTTTTTGTGGCTCACAGGGTTCACAGTTGGGTAGAATGGATGATTGTTTTTCTCCTTCGGTAGTGTGTATGGCACCTTCCAGAAGTATGCAGGCTAGCTAGTAGGGATGAAACTTCCAGATCAGTGCCTGCTTGATTTCTTTACATTTTATGACTCAGGTATGTGTGGTCTTCAATAACAGAGTCTTACTGTCAAGTTCTGGACACTTGTTCATCCATATTCATTGCTCCTCTGTTCACAATAGCCAGAAAGATGTCCATCAAGTGATGAATGGCTAAGAAACATGTGGTACACTTACACAATGGAATATTATTCAGCTCTTAAGAAAAATGAAATTAGGGCTGGAGAGATGGCTAGTGGTTGAGAGTGCTGACCGCTCTTGCAGAGGACCTGGGTTCGATCCCCAGTGCCCACATGGCAGCCGAGAACCGTCTGAAACTCCAATTCCAGGAGAACTCCAGTTCCAGGGGAATCCGACGCCCTCTTCTGACCTCCACGGCATTGCACGACATGGGTGCACAGACTTGCATGCAGACAGTACATTCATACACATACAGAAATAAATAAAATTAATTAAAAAATTAAAAAAAAGAAAAATGAAATTATGAAATTCACAGGTAAATGGATGGAGCTGAAAACAATCATCCTGAGGTGACCCAGACCCAGAAGACGAACGTCACATATTCTCTCCCATATGTGGATATTTGCTTAGACTCTTTAGATGTATATGATTCAGTTGGAATATCTTTAAGGCTTAGGAAACTAATAAGTGGCCATAGGTGAGGGGAAGATCTTTCAAGGGAAGGGAGACAGAATATGGTGATATAAAGGAGGGAAGAGAAATAAAATAAAAGATTAAATGGGGTGGAGGATGGTGGGTAGGGCAGAGGTGGGTATATGGGGGATAATTAACACTAAAGGCCAGTTGAAAACTTAGATGGGCCATGTGGTGGTGCACACCTTTAATCCCAGCACTCAGGAGGCAGAGGGAGGTGGATCTCTGTGAGTTCAAGGCCAATCTGGTCTACATAGTGAGTTCCAGGCCAGCTGGGGCCACAGAGAAACCCTGTCTCAAGAAGACCAAAAAAAAAAAAAAAAAAATCAAATGGAAACTTATTACTATAGAAATTATCTAAAATATATACATGTTTATATGTAAAAGGAGCTGGAGAGATGGCTCAGTGGTTAAGAGCATTGGCTGTTGTTGCAGAGGACCCGGGTTTGATTCCCTGCACCCAAATGGTGGCTGACAACCATCCGTAACTCCAGACTCCAGTTCCAGGGGATCTGACTCCCTCTTCTGAGCTCTTCAGGCATTGCATGATATAGGTACTCTTGTATACAACAATACATTCAATAATAATAATGATAATGATAATGATAGTTTGAATGAAGTTACCCTATAGTTTCCCTATAATGGGGACAATACACCAGCTAGGCACAACATCCTAGCAAATAAAAGCCTAGTACCAGGAATGGGTTGCCTCTTGAGTTGCTGGCCAGTGGGGATTCCATTGACCCCCAAACGTTACAGGCTACTGCCAGTGCTCTTGATTACCCTCCAGCACTTGATGAGAAAGGACATTTTCTTTTTTTTTTTTACTTCTTATGCGTATGAGTGTACTGCCTGCATGTAGGTAGGTGCACCCGTGTCGTGCATCGCTGTGGAGGTCAGAAGAGGGTGTCATATTCCCCTGGAACGGTAGTCAAAGACGGTTCTTAGCTGCCACGCGGGTGCTGAGAATCGAACCTGGGTCCTCTGCAAGAGCAGTCAGTGCTCTTAACTGCTGAGCCATCTCTCCAGCCCTGAGAAGGGACATTTTCAATGTCTGTCAATCAGATGTTTTGTCCACCTGAGAAACCCTGGCTTTTATTGCTGTTTCAGTTCCGTAGGACTTCAAGCGCAAGCACAGATGTCACCTTCACAGCTGAATGTGAAGTTTCACTCTGTCTTTCCAAGTTCACTGTCCTCTTCACAGCTCTCTATTACATTATCCATCCACACTTTGTTGAGATGAAAGTTCCCAGCTCCTTCACCCTTGTAGACGTACATGAGGTCAAACAGGCACGGGCATCTACTGTCCACTGTCCCACTGCCACCAGAGTTTCCATGAAGCACGGTGACCCAGCTTGCCCCCACTGTATCTCCGGTGGGTCAAGAGTGCATGGCATCTGCGGTTGCTGCTGTCTCCCAGCTGGCATCTGACCACCTGCTGGTACCATCGTTACCTACTCCTTCCGCTTCTGTGGCTCTTGAATTCAGGAGCGACAGAATCCTTGGGTACCAAGGGAACGCTTTCCTTTGTGTTCCTAGATGGGACTGTGCAGCACAGTCTCCTCTCTCTCCAGCCTGCCTCACAGGGTGTCTCCTGGGTCTCAGAGTAGTCAGCCACTGATGCCTAAGATCTCATGAAGCTCTGTACTTCAATAAAATCAAATCAAATAAAGCCATTTTCCATTTTCCCTATAACCCCTGACTCTCAAGAGCCTAACGTCTTGTGGGCACATCTCCCTTGTGGTTACCATGGGTTGCCATACCTCTTAGCCAAATGCCTGTTGCACCTGAAGTTTCTTTTTCTTCCACTAACACCCCCCCACACACGTTAAATAAATCAGAAAAGAGAAGGAAGCCCAGGGTCAAATCCACTCGAGTCCCTTCTCCTCAACGGCCTGCTCATTCTGTCATATAGCTGCCCTGAGCCCCTGTCAAGCTGCTCCTGGGACTGGGAAAAGGCTGCTGGCTGTTGCAAAGGGGTTCTTTCCCCCAGGCCCATATCAGGAGCAGGAAGGGAACTTCTAATGTGTATGGAAAGGCAACCTGGCTGACCCAGTACAGTGGAGACTTCTGTAGCAAGTCCCTCAGAGCTCTGATTGCAGGCCAAACCTTCCCTGGCTCCAAGGTGGGGCATTGGGAGAGGTGCAGACACAAAGAACTGTGGCTGACTGCATGCTAGCTGCCCTCAGTGTAGGGATGTGCTGGGTAGGCTGAGGTCAAAATTGGTGAACCCGGCCTTAGCTTTCTAGTTATACTGTATTGTTCCTCACACTTCTATATTCCTAATGTTTTGTACATGTTCTGTGCATGTCTATCGGTTTTATTTGATGCTCTAAGGGGCTAGAACCTCTTCAATGAGCCAAATGGTGGGTACAGAAGGGTCTTGATCTTAGAGCAGGGAAGCGAGGTTTAGGGTTCTTACCAGTTCCAGACTGCTATGTCATAACTGGCACTTTCCTTCTCTAGACTCTGCTCTATAACTGGACATCAACCCATGTCTTGTGTGATTTCAAAACATGTTCATGATCATGTCCTTTGACAGTCTTCCCAGGAAAAGCTGGAATCTAAGTGTCTTCCTCCTTTATATAGGACAGGGTAGAGAGATACTTCTCATTAGCAGAGGCAGAAACCAGGCTGATTGGCTCCAGGTTAGAAAGAGTGATGCAATGCCTGCTGGCTTGCAGGCGCTCCCTCTCGGGACACACATCCTGGGAACCCAGAGCCCATGTGTAAGAAGTCTGGCTAGTCCAAGGCTGCCAGGCTAGAGGGAGGAGGAGGCATAGCTTTAGGGACAGAGATGTGTGCAAAGGCCCAGCTATCCCAGGCCCAGGTACTGGGACTGAGTAGCTTCTGATGAACATAGCAGATCCCCCTTCATTTCCCACAGTTTTTAGTTACTCACAGTCAATCATGCTCCAAATATTAAATGGAACATTTCGAAAATAAATAATTCATAAGGATTTTGTGTGTGTCTGTAAATGACCAAATAAATAATAAAATTAATTAATTAATTAATTAAAAGAAGGAGGGACAACTCTATAGCCTGCAGCCTCCAAGCTGGTACAAATAGAGCTGACAAGCTGGCCCCGCCCATCCCTGCCCACTTTGCATAATATTCATGAGCTAAAAAAATACTACTTCTTGTTTTAAGCCATTAAGTTTATAACACAGCATTGGGTAAATGAGCAAGCACCCTGCCTCTCTTCAAGGAAATACATGACCTTGAAAATTGAGCCTCAGTGAGTGACTATTGATCCTGAGATGGGCAGTCTGGCCAGTACCAGGTGGGTTGTGTTTAGCTAAGCTATCACTCTGGGCTCTGTAAGTGTGCAGGGTTTGTTAACCTAGCCCAGCTCTCCTTGGATAGCAGCTATATTTCTAGGCCAGAGCAGCCCCCAGGGAAGGACTGGGATCTTCCCACCTATCTAGGTGTTATCTTTCCTCTAGGTGTCTCGGGAGGGGTGGGATGGTGAGAAGATCTGGGAGCAGGGGTCCCTGAGGCTGGGTGGGGCAGATGGTGGATCTACCAACTGTACCATTTCTCTGCAGTTCTTGCTTCCTCCCATGCCCCAGGAGCTCTACCAGGGAGGGAGCTGCATCTTGTATATTTGAAAAGCTCAGGGTGTTACCTACAGTCTGGTGAAGTCAGGGTCTGCTAAAAACATTTGAGTCTTTGAGCATCACTTGGTTGAGTACCTTGGGCAAGGTGGGGTGATTGTGAGGGAAGTGTCCCCATCTGGTCCCTTCTGCATCCTCCTTGGGCTTTCTCACCTCAGTACACTCTATGGTCAAGTAAGTCTCATGGCAGCCCTGGTCAGTGCAGCTGGTCCTGTGAGGTAGGAGTCCAACATGTGGGGCCCAGCTTTTCATTGAGCTCCCTGCCCATCACCAGGACCTGTGATGCCTACCAGGGCAGCGTCCTTGAGCCTCTGCCCTCCCAACTATCTGTGTTATACAAGCCACAGCTCGAGATCAGCTCTGACAATGAACTCTACCTGCTTAACCCCTATTCCCAGAAGAAGCTTGGCCCAGACCTAGACTCAGAGCTCCAGAAGGAAAGATTGAATCTGCCTAGGCCTGAGACCATAAGGCATCAGCAGGCTGACCACACCCACATGCCAGCCTGGATTTCCTATTAGACACAGAGCTTTACAGCAGGAAGGCCTGCCCACCAGAGCCTGGGGCAGCTGCTCCATCTGCCGGCCCTGGGCCTGGATGTGAGCCCGAGCAGATGTGATTTAACTTGCTGCAGGAGAAATAAAAAGTTAACTATTGTCATAAAAGCAGCCTGTCAGACTCGGGGCAGGACTGCAGCAGGGACGCTGAGCCTCTGGGTCAGGCCTATCCTGGAGACCACGAAGCTCACACCCAAATGGGTCTCTCTCTTCCTCAACCTCTGCCCATTCTCTGCACAGCACAGAGCTGGCCTGGTGAGAGAAGGTCGGCATGCCACTGCTATTGCATCCCTCCAGTGCTGTGGAGACAGGGCTATGTCTTCAGGGAGCCAGGTGTGAGCTTCCATGCACTGCATGCCAGCAAGTGGCATGGGCTGAAGGACGCATTCTCTCTGGACTTTTAGCTAGAAAGGAGGCCCAGGAGTCAGAACAGTCTTCTGCTATGAACCTCAGGTAGATATTCTGATGTCTCCCCTCACATTAGTATTCCCCAGAGTCCAAAACTAGGGCTCCCCTGCTCTACTCTGGGCCTGAACTTCTGGGAAGCGGAGATTGTTAGAGAGAAGCAATTTCTGAAGAGGAGGCTCCATTGGTCCCGCTCATCAACCACCGTCCCTTCCACCTGCTACATGGGAATTGTCAATGGCATCCAGGGGGACGAGGCTCTAGGGGAGGCAGTCCAGGCAGGGAAGAGTTTTACCCCCTCCTTAATGATCGTCCTTCCCTTCCCTTACCTAAGTGCAGAGCTTGGAGCACCCATCTGCAACCTGGAAAGAATACGTGATACTTAGAAAGGCAGGCAAAGCCGGGTGTGGTGGTGCACACCTTTAATCCTAGCACTTGGGAGGCAGAGGCAGGTGGATTTCTGTGAGTTCAAGGCCAGCCTGGTTTACAGAGTGATCTAGAATGGCTGGGACTAAAGAGAGACCCTGTCTCAAAAAGACCAAAAAAAAAAAAAAAAGTGGTCGGAAACTCACAGATTCAGCCAGCTGCCTAGCCAGGGAGCTCCAGGGATCTGTCTGTCTGCCCCTCTACAGTGCTGAGATTACAAGCACTTTACCAACTGGGCCGTCTCCCCAGCCCCATCTTTGTGTTTTGGGGTCCATTTTTCCCATGTGGTCCATACCCTCGTTTCTGGTGGTGCTGAGCAACATGTGGGCATCAACTCCAGGAGAAGAGAGTGTCATCAGAACTGAAGGTTGGTTTAGTCAAGAAGTGCTGTGTTGGGCTTGGCCATGGGAGTGGATGGCTTACCATCTGTGGGGTCCACGGGCAGGTACCTTGCTCTTGGGGATCCTAAGAGCAAGGACAGGTGAGAACAGCTGCAGTGGAAGAGGGAAGATGAGATGAAGGGCTTGTGGCCATGAGGGGAGGCAGAGGCAGCTGAGTGCAGGGCCCGGCTCCCCTGTAACCTGCAGGAGCAGGTCCCTGTGAAGGCCCTAGAGGACATGATGAGGAGAACAGGAAGCAGAGGAGGAGCCATAGGCCATCTCCTTCCCACTGCTAGACATCCCCCGAAATTAGGGACCATCTGTCTCCTTCAGGGCTCCACATAGTGGGGTGGGCAGTGATCCTAGTATCCTAGCAGCAATGCCAAGCTGTGCTGTATCCAAGCCTATGTCTGTGTCTTGACGGACCCAAGCTGCACCACCAAGGAAGATGAGCTCGCTGCCCTTGAGGGCTTTGTTTCAGTCTCTGGGCAGGACTCACATGCACACCAGACTCCCAGGGCACATGTAGTATATGAGCAAGAGCTAGACAGTATCTGTGTCACCCTGTTCTGATGTGAGTAATGGGCTGAGCAATGCCATGGGACAGACCGGTGACACCTCCTCAGGAAGATCATTCTCCTTGACTTGGTGTGAATCACAGCCACCATTTTCCAGATAGGAGCATCTGGGAACTGCTGAGATCCTGCCCCTAGAGACTGATCATTTCTTACTGTGTAGGGAACATCCCACTTAAATGCCACTCTCCCCAGTGAAGCCGTGGGCAAGGCCACCCCAGGGCATAGGGGAGAAACATCTCAGAGAGATGGCCAGTTGCTTGGTTGCTTTTTGGCTTCTTATTATGATGACCCTGCTCTGTCCCCTCCAGGAGTCAGCACATGGAAGGATCAGTTATGTTTTCTAGCGGCTGACCTGTGTGTGTGTGTGTGTGTGTGTGTGTGTGTGTGTGTGTGT
>VZQC01010439.1:3013098-3025745 GCA_009823505.1 Rhizomys pruinosus
AGGGGAGGGGAGAGAAGGGGAGGAGAGGGGAGGGGAGAGAAGGGGAGGAGAGGGGAGAGAAGGGAGGGGAGGGAGAGGAGGGGAGAGAGGGGAGGGGAGGGGAGGGGAGAGAAGGGGAGGGGAGGGAGGGGAGGGAGAAGAGAGAAGGGAATGAGAAAGAAGGAAGGAAGGTAGGAAGGGAGGGAGGGAGGGAGGGAAGAAAAGGGAAGAGAAGGAAGGGAGGGATGTGACTGTATTCCCCTGGCTACTGTTTGAGGCTTTGGGTACTCTGAGGTATTTTATTTTATTTTATTTTAATTTTTAATTTTATTTATTTTTTTACGTGTATGAATGTACTGTCTGCATGTGGGTTTGTGCACCCGTGTCGTGCAATGCCTCGGAGGTCAGAAGAGGGTGTCAGATTCCCCTGGAACTGGAGTCAAAGACAGTTCTCAGCCGCCCTGTGGGTGCTGGGATCAAACCCAGGTCCTCTGCAAGAGCAGTTGGCGCTGTTAGCTGCTAGGTCATCTCTCCAGCCTCGCTCTGAGGTATTTTAGAGACCATCAACTGTGTACTCCACACCTGCTCACTCCCCTTCTCAATACGGAGCCTCCTCTGCCTCCAGAGGCTAAGCGTGCTGCGGTCCTTTCCCCATTGCTCAGGCTCAGCTGTGGCCTCTGAGGTCTAAGTGAAGTCTGCTGAAAGCTCCTTGAGAAAGTTTTGCTTCCCTGTTTAAAAGCCAAACAAGCTGGGTGTGGTGACCCAGGCTTTTAATCCTATCACTTGGGACACAGAGACAGATAGAGCACTATGAATTCAAGATCTCACACAGTTCTAGTCTAGCCAGAGCTGTACAATGCGATCCTGTTTCAAAGAAAAACAAAACAAAACAAAAAAAACCCAAACAAACCCTGCACATCCATCACAGACTAGCAGGTAAGGAATATAATATTATTCACCTTGGAGAAAGGGAAGGAACCCTGTCATATGTTGCAGCTCTGAGGAAGCTTGAGGGCACTATGCTAAGTGCAATAAGCAAATCACAAAAATACAAGTTCAGCAAGATTTCATTCATAATTAGGCATGCTTTCATTCATATAGTATGAGATGTTCAAAGTTCATAGAAAGAGGAAACAATGTGGTGGGCTGGTGAAGAAGGGAAATAAATAGCTGTTTATTGTGTAGAGTTTTTTTTTTTATGATAAAAGGTGCTAGAGGGGCTGGAAAGATAGCTCAGTGGTTAAGAGCACTGGCTGCTCTTGCAGAACATCCAGGTTCAGTTCCCAGCACCCACATGGCAGCTAAAAATATCTGTAGCTCCAGTTCCAGGGGATCTGGTGTCCTCTTGTGGACTCCATGGTCATTGCACTCATGTGGTGCACATACTTGCATGCAGGGACTCACACATACACATACACATAACAATAAATCTTTTATAAAAGGTCCTGGATTCTCATCAGTAAAGCTTCCTTGCACAATAGAGCGTGATGGAAACAGAAGGCCACAACTAGCCAAGCTCAAAGAATGGGGGCCCTCAGAACGTCCCTGGACAGGACTCCTGTGTTAAACCTCATCCACCCACGGATCAGGGCTCATTGTGGAAGAGAGGGCAGAAAGATTCTTTTGGTCTTTTTGAGACAGAGTCTTCCTGTAGCCCCAGCTGGCCTGGAACTCACTATGTAGACCAGGCTGGCCTTGAACTCACAAGATCCACCTACCTCTGCCTCTGGAGCACTGGGATCAAAGGTGTACCCTGCCATGCCTGGTGGGGGTGGACAGATTGTGAGAGGCAGGGCTGGTGCATAAATGTAGGGAAACAGTGGCTACAACTGGAAGCTTTCACATGTGAACTTGTGGCAGTGTTGGCATCAGGCACAGGACCCATGGCAACTCAGACAAAGTCACAGAGTGGAGCAAGAGAAATGGGCGGGGGACTGGCCCAAGAGACCGAGTACTGCTGCATGAGGAAGAGTATGCCTTATCTAAGACTTCTAGACATGTTGACTGGACTCCAGCAGATCCATTTGCACAGAAGGGCAGCTGGGTTTGGGAGTTTGGATAGGGCTTAGCTTGGATGTTGTCATGCATGAGTTCTGATGGGGGGTGGTGGCAAGGGGGGGGCAGTGTTTGATTGGGAACCATTGTATGAGCTGTACAAATGCTCAATTAAAACAGCTCTAGAGATGTGTTGCACACTGTGTGCCTAGTTATTACTGCACTATACACCTAAATGATTGAGGTGGAGAATTTTATGTGATACATTGTCACCATTTACAAAAGTACTGGAAGTAGGTGCTGGTGATTGCACAATATTTGAATGGTTGGATCACTCACTTGATGAGAATTCACATCAGATAAAACACTTTTAAACAAACAACCTTGATTAAAGTTACTCTAGCTATCTTTAGATAAGGTGTATATGGATCCTGGTGCTCAGGCAGCCCCTTTGTACTCATGAGGGAATATGTCAAAAGTATAAACCTATAAAATGAAGAGGATAAGCAAAGCTGGAAAGAACTTAGGTTTTGTTGAAACCTTCCCTAGAACTTTGTTTCCCAGAATTGGTTATATCAGCTAATAGATTTTCTTCATTGTTTAATTGGCTTGATTTTTTTTTTTTTTACTTATTTTATGTGTATGAGTGTTTCGACTGCATGTATGTAAGTGCACTGCCATACAGTGCCTGCAGAGGCCAGAAGAGGGCAGATCCCCTGGAACTGGAGTTACAGATGGTTGTTAGCCACCATATAGGCGCTGAGAACCAAACCTAGTCTTCTGCAAGAGCAGCCAGGGCTCTTAACTGCTGAGCCATCTATCCAGACCTGTTTGGTTGACTTTTTTTTTTCTTTTGAGACAAGGTCTCTCAGTAGCCCAAGCTGCCCTGAAACTGTGCTGTAGCCCAGCTCCTATGTGGAGCAAGACGGCCTTGAATACATAGAAATCTGCCTGTCTCTGCCTCCTGAGCGTTGAGACTAAAAGTGCGTACCCAGCACCGACTTTTTAAAAAATTACATTATTTATTTATTTATTTTGTGAGCATGTGTGGGCATGAGTGTCCAGGGTGTCCTTGTGAATGTCAGGGACAACTTGTGAGCATGTGTGGGCATGACGAGTGTGTCAAGGTGTCCTTGTCAGGGACAACTTGTGAGCATGTGTGGGAATGATGAGTGTGTCAAGGTGTCCTTGTGAAGGTCAGAGACAACATGTGAGCATGTGTGGGCATGATGAGTGTGTCAAGGTGTCCTTGTGAAGGTCAGGGACAACTTATGAGCATGTGTGGGCATGATGAGTGTGTCAAGGTGTCCTTGTGAAGGTCAGGGACAACTTGTGAGCATGTGTGGGCATGACGAGTGTGTCAAGGTGTCCTTGTGAAGGTCAGGGACAACTTGTGAGCATGTGTGGGCATGACGAGTGTGTCAAGGTGTCCTTGTGAAGGTCAGGGACAACTTGTGAGCATGTGTGGGCATGACGAGTGTGTCAAGGTGTCCTTGTGAAGGTCAGGGACAACTTGTGAGCATGTGTGGGCATGACGAGTGTGTCAAGGTGTCCTTGTGAAGGTCAGGGACAACTTGTGAGCATGTGTGGGCATGACGAGTGTGTCAAGGTGTCCTTGTGAAGGTCAGGGACAACTTGTGAGCATGTGTGGGCATGACGAGTGTGTCAAGGTGTCCTTGTGAAGGTCAGGGACAACTTGTGAGCATGTGTGGGCATGACGAGTGTGTCAAGGTGTCCTTGTGAAGGTCAGGGACAACTTGTGAGCATGTGTGGGCATGACGAGTGTGTCAAGGTGTCCTTGTCAGGGACAACTTGTAGTTGTCTCTTTCTACTATGTGGGTCCCAGGAATGCAACTCGGGTCCTCAAACTTGACTGCAAGCTCCTTTACCCACTGGACCCTCTTGCCCAGCCCCTTTTTCATTTAAAATTGGATATTTTGTTACTTGTACCCAAAGCTTTCCACTTTATAAAGTGCCAGAAATCTTATGTGATCAGAACTGGGGGCAAAATGAAGAAAGGAAGCCATCTTTCACCACATTGAAGAATAGGCTCACATTCCACATGAAACAATTACACCATCCCGAATCTCCAGTAATAAACATCCTACAGTTGGAGAAACTGGACAATTACTGTTGCTATCAGGAGATGACGCAAAGGTAAGACACTATATAAGCTTCATTCATCCCAGCCCCTCAGTTTACACAGAACTGAGTGCTTCAGGAGGTAGAGAGGTGGGACCCAGTCTCCTTCCCACTGTGAGACCCTCACTTCTCACACGCACACGATGCTGGTGTCTGGACACCCACCTGGCATCCCATGGCCTGCTGACAAAGCTACAACTGAGCCAGGGCAGGATTCCTACAGGCCCTAGGAAGAACCCCGAGTGAGGTAACCAAGGTCAGCAGCAGCAGAGCCAAGGATCGGCACGGTAGCAATCCCACAGCCCGTCCTGCGTCACCACAGAGTCTTTGCAGCTAACCCCACCCCACACTCATCTCATGTGATGGCGATCTCACCCAGCACTAGCCAGGCCGCCCAACTCCCGCTGTCTGGCCGGCCTCCCCTTGGAAGATACTGCCAGTTACCCAGGTAGCTGGTACTGGCCTCCTTCCTTCTCCGTCCTGAACCCCTTGGCCGATCGAGCCAGGAATCTGGCCTTGCCCTGCCCTCCAGGCCTCCACCTTCACCTACGTGCCCTCAGTGGCCTGGCCCCTTTACCAGCCTGCTGTGAATTGGTCATTTAGCCCTTTACACATGCATGGCAGGCTGTGAGTCCATAGCTGGGGAGAAGACAGACACTGGGGAATATGAAGCCCCGCCCCCAGGGGACCGGGCTCAGAGCCTGGTAGCTGGGCTACAGCACAGCACTTCTGGAGCCTCCCAGCTGGGTGCCCACTCAGGAAGACAAAAGGCGACCCCTAAGGCTCTGCCATCTGCTCTCACCACACATTCCAGAACTTTCCATGGCATGCAGGCAATGTGTGCCGGATGGACACCTGGGTCCAGGGGACCTGCATTTGGATCCACTCTTCTCTATAGTTTCAATGTCTTCACATGTTGCCCATGGCAGGGGGTTCCTTGAGAAAACCACAGGCCGCTGTGTGAAAAGGCTGTGCTCCTGTGCTAGTGACTAATGTGAAAGTAAATGCCGAAAAAGATCTTTCCAACACAAAATAAAACAATCTGAAAGACGTAAACGATGATAAAATCGAACAAGCAGTGAGCTATATAATCCTGGGAGATTCCAGTCTGGTCCAGATTCCCATTTCAGCACTGGATACTCAGAGCTCTCACCATAGCACCTGGAATTTTTTTTTTTTTGGTCGTTTTGAGACAGGGTCTCCCTGTAGCTCTGGCTGTCCTGGAACTCACTCTGTAGACCAGGCTGTCCTCGAACTCACAGAGATCCGCGTGCCTCTGCCTCCCAACTGCTAGGATTAAAGGCGTGGGCCACCACGCCCGGCATTTATTTATTTCTGTATGTGTATCAATGTACTGTCTGCATGCAAGTCTGTGCACCCGTGTCGTGCAATGCCTCGGAAGTCAGAAGAGGGTGTCGGATTCCCCCAGAACTGGAGTTCTCCTGGAATTGGCGTTTCAGACGGTTCTCGGTCGCCATGTAGGTGCTGGGGATCGAACCCGGGTCCTCTGTAAGAGCGGTCGGCGCTCTTAACCGCTAGGCCATCTCTCCAGCCCGTACCTGGAATTTTAATCACGATCCACAAGGTGATTACTAACAGTCAGAGAGAGGGGAAATGCAGAACACTGTTCTGAAGAAGTTGGAACAGTGAAGAGGAACTCACCCCACCAGGTGTCAAAGCTGTTTGAAAGGTAAACTGAGGCACAACAAAACCTTAAAAGACTATTTGAGCAAACTGATCCATGAATTAGACAACTGGAAACTGGAAGCTTGGTGGCTGTGCCAGGAAAGAACAGAGGGAGCCGGCCATGGCTAGTTACACGAGAAGCCTCTGCTCTACAAGCTTCTTAGCTGTTTCTGATTGGTTGGGTTTAAGTTTTCTTTCTTTTTCTCTCTCTCTCTTTTCCTTCCTTCCTTCCTTCCTTCCTTCCTTCCTTCCTTCCTTCCTTCCTTCCTTCCTTCCTTCCTTCCTTCCTTCCTTTTTCATTTTGAGAAAGAGTCCCCCTGTAGCCCAGCTGAACTCTCTATGTAGACCAGGCTGGCTTTGAATTCACAGAGATCCACCTGCCTCTGCCTCTGGAGTGCTGGGATTAAAGGCATGTGCCACCATACCCAGCTAAGTTCTGTTTATTTTTACTATAGGTATTTGTAAAATGGTTATGTTAAGTTTTGCTCTGCCGTTCAAATAAGGTTAAGGACACTGTTCAAGTTTGCTTCTCTATTGCTATGATAAAACACTCCGATCAAAATGGTTCATTTCAGCTTACATTCCCAGATAATAGTAGTCAGTGAAGGACGTCAGGGCAGGAACTCAAGGCAGGAACCTGGAGGGAGGAACTGAAGCAGAGACCATGGAGGAATACTGCTTACTGGTTTGCTCAGATACCTTTCTTGTACTTGGCATTGCCCACAGTAGGCTGGGCCCTACTACATCAATTAGCAATTAAAAAAAATGCCCCACAGACATACTCACAGGCCACTCATTGGGGAAATTCCTCAGATGAGATTTCCTCTTCCCAGGTGTCTCTAGTTTGTGTCAAGCTGACAAAAGCCAATCAGCACAGCCACTTATGACACAGTCACAACTGACTCTGTCTACTTAGGACTGGTCTCCATTTTAACTTATTTTAATAAAACTTACTATAAGTTATAAAATTAAAAAGCAATATAGATCAGGTGGGATGGTACACACCTGTAATCCCAGCATTCGGAGGGCTGACACAGGAGGATTCCCATAATTTTGAAGCCAGCATGGGCTACATAGTAAGTCTGAGACCAGCTTGGGCTGCACAGTGAATTGGAGGCAGCCTCAGAGTAAGACCCTACGGAGGCGGGGATTTGGCCTTTGGGTTGAATTAATATATATTTTAATTTTTTATGACTTTTAACGTTTTGGTTGTTAGCCTTAGCCTTTAACGGCTGCACTATCCCTCAGGCCCTAATTTTTATGACTTTTATTGTGTGTGTGTGTGTGTGTCTGTGTCTGTGTGTGTAGGTACAGACTTGCCTCAGTAAGCCAAAGGACAACTTGAGGGAGTCACTTCTCCCCTTTCACAATGTGGGTCCCAGGAGTTGAACTCAGGTTGTCAGCTTTGGTGGCAAATACCTTTACCTGCTGAGCCATCCCACCGGCTCTTGTTTCAGTTAATTTCTAATGAAAAATTAAAACTATAAAACTCTCAGTGAAAAAAAGGAGAATAGGAGAAAAATGTCTGAGATCTTGACCTGGCAGAAAGTTCTAAGCCTTACTCTTAACACCAGAAGTTCTACCCATAAGAAGAAATATTGGCAAACCGCGCTTACCAAATTTTACCCTTTGCTTTGTGAAAGGCCCCGTAAAGAGAATGAAAAGGTAAGCCAAAGATGGAGGAAAATATTTGTATTTTTTTGGTCTTTTTGAAACAGGGTCTCCCTGTAGCTCCAGCTTTCCTGGAACTCACTCTGTAGACCAGGCTGGCCTTGAATTCGCAGATATCCACCTGCCTCTTCCTCCCGAGTGCTGGGATTAAAGGCATGCGCCACCATGCCTGGCCTGATAATTTCTTAAAGAGCTAAGTAAACACGAGACCACTAACAACTGTACTTTTGAACATTTATCTTAGAGAAATTAAAATTTAGACTCACATGAAAATCTCCATAAGCCATTGTTGATGACAATTTCATCTGTAATATCCCCAAGCTGGGAATGACCCAGCTATCCTTCCATGGGTAAACAGGTAAGCCAACTGGGGCACATGCACAGCCCAGCAGCAGAAAGAAGCATGCAACTTGAATGTATGTACAGGGAACTCTGCAGAGTGAAAGAAGCCCATCCTGAAGGTTGCATGCAGCTGGCTGTGTACATGGAAGAGTCTTGAGATGATGAAATGGTAGAAATGGAGAACAGAGTAGAGACTGCAGAGTTGAGGATGGGCTTCGTTACTGTTGCTATGATTAAACACCCCAATTAAAAAAAAAAGCAACATATGTCCCTGGATAGGACTCCTATATTAAGCCTCACCCAGTCAGGGCTCAGTCACTTTGCAGAAAAAGGAGGTGGGAAGATTGTAAAAGCCAGGATTGGTGCATGGACATAAGGAAACAGAGGCTTTCAGGAAACTTGCTCATATGAACTTGCAGCAATGGTGAGAGCATGCACAAGACCCATGAGAACTCAACTGGACAAAACCCACCATGGAGCTGGGGAAATGGGCAGGAAACTCCAACCTTAGCTTCTTTAAGGGACTGATGCTTGATAGGCTGACTAGGCTCCAGTAGATGAACTCACATTGAGGGCCATCTGGGTACAAACTTGACTGTATATGTGGTTATATATAGCATAATTCATGAGGCCCTGTGAGTGGGCTGTGTGGGTGCAAATAGGGAGGGTGTCTAGATATGATTAAAATGTATTATATGAAATCCACAAAAATTCAATAAAAATATATGCTGAAAAAAATTCAAATTATCAAAATCTTTTTTTTTAAAGGAAAAAGAAAAAAAAAAAAAAATAATTTTTTTTTTAACTGATGTTTTGTGTATTTCAGACATCATTTCTCAGTTCAGTTTAGACATATTCCTCTTTCCCTTCCCCCAACCCCACCCCAGATCATGCGTTCTGCCATAACCGTCCTGCATCTTTCTCTCAAGTCTTTTTTTTTGTTTAGGAATTCACATTTTCCTCTTTTAATTTTATATTAGTCTAAAATATGCATATATACTTTCCACTCATATACAGTAATTACAGAGTCTGAGAGTAAGTGGTGGATCAATTCTAGAGCCTGTTAAGAGATTTACATATAACAACATAGTTGTTTTCAGATAAACAGAACTATAACAATAATGTTCAGTTTCACTTTCATCTGGGAATTTGGTGTTAGCATCTACAGATGAGGGAGACCATTCGCCACTTGTTTTTCTGGGACCGTCTTACTTCACTTAGCATAATGGCTTCGAGTTCCATCCATTTACCTGCAAAGTTCATGATGTCATCTTTACTGCTGAGTAGTACTCCATTGTGTAGATGTACCACATTTTTGTCATCCACTCATCAGTTGAGGAGCATTTGGGTTGGTTCCAGCTCTTCACTATTGTGAAGAGAGCTGCAATAAACATGGCTGTGCATGTATCTTTGCGGTACTATGAGTCTTGTGCGTATATACCCAGGAGTGGTATGACTGGGTCAGGTTGTAGGCTCATTTTGAGCCTTTTAATAGTTCTCCACACTGCTTTCCATAGTGGTTGTACAAGTTTACATTCCCACCAGCAGTGGATGAGTGTTCCCCTTTCCCCACAACCTTTCTAGCATTTGGTGTCTTTTGTGTTCTTGATCTTAGCCAGTCTTATCGGAGTGAGATGATATCTTAGAGTGGTTTTAATTTTCATTTCCTTAATTATTAATGATGTTGAACACTTTTTAAGCTGTTTCTCAGCCATCTTTACTTCCTCACTTGTGAAGTCTTTGTTCAGCTCTTTACTCCATCTTTTGAGTAGGTAATTTGTTT
This sequence comes from Rhizomys pruinosus, assembly GCA_009823505.1. Lineage (NCBI taxonomy): Eukaryota > Metazoa > Chordata > Mammalia > Rodentia > Spalacidae > Rhizomys > Rhizomys pruinosus. The sequence goes on from VZQC01010439.1 coordinate 3,022,697, forward strand.
TCTTCTTTGTTTTTTTGAGTAGTCTATATATTCTTGACATTAACGCTCTGTCAGATGAATCACTGGTGAAGATTTCCTCCCACTCTGTGGGTTTTCTCTTCACTTCCTTGATTGTTTCTTTCGCTGTACAGAAGCTTTTGAGTTTAATGAGGTCCCATTTGTTGACCTAATTTCCTGTGCAGCTGCTGTCCGATTTAGAAAGTTTTTTCCTACACCTATGTCTTATAGGTTGTTACTAACTTTTTCTTCTATTACCTTCAGGGTTTCAGGTTTTACACTGAGATCTTTGATCCACTTGGAGTTGATTTTTGTACAGGGTGAGAGGTAGGGGTTTAATTTTGTTCTTCTACAAATGGTGATCCAGTTTTGCCAGCACCATTTGCTGAAGATGCTACCCTGCCTCCATTGAAAATGTTAAACCCCTGAAGAAGGATATTGAAAATGACATCAAAAGATGGAAAGATCTCCCATGCTCATGGATTGGAAAAATTAATACAGTAAAAATGTCCATTTTACCCAAACTTATATACAGATTCAACACAATTCCAATCAAAATCCCATGAGCTTCTTCACAGACTGGAAAAAAAAATCCTTAAATTCATATGGAAAAACAAAAGACCCCAAATAGCTAAAGCAACCCTTAGTGAAAAATGCTCTACCAGACTTCAAGCTATATTACAGGGCCATAGGCATAAAGACAGCCTGGTACTGGCACAAAAACAGACCCAATGACCAATGAAACAAAATTGAAGATCCAAACTTGAGCTCATACAATTTCAGCCACCTCATATTTGACAAAGGAGCAAAAAAACCTCAATCAAAATATTTTACAAAAACAACATAGGAGAAGAAAGGGTTTGTTTGGCTTACATTTCCAGGGTACAGTCCATCATTAAGGCGAGTCACCTGCTGATAGCACATCCATAGTCAGAAGCAGAGGGAGAATCCACACCTTCCTTGCTCAGCCTTCTCCACTCTCACACAGTTCAGGACTTCTGCCTAGGGCATGGTGCTGCCCACAGTGGGCTGAGCCTACCTGTGTCAATGAATAAGCACGAGAAATCCCACACAGGCCTGCCCACAGCTCAACCTGACCTGGAGACTTCCTCAGCTAAGGCTCTCTTCTCACATGATTCTAGGTTGGGCAAGTTGATGTTCAAAAGGAACCATCACAGGTGGCATTGAGGTGGGGAGGAGGGGAAAGAAAAGTGGGCATGGCTTGAAATGGGTGAGATGGAGGCCATTGGTGAGGATGGCTACAAGTTCAGTATCCTGGGTGTGATACTGAGAGATTTTATCATTGGCAGAAAGATGTCGTTGTTGGGATCAAGGTTAATGGTATGTCGCTCTACTATTTCTTATGAATACATCTGAATTTATAATTATTTTTAAAACAAAAACTTAATTCAATGCCCTAAGGCATTAGAAGAAAATACAAGGTGGGGGCTGGAGAGATGGCCTAGTGGTTAAGAGCGCCAACTGCTCTTGCAGAGGACCTGGGTTCGATCACCAGCACCCACATGGTGGCTGAGAACCATCTTTAAATCCAGTTCCAGGGGAATCTGACACCCTCTTTTGACCTCTGCATCATTGCATGACATGGGTGCACAAACCTACATGCAGACAGTACATTCATACACATACAAAATAAATCAAATAAAATAAAACAAAACAAAAAAGTTAAAAAAAAGAAAATATAGGGTGCTGTTTATTGAGTTAGTAATCAGCAAAGCTTGCGAAATAATACAATACAAAAGCTGTTGAGAAAGATCTCAACAAAGTCACCAAAGGCATAATAGCCAGGTCTGGCAATGCAGGCCAGCAATCCCAGCACTTGGGCAGCAGAAGCAGGAGGATTCAAGTTCATGGGTAGCCTGGGCTACATAGCAAAGCACTGTGTCTCAAAAAACACAATACAATATGATACAACAAAACAAAATATGAAAAACTAAGCAATACCCAAGAAAACAGGACAAGGGATATAAAAAGACAATTCACACAATGAGAAATTCAAGCACTCACAAATCCTTGAAATGATGTAATGGCCCCAAGAATAAAGGGAATGCAAGTTAAAGCAGCAAGAAGCTGAATTTTATTCTATTAGAAAAACAAAATAGAAAGCTTGCCCCAGTCTAGGGCTGAAGATGTGGGTAGTGCCCTCTTATTCTGTGAAGTGTATGAATTGGCAAAGTCACTTTGGAATGGATCTATTAAAACCAAAAATGCACTTATCTTAAGGCCCAACCCGCCTACTTATCGGAACATACTGGGAGAAACACCCAGGTGTGCACAGGATACAGGAAGTGCATCCTTCTCACAAGCTTTATCAAAGAAAAGAATTGGAATGACCCCTGCCCTCCCAGAACCACGTAAATCAAGCTGCTTCACATCTGTGGGACATTGCTTATCCACCTGAAGTTGAAAAATGCTAGAAGAGCAGGCACTGTCAATGTAAACAGACACACACTGACACAGGCACACGCATGTACACACACATACCCACAGTCACACAGACATGCAGACCCATACACACAGACACACACTGACACATGCACACACATGTACATACCCATACCCACACTCACACAGACACCCTGATCCCTACATGAAGACATGCACTGACACAGGCACACACATGTACACACACATATCCACACTCACACAGACACACACACACATAACACATATATACTCATAGTCACTTAAGCACACACACATGTGCACACATGCACATACACATATTGACCTAGAGACATACAAATACATACAGACCCACACACATGTACTCATAGACACACACATGTACTCATTCACACAGGTCTATTCATGTACAGCCACACAGGCACACATATCTACATATAAATACATTGACACATACAGACACATAGGTATACATATATACACAGACACAGGCACACACATACACAGGCACACACATACACAACACACTCAGGGATATCCACACACAGATACACACAAGTACACACAGACATTCACATAGGCACACACATGTACATACATACAGAACACACACACACACACACACACA
>VZQC01010439.1:3027055-3038723 GCA_009823505.1 Rhizomys pruinosus
TTGCCTTCCCACCCATAGAACAAGGAGAAATATGACAATGATGAGGTCGCTCCCCAACTGTAAATTGGAGACAACTATTGTAGAGGTAATCTCTTATAAAACCGGTAAAACTGCTTTCTTTAATTGACTACTAGACATGGGAACTGTGGAAGGGATTACTCTCTGTTCAGAACCAAATATAATACTAAAGTCCTAGGGCTATGCACTCAGGCAAAATATATTAATACAGGAGCTCTGACATCAGCAATGGATTGTTCTACCAGGTGGATGTTGGCCAGGGGATCCAAGGCCCCACAAAAGGTAAGGGCTCCTTGCCTCTAAGTTGGGATACCTACAGGAGGAGAGGCAATAAGACCCTGCTGCCGAAGACCTGACGTTAACATGGGAGGGATGTATTGAGACCACACATGCAAGTGTACAGATGGCCTCTGGAATGCCAGAGAGTGTTACCAAAGGCCACTAAACCAATAAAGCAAATATGGGTCTCCCTGAGTCAAGCAAGACTCCACCGTCAGCACCAGCTACACCTCACCTGCCTGGAAATACTGTGCAGCAGAGGCAGCCATGTGCCTGTATATCCCAAATCTAATTGGCTATTGGCTCTCCCCTTGGAGAAATAACCCATGGCTGATGCCACAAGCTTACATCCTCTACAGGTTAGGAGATGTTATAAGCCACAGTAAGACCCTGTCATATTTAACAGGGGGGAAAATTGTAATTCATGGATTAACATATCCAAACGTGTCTATGCTAAAGTAACCTACCATAACTATTAGTGCTGCTTGAATACCTATATATCTAATTGCTTGTTCTTCATTAGTAGGATCGAAAGGTTATTCCTGGACAAACTGTCAGCCCATGAAGGGAGACAGCCAGAATTGACCAGAGTCCAAGTCAACAGCTCCAGAGAGAGTGGACTGTTTTTTTTTGTACTTTTAAGGCAGGGTCTGTCTCCCTGTAGCCCCAGCTGACCTGGAACTCACTATGTAGACCAGGCTGGACTTGAACTCAAGGAGATCGGCCAGCCTTGGCCTCCCGAGTGCTGGGAACAAAGGCGTGTGCCACCACACCCAGCTTATTAAACCACCTCTGAATGACTTACTGCTATTCCCACAGGTCGCTCAGCTCTCACCAGAGAAGCTTCTCCTTGCAGCAGATGGTGATTAGTTCAGAGACCCACAACTGGCTGACACACAGAGAATAAGAGACTGCAGAGTGATTTTCCCTGAGTTGGACACCTATATCAAGCCTTGCCTTCCAAGGGCTTATCCCTTCCAAGGTCTCAGGGGTCACTGTAGAAGAGGGGGCAGAAAGAATATAAGAGCTCGAGGTGGTAAACCACAGGAAACAGTTTTTGACATCAGGGCAGTTATTCATATGAACTCCCAGCAATTGTGAGAGCATGCACAAGACCCATGTCAGGTCAAGCCAGACAAATTCCCAGCATAGAGTGGGGTTGGGGCGGTAAGAATCCCCAATCCTACCTGAGGAGCTATTGGCGATAGCTGCTGGGAGAGGGAGAGTCAGTTTTGTTCAACACTGTGTAGATTGACCAGGCTCCAGGACACAGACCTACACTGAAGGGCATTTAGGAACACAAATTAGACTAAATAGACCTTAAAAAATAGAGGACATGAAATCAGGTGGGCAGGGCTAATAAGGGGGGGGGGTTCAGATAGATAGGGGAGAGGGTCTGAATATAATTAAAATATATTGTATGGAATTCTCAAAAATTCAATACAAATATTTTTTACCAAGCACTCTCCAACCCTCATGGTATCTGCGCCAAGCTGAATTTCCCTACACCTGGCTTCCTTCCTCCCTGGGCCACTCAAATAACAATCCCTTCATCTTAGGTCACCCTGCAGAGGACCGCATGTGCCTTCCATGACTGACTGTACCTGAAGAAAAACTAGTGAGAAATCCTGGTCCTCTGCTCATTTTCTTTTTTCTTTTCTATTCAGAGTGGGTCTTCCCACCCTCACCTCTCTGGAAACTCCCCTCACAGACACTCCCTGTGAAATTGATGATCAAGATCAACTATCACAATAGGGTAATAATTATAGTCAAAAGGCTGTTTCACAGATTAATATATGTAAAATGCCTGCATCCTTGTCTGACACATAGTAAGTTTTATTTAAATCTTAGCTGTGGGGTGGGGGAGATGACTCAGTGGGTTAAGAGCACTTGTGACACAAACATGAGAACCTGAGTTCAAATACTCAGCACCCATCTCAAAGCTGAGCCTGTGCATGCACCTGTGGTCCTAGCCCTGTAGGAGACAGATACAGGGGGATTGCTGGTATTTGATGGCCATCTAGATTAGCAAAAATCAACCAGATCCAAGTTCAGTACAGACTCTGTTTTAAGGGAATAAGCAGGAAGAGCAATAGAGCAGGATTCCCTAGTTGGCCTCTGTGCACACTGGTACACACACACACACACACACACACACACACACACACACACTACACACACACACACACAAACACGCGTGCGCGCAAATAAATAATTCCTAGTTTTTGTTACTGTCCTAGTTTGCTTCTCTGTTGCTGTGATAAAAACACCGATGAAGCCGGGCGTGGTGGCGCATGCCTTTAATCTCAACACTCAGGAGGCAGAGGCAGGTGGATCTCTGTGAGTCCAAGGCCAGCCTGGTCTACAAAGTGAGTTCCAGGACAGCTGGGGCTGCAGGGAGATCCTGTCTCAAAAACACAAAAAACAACAAACAAACAAACAAACACTGATGAAAAAGATCTTAGGGAGAAAAGCGTTCATTTGCCTTACAGGTCACAGGTTACTGTCGCTTATAGGTTACAGTCACAGTCCATCATGGAGAGAAACCAATGATGCAGGAACTCAAGGCAAGAACCCAGAGGCAGGACTTGAAGCAGAGACCCTGGAGGAATGCTGATTACTGGCTTGCTGCAGGCTCGTGATCATCTACCATTTTTTAGAACCCAGGCCCACTTGCCAAGGATGGCACCACCCACAGTGCACTGGGCCCTCCCATACCAACAGGCATCAAGGAAATGCCCCACAGCATGTCCTCAGGCCAACCTCATGTAGGAAGTTTCTCAATTGAAGCCTGACTTTTTCCTGTTATTGGAGGAACCAGAGACATAGCACAGGGTTTGAAAGCTGGAAGTGCTCTACACAGGTCATTGTCAAAGAGTAGAAAGATGACCCCTGGGTGGAAGAAAACGCTTACAAATCACATGTGTGATAAAGACTAATCAATGAAATACACACTGGACTCACAGCTCATCAACGAAAGCAAAAAGCCCAATTCAAAAATTCCCAAAGGCTTTGAATAGACATTTCTCTAAAGAAGATACAGAAAGCGCCACAAGCACACAGAAAGATGTTCAACCTTAGAAGACATCAGACTTATATGGGACAGCACCTGACTTCCCTGGAAGAGTTATTGCTTAAGAAATTAAAGTATGTCCTAACCTGTAGAGGATGTAAGCTTGTGGCATCAGCCATGGGTTATTTCTCCAAGGAGAGAGCCAATAGCCAATTAGGTTTGGGATATACAGACATATGGCTGCCTCTGCTGTACAGTATTTCCAGGCAGGTGAGGTGTAGCTGGTGCTGATGGAGGAGTCTTGCTTGACTCAAGGAGACCCGTATTTGCTTTATTGGTTTAGTGGCCTTTGGTAACACTCTCTGGTATTCCGGAGGCCATCTGTACACTTGCATGTGTGGTCTCAATACATCTTTCCCATGTTAACGTCAGGTCTTCGGCAGCAGGGCCTTATTGCCTCTCTTCTTGCAGGTATCCCAGTTTAGAGGCAAGGAGCCTTTACCTTTTGTGGGGCCTTGGATCCCCTGGCCAACATCTCCCTGGTAGAATAATCCATTGCTGATGTCAGAGCTCCTGTATTAATATATTTTGCTTAAGTGCATAGCTTAAGGACTTTAGTATTATATTTGGTTCTGAACAGAGAATAATCCTTTTCACAGTTCTTATGNCATGAGTCTCTAGAGGACAGTTGTATCATACATACAACTATTTTTTTTAGGGTGGAATCAAGGCACAGATCATCAAATTCACCCATGTTGTTTTGGGTGACTATATCTGATTAACTTGGGAAACAAAATTTATTTTTGAGTTAAATCATCCTATAGTTGAAAGAGACTGCTACCAGGTGAACTGTACAACAGAGACATTATAGGAGCATTTGTATATGCCAATCCCCAAAGTTATTGCTCTCCACATTTTATGTAACACAATGTGGACAACAGCGATTTTTATCTCAATTTTAACTCAGATGCATTACCCTTTTTATCAGAGTCTGTTAAACCACTGTTGTTTAATATACACATGTTTCCTTTTACTTTTACTAAGTCCTAGAACACCAAGTATCCTGTAGACAGAGTCTAGGCAAACTGGGTACTTGCTGAGTTCACGTCAATTATATATGCTTTAATCGAATATTTTCCACCATGTCCCTCTCCCACCCCTCCCCCTTCCCAATTCACCATTTCAGTCCGTTTTCTGATGCAGCAGTCATCCTCTACAGGTTAGATGTTATAAGCCACAGAAGACCCTGTCATATTTAAAACAGGGGAAATGTAATGCATGGATTAACAATCATCCAAGACTAAGTGTCTATACGAAAGTAACCCTACCATAAACTATCTAGTGCTGCTTTTAAATCCCCTATATATCTAATTCTTTGTCTTTCATTAGTAGGATCGAAAGGTTATATTCCTGGACAACGTCAGCCCTAGAAAGGAACAGCCAGAATTGACAGAGTCCAAGCACAGCTCCAGAGAGATGGACTTGTTTTGCTTCTCATCACCTGTGCCCCTCTTCTAAGCCCAGGGAACAATCTGCGGAAAAGAGGGGTCAAGATGGGGCATGGTAGAATGTAAGGGCCTCGATTGGGGTGACATGGTGAAACTACAGCAATGTAGTCTGGACACTCATTTGATCACTTGATTGAACAACAACCCCTCACCCCCCGCTGGATGGTGGGGGCGGCTGTGGGGGTTTGGACACAACAGCCGGCAAATTGGTTTCATATTGAAGGATGCTTGTACTCATGGATTATCACTTATAGCTAAAAACTGAAAAAAAAAAACTGAGGAAAGATGCAGGACAGTTATGGCAGAATGCATGATGTGGGATGGGTGCAGGTGGGGGGTGAAGGGAAAGGGCAAGGAAATATGCCCTGAACCTGAATGAGAAATGATGTATGACATGCACAAAGCATATCAATAAAAAAATGTTAAAAAAAATTAAAGTATGGGCTGGAGAGGTGGCTTGGTGGTTAAGGGTGCTTGTTGTTCATGCAGAGGACCCAGGTTCGGCTCCCAGCACCTGTATCATTCAGCTCACTGGCTGCCATGACTCCAGTTCTAGGCAATCTCTGGCTTCCATGGGCACTTAAAATATAAGTGTTCTTTTGAAATATAAGTGTTCTGGCCAGGTGTGGTGGGCATGCCTTTAATCTCAGTACTCAGGAGGCAGATGCAGGCAGATCTCTGTGAGCTCCAGGCCAGCCTGGTCTACATAGTGAGTTCCAGGCCACTGAGGCTCCAGGGAGATCCTGTCTCAAAAAGACCAAAAAAAAAAAAAACAAAAAACACAAAACCCTACAACACACACACGTATATAATAATTATATCTATAATCTATATTATTTATTCTATTATTTAATATCTTATATATATATACTATATATACTAAATATATCTATATCTATTATATATAATCTAGGAGCTGGATAGATGGCCTAGCAGTTAAGAGCGCCCCGACTGCTCTTACCAGCGGCCCCGAGTTCGATCCCCGCACCCACATGTTGGCCGAAAACCGTCTGAAACCCAATTCCAGGGAACTCCAGTTCCAGGGAATCAAGCCCTTTTCGACCTCTGCGGCATTGCACGACACGGGTGCACAAACTGCCATGCAGGACAGTACATTCATAACACATACAGAAATAAATAATAAAAAAAAAAATTACAAAAATCTTAATCTTTAATAACAAAAAGTATTGGCCAGGCATGGTGGTGCACACCTTTTTTTTTTTAATTTTTTTTTATTATTATTTTTTTTGTATGTGTATGAATGTACTGTCTGCATGCAGGTCTGTGCACCCGTGTCATGCAATGCCGCGGAGGTCAGAAGACGGGTCCTAGGATTCCCCCTGGAACTGGAGAGTTCTCTGGAATTGGAGTACAGGACGCGTCTCAGCCGCCATGTGGGTGGCTGGGGATCGAACCCGGGGTCCTCTGCGCAAGAGCAGTCAGTGCTTTAACCGCTAGGCTTATCTCTCCAGCCCTGGGTTTGCACACCTTTAATCCAGCAGGCATACCTGTTATGAGTTCAAGGCATCTGGGACTACAACCAAGGGGGACCCCTGTCTAAAAAAAAAAAAGGACAAACAAAACAAAACAAAAGTATTGGTGAGTTTGTGGACAAATTAGAGCCCTGTGCATTGCTAGTGAAATGGTACCAACCAACTGTAGAAAAGAGCTTGGCAGTTCCTCAAAAGGCTAAACCTAGAAATGCCATGTGATTTAGTAACTCCACTCCTGGGTACATGACAGAGAAGAACTGACTCAAAGCACTGACTCAAACAAATACTTGTATAATGTCAATTGCAGCATTGTTTTTCAAAACTGAAAAGGAGAAGCAGACCAAATGTCTATCACAGATGCATTGATGAATGAACATGGTCTACGCACAAGGGAAAAATCACTCTCACTATTGGGCTCCACCCATCTTCGTACCAAACTCTTACACTAGCATCCCTTACGTCAAACTTTACCTGCTTCTCCACTCACCAAACCCTCGGCCCCAACAACACTGCACCTCTTATAATGCTCTAGTAGCCAATTCCCAGGGCCGCAGGCAAAGCGTTCATACCCGAACGCGCCCATGATAATCTCACCACAAAGAACTCTCCCAGCTCTGAGCAAAGAGGAAAAGTTCAGTGCCTGAGAGGGAAGACGAACGTACGGACATGCGACACACACTTACCCAGACAGGGACTCCTGCCAAATAATAAACACCGACACACCAAAATACCCCCAAATGATGTGATCCACAATGTTCGGTACTGAGCTCCCATTGGGACAGTCAATACCGGGTCCAAACAGGAACAAGGACGAGAAAATAGAATCAAAGCCTTCTTGGACCGGGGTCGGGCGTCTTCACGAGGCATCCAGAACAGTCCTGCTTATGAGGAGACCCCGGTCTACTCTCGTTTGTATATTAATTAGAGAACGACAACATTTTGGAAATGTACAGTGATTCCTACTTATGACTGTATTGGCCTGCCAACAATTACACTTAAACCTAATATTTAATACCCCATACTTTCCTATCAACTACGGAACGGCAATTCAACTTTTCTACTGTGGTCATGGCCTCCATTATCTACACCATCTCTGGCAGATACATATGTGTCGCTCGCTCCGTGTGTTAAGAGGCCCTGGCTGCTTTCCTAGAGGACCAGAGTTAAATGCCAATGCCCACGTTGGGCAGCTCACAAATACATATAACTCCAGTTCCAAGAAAACTCCAGTTCAGGGAATGCCAATGCCCTTCTTCTGACCTCCCATGGCATGTATGACACGAGGTTGCAGGCAAATTTGATACATTAAAACAAAAAAATGACTTTAAAAAAGATTTAAAATGGCTTTGCCCGGGGCGTTTGTGGCCGTTGGCGCATGCCTTTTAATCCTAGCACCTTCGGGTAACATGGTCCAACGAGGCAGGTAGGCATTTTGTGAGTTCCCCCACAGAGGCCCAGCGCCTGATAAGGTTACAGAGTGAGTTCCAGGACAGCCAGAGCTACAGGGAGCCTGTATCAAAACATAGACCAACAAATAAAAAAAAAAAAAAAAAAGATTAAAAATGGTAAATTTGGGGTTAGGTTATCTTTTCCCTATGCTTTGAAGAGTGTGTCCCCCTAAGGGCTCATAGTGGTGAACAATGTTAAATGTGGCAATGTTCAGGCAATGGGAACTTTAAGAGGGGCATACTGTGGGGCTGGAGAGGTGGCTCGCGGTTAAGAGCACCGCCTGCTCTGCAGAGGACCCGGGTTCGATCCCCAGCACCCACATGGTGGCTGAGAACCGTCTTTAACTCCAGTTTTCCAGGGGAATCCGACACCCTCTTCTGACCCTCCGGCAGCATTGCACCACAGGATGCACCAACCTACATGCAGACAGTACATTCATACACATAAAAATAAAAAAAAAAGAAAAAAAAAAAAAAGGGCCGGGCATGGGGGCACGCCTTTAATCCTAGCCACCTTGGGAGGCAGAGGCAGGTGGATCTTTGTGTCGTTCAGGCCAGCCTGGTCTACAGAGTGAGTTCCTGGACAGCGGGGGCTACAGAGCCAACTGATCGAAAAGACCAAAACATAAAAAAAAAAAAAAAAAAGAGGGGGCATACTGCAAGGAAATTAGGTCCTTGGAAGGAATGAATACAGTTGTCAGGGACCCTCATTAGTACTCAGGAGAGAAGGCCATGGGCTGGGGCAGAAGCTCAGCTGGCAGATTTCTTGCCTAGCACACATGAAGCCTGAGTTCCAGCCCAGCACTGCATAAACTAGGTGTGGTTGCTCATGCCTGTAATCCCCAAAGTTGGGAGGCGAACTCGGTCCCCTACCAGAGTCGACCACCGAAGTTCAACGATCATCCTAGTCACTACATAGCAAGTTCAAGGCCAGTCTGTGTTACATGAGACAAACACACACACACACACACACACACACACAGACACACACACAGACACACACAAACAGAGATATTGTAAAAGAAGAAGACTCATCCCTCTGCATTCTCTGACTTCCTTTCCCATGTGATCTCTCCCTCTTGTGCACAGTCTCCCATGATGCCTTCACCTGTGTGGTGAGCAGACAAGGAAGTCCTCATCAGAAGCCTAATAAATAGGACTGTCCAATCTGGGACTTTCAGCCTCTACAACCAAGAGCTAAATAGAATGATCTTTATAAAGCATCCAACTTCAGGCATTTTGTTAAAATGACAAAATACTGACCAATACCCAGCTCTACACACAGAGCGAGGAGATTTATTATTACTCTTTCTCCTTTGTATTCAACATACCTACCTAGCTTATGAGGGCTGGTCCAAAAATGGCTTTATTTTAAGATAACTTCCCTTCCAGTTAGGACTGAAACAGAGCTCTCGAGATAGCTACGGCCCCTGCACACTGGATTCTGTGTGCTTTGTGCTGCAGTGAGCTTTGTTCATTTCCAGAAGTTCTGTGGGATTTGGAGCCTCAGGGGACTCAGGCGAGTCTTTGCCCCTTGATGTGCCCATGATCAAGATAGTCCCTGTTGGGCACAGATGGCCGACCTTGCCAGCAAGTAGGAAGTGACAGGGTGGTCTGTGGGGAATTCATTTGCCAATTAGTGGCTGTCTCAGCTCAGTCTCTGGTCTCCACATGTCGAGGCTTTAACTTCATCCTGTGCAGCTGAGTTTCCATCCTGATCTTCTAGGCAGCCCTTGAAAACCCAGCCACGAACAAACACCAAATCATCCTCAGCTCTTGAGACAGTTTCCACATCACACATACCTCCAGACGTTCACAGCCCGCATCTTCTGCCTGTCACCATGTGCTTCAGGAAATGCATGAACAATAAATCAAATCACCCCCACAGAGCATGGCCATGCTTAAGGAAGCATGTGTCTTCCATCAAAATTGGCTATAAGACAGTGGACTTAAAAGGAAGACTTATTTCCACACTGTTTTTCAGGCTAAAATTGGGAATGGGTTTTCCAGAGGAAAAATTGGTCATCTAGATGTGAATTTTGAAAATCGTACTTGAGGTTTTAGAAAACCTTAGTGTGTATGGGAAACATACACACTATTGGATGAAACGCTAGTAAGATGTGCACATTGATAACACTTCCCTGTAAGAGAAGACAAATCATGAGACCCTGTGTTCAAGTCAATTTTCTGGGTACAAGAAAAGGTTAGTTGAGGTGCTGCAGGGGAACAGGTTTCTTCTCTTTATCACTGGGCTGAGTCCCAGCACCTTTGGAGCTCCCGGGCATGTGCCCAATGCCCTGTGAAGCTGGAAGGTTGGTTCCTGGTGTTTGGGTATCAACGTGGTGGAACCTTTAAGAGGTGGGGCCTGTTGAAAGGCAAATCTGTCATGGGGACTCTACTCAGGACCTATTAGTGCTATCTTGAGGGAATGGGGAGGGAATTGGGTTAGTTCCCAGGAGAAGGAGCCAATAGAAATCAAGTGTGAGTCCCACTTCACTCTCTTGCACACTTGTTCTGTCAGTATGCACCTGTGCCTGGGAGTTTCCTGTCAGTATGCACCTGTGCCTGGGAGTTTCATTTCCTTCTGCATCATGTTGCGATGAGGCTGGGGGCCTCAGAGGAGGCTGATACCATACTGTTTGAAACCTCCAGCCATTATGAGCCAAAGAAATCTCTTTAATGTGTAAGTTACCCAGTCTCAGGCATTTTGTTATAACAACACACAACAGAGTAAGATAAATGCTATCTTTTTTNAGGTCTTGCATCTTTTTCTAGGTCTTTTAAAATATTTTTTTTGGTCTTTTTGAGACAGGACCTCCCTGTAGCCCCAGCAGTCCTGGAACTCACTCTGTAGACCAGGTTGGCCTTGAACTCACAAAGATTCACCTGCCACTGCTTCCCAAGTGCTAGGATTAAAAGCATGTGCCACCACGCCCAGCTAAAAATTTTTTTTGATGCAGTTCACTGTTTGGGGCAGAAGTTTACTGTTTCAGTCAGTTCTTTGACCCAGTCTTTGTGGTTGTTGTTGTTCCTTCCAATTTCTATTGCTCCAAAATATGTATCTATACACACCACACATATACCAAAATTATAACATCTGAAAATAAACTATAGGTTAATTCCAAAACAGGTAGAGTTGTATGCAGGTAAAGAAAAAATATTACTTCACATTCCTACATTATATAGCAAGTTGATGAATAACATCAGGTATTATATTTACCAAAAAAGAAAGAAAAAAAAAAAGAATTATTCAGTTTGCCTTACAAATAAAGATTTGGTGTTAGAATCCACAAATGAGGGACACCATACATCATTTGTTTTTTGGGGGAGGACTGCGTTCCTTCACTTAGCATAATGGCTTCTAGTTCCATCCATTTACCTGCAAAGTTCATGATGTCATCTTTCTTTACCACTGCGTAGAATTCCATTGTGTAGATGTACCACATTTTCTCTATCCACCTGTCTCCATCTCATCAGCATGGGGATTGCAGACATGTGCTACTGTGCTCTGCTTTAAAATTTTTATTTATATATTTATATATTTATTTATTTATTTATTTATTTATTTATTATTTAGTTGGGTGTGTGCCACAGCACACACACCGAGGACAGAGGACAACTTATGGCTATCACTTCTCACTTTCCACTATGTGGGTCCTGGGGATCAAACTCGTTAAGCTCGAGCAGCAAGCACCTTTACCCATGAAGCCATCTCACTAGTCCTACACCCATGTTTTATGTGAGTGCTGGGGACCTGAAGTCAAGTCTTCACACTAGTGGTAAGCACTTTGCCCTCTGAACCACATCCCCAATTCAACTGCTACAAGAAACTTCCTTGCATTCACAGACCTCAGACAAATTAATGACAAATATACAGTGTCAGCATATATATATATATATATATATATA